>SGQK01000046.1:0-71008 GCA_004216415.1 Aeminium ludgeri | reverse complement strand
CGACTCCAGGGCTACCGACGACCTGCCGCCCCCCCCCCAACCCCCCCCCCCCCAATATCTGCTGTCGCCCTTCTGTTCAGGTGCGATTACATGTGTGCAGTAGTGGCGGCCGAGGTGACGAGCGGAGGATCGGTGGCGCCGGACTTGAACCTCCAGACACAAACAGGCGTTTCAGTCGATGCGGGCATGCAACTCGCCCGCCGCGCGCGCGCGCCTGTCACGGGCGGAGAGTCTCGCGAATGCAGGAAAAAGCAAAGTTCCGCGCTGTAGGGAGGCGAGGGCCGCCGAGACTTTTCTGCGGTCTCGTTGGCTCCCCCCCCCTTCGCCGCGCCGCGTGCGTCGGCGTGCGTGACGGCGTCTCGCGGAGCTTCTTCTTGCTCAGCAATGATAATGAATGCGACACCATCGCCGAACCTTAGGTGGGCGATAGATCTTGGGGTCTTGGGGCCGTGGAGCTGCATCGCCGACATTTCTGACGAATGACGATGTGCCTCCGTGACCTAACCTGTCTCGTTCAAGGAGGAGTCAAGTAGTGTTCACGTCTCATTATACGAGTATGATTATTGTGCGTTGTTCTCCCGAGCGCCTCACACAACTACGGACGACGTGCCCAACGCGGGAGGCTGATGCCTCGCTCCCACTCGAACCGACGTGCGATTGTGTACCTTACGTTCATATCGGCGCCTCAGCACATCGACACGTCCCCGGGAGCCGCGCGACCCTTCCTTTCAGACACGGAGACACGCTTGCAGGCACCCGCTGCCAAGCGGAGGAGTCCTCCTCCGCGCTCAGATCCAACACACCCTCGCGGGGCGCTGTCCGCGCACGACGATCGAGCAGAAAGAGGCGGCGCGGCGCTACTTTTCCTATGACTCCGGCAGAAAGTCTTGCCCCCCCCTCCCTCCCTTTCTCCTAGTGATCTGCTGTCGTTAGACCAGTTATTGCCAGGCCTAGTTGTGTGTCTATTTGGTACCTGAGTGTGTATGTCGATAGGTTTGGTGGGCCAATCGGCGCCGCATGACAGGAGCGGCGGGGTCTGGGTTCCGCCCAGCAGCAGCAGCAGCAGGGAGTCGTGAGCAGTAAGGCAGTAAGTAGTACCTCCTGTGCATACTCGGTCTCGCCGCCCTGCGAATCATTGGCCTACCGCGGGGAGATAGTGGCACGTCGACCGTAGTCGCTGTACCGCGTGCTGCATTGGTGAGGTGGTGGAGCACCTGAGAGGCGCCGCCGCTCCTTCCTCCCGTCTGGTGGGCTTGGGAAAAACCGCACTAGATGTGCTAATGTACACTTTTGACCCGCACGCTAGACGCAGACGATCTTTGGCGGAGAAACTTGAGCATTACTATTACTATTCGACGGGCGACTCGTCGGCGCGGGTTGGGGTGTGGAGAGCATTGATGTTCGAGATCGCGAGGCGCGCTTCGATTTACTACTCGCGGCCACGCGAGACACGACCAACCCTTTCGCTTGGCTGGGTCAACGCTCAACGCGCGTTGATACACCGAGGTGCTGAGAACGACCGATGTGTTGCTGCATATACTGGCACAACTCGAGCGGCCGCCGACCGCACGAGGGTCTGGAGATGGCGCAGTCGGTACAACGATCAGCAGCGCCCGCCTTCTCGTCGGTACGATGTCAGATGTGTTGTATGTATGCCAGTCACACCAGCTCGACTTTTGAGTTGGCCATATGGTTGGTGCCCAAGACATCCCCGATACACTACTACATGTGTGCATGTGTGGTCGAACACGCCGCCTGCGCCGCATCTCATCGCCAGGGGCCAACATGGTCCAACACTTGTCCAACTCGACCCTCGGCGACGGATGATATTGCAGCAGAGCCACCTTGGTACTTCTGATTCCATCCTCCAATTTCTTCGCCTCTGATTTGTCGCCATCCGAATAATCAACTACGCCGCTCGCTCCAGTGACGCCCTCCACCCCCCTGCCATGTCTCACCCGCATCTCACGCAGCGATCACTTCCGTCACGCCCGCCGGACAGCCAACAGAGGCGACCCATGAGCCCCCCTGTGAACCTGTTCCCAAGCCTCCACCCCGCGCCCAACGAGGTTGATTCTCGGCTGGCCGCAGCGCAGCGTTTGCCTCCGAGGCCTCCCTCGCCTCCTCACAAGACCCGTCCAACCGCGGATCCCTCTCCACGCCAAACTCCACAAGCACCGTTCCGTACAGATTGTGGTGATGTGATGCTGAGAAACGCCGGAGTCGTCTCCCAAGTCGCAGGCTCATCGATCTTCGTGGAAGCCTCGGTCGATTTTGGCGGTCAGATACCGTGTCCTAGAAAGTGCCACCCATACCTCCTTACTCGCCCTACAGTAGTACATCGCACCACGCAAAACCACACCCGACATTTGCCTTTTCCCCCCTCGCCTGCGGCAAAATGAGAAAGGCGCCTCAGCCAAGCGGGCGCGGCCAGGTCGTCACCACTAAACGCGACATCGTACATGCATGCCCACCACACCACAGCAGAAGGGTAGTCGCGAGTAAGCCATGCACTCACGGGACGCGCGCCATCAAACGTCCGTTTCCACTGTATCTATCCGAACCTCGCTCGCTTCGCAGCTGATCACAGCGCACCAAGCAGCGGCAGCAGCAGCAGCAGTCGCCACTCTCAAACGACCTCAAGTGATCCCGTTCGTGCAGCGCAAGCTTGCCGCTCGTCGCCGTGGCGTGGCTGCTTGCTGTCTCGCGCACACCAGCGCGCCGGCGTGCAGCGGTGGGGGTCGGGCGGCGACTTCATGCACGCCGGGGCGAAGTGGGAGCGGCGGACCCTGATGAGACTTGCAGCGATGGTGCCGTGGGCCGGTCGTCCACTCGACCCGTGTTCGTATGCAAGCACTTTGGGTGCCACGAGACCCGATCAGGAAGGAGCGCTGGGATTTTTGACGGCGCTTTGCTTTTCGTGATGTGAGTTTTCTGGTTTTGAATCGGCTGATTCCCGTCTGTTCTTGAAAAAATCAAAGCGTATTTAGAGGTAGTAGTCGAGGTACTACCCCGCTGAATCGGCGTGAAGGGAGACAACGACAGAGCTCCAACGACGCGGTCAGTGCCAGACTTCTGACCCGTCATTCATCGTCAAACCAGCCGCCGGCCAGTACTGTGGTACTTTAGTCACCTGCGCATCTCCCAAACACCCGCGCACCCCGTCAATCCACATCTGCCGCTCCGATTCCCCCGGTCCCAGAGAAACAACCTGCACGTCGAAGATCTCCGGTGCGGAGAAAAAAGAAAAAAAGACCTCTCAGTCCACACACACACAACCGCCGTCCCAAACCTGCCCTGCTTGATCCAGAGCTCTCCTCCACCCACTCTCACCACCTACTGTCACAGCCCGCCGGCCGGGAGAGAGACAGCCATGGACAGTTCTAGATGCGCAGGTCATGAGTCGTCTCACACGCGCAGCCGCGTCGCCAACTGCACTACCACATACTCCCAGATGCTAGCAAGCGTTAGCAGAAGCGTGGACGGGTGTGATACCAGCGGCGCGCGACCTGGTTGTCGTTTGTGCCGGGTGTTTTGAGGGGGGGGAGGGAGCCTCGGGCAGGAGGAGGTAGTAGGTCATCACACCGCTTTTGCGTGAGGACGCTTTCGCTGCGATGCCGTCGCCGGGAGTTGTGCGTGTGGTACTTGCCGTCTGGGTGACTGGGTGTTCTGCTCTGTCGTTCGGTCGTTTGGACGACTGAACTGGCAGGAATGCTTGTTTTCGGGTTTCGTGGATGGCTTGTGAAACGGCGGGATTTCTTTACTGTCAGCGATACCACTTGTTGTGCTAGTGGGAAAGGATGGAACGGATAGGCGATTCAAGATTGTCGTCCACAGCGGAAGCTCTCAAGGGGAAAAGCTGTGCGCGCTGGGAAACCGATGATGATCAAGATTTCCGTAACGAACAGACAGATGACGCTCTTTGTCGTGCCCGTACCTATGTGCTGTCTCTACACTTCTGTATGTGCTGGGGAACATGGCTGCCATCGCCACCGCCCACTATCTTCCCATAGATCATTCCATGGCAGGTACCTCCCGATCAAACGTCCTCATCTCTTCTCCGCCGTCACCGACAAACCCGATGCTGTCCCGAGCATCATCTATCAACCGCCCATACTCCAGCAACAGCCTGAAGAGGTAAATCTCGATATCCTCCGCCCTCAGCACTTTCGCCGCCTGCTCACGGCCCTCCCTCGCCATTTGGTACGCCTCAAAATCGTGCGGCGGCACAGTCACCTCACTAGCCCCGCCACCGTCCATGTCGGCTTTGGAGCCCACGCCGATGAAGTAGGTCAGTAGGCTATACAGTTCTCCGTACCGGTTGTCGACCGGCACGAAGTGCTTCCACGCCCAGAGCCGGCTGTCGTGCCACTCGCGGAAGATGGTCGCTTTCAACCCCAGCGAGCGCGACTGTAGAAAGGCGCGCCAGCGGCCCGAGAAGCTGTGTCCGTCCACGTCGATGAGGTACTTGGACTTGAAAGTGTCGGCGAAGCTGGTGCGTTTCAAAAACGTGAGCGTGTCGTTGTAGAAGCCGCAGTTGGGGATGCAGAACGTCTTTTCCGTGAAGCCCACGTCGGTGTGGTCGTGCGCGAAGCCCGCGGGGTGGAAGGTCTGCGAGGAATACGCGCCGTCGTGCGCGTCAGACAGCGCGAGGACTGAGGTCGTGTTGTCCGCCAGCTCCGTGCTGTTGGTCAGGAACACCAGGCGGTGGCGGTGCATGGAGCGCCAGTGCTCGGGTTGATCCCCGAACCCGGTGCCGCCGCTCGTGACACCGCGCCACGGCATCACGTCCTGCTTGTCGTCCCAGCTGATGTCCTGCTCGTCGGCGTACAGGTAGCGCGGGTCCTTCATCCAGTACATGTTGGCCGGGAACAGGATGTCGTTGTTGACGTTGACCTTGCACTCGCCGAAGATGGGAACCAGCTTGTGCGTCGCCAGCATCGACGTGGAAGCGTACAGGAGGCCGTGCTGGTGCGACAGCTGCGGCCCGACCGTGCAGAGGTCCGACGACAGGTTGAAGTTAGTGACGAAGCCGCCCGTGGGGTGCTTGTAGCTCGCCTCGGCCGCTCTCAAGTGCGACGCTGATTCTGGGTTGCGCGCGTACGACTCTGGCGGACATGCCTTGGACGCGAGGTCCATGTACTGCTGGCCCGCCGCGGGAAACCACTCGTACGCGGGCTGGGGGTCATCTGGCCGCCGCTCGTGCTCTTTGGGGTATATGAAGGGGTTCCAGCGGTTCACCCATGCAGGCTCGGGGTATTGGGGGTTGGGAATGTAGAACTCGGCCATGTCTCTGCTAAAGCCATCCTCGACCCCTTGAACCGCAAGCGAGCGCCCTGTCTCCTCGACCTTCAACATCTCCTGCATCTCCTCCCAGGGCACGACAACGCGAGGCTGGTCCATCCGGTTGATCGGTATGTCCATGTCAGGCAGCCACTTCGCGACGGTCCTCAGCATCTTCACAAAGGTCTCAGACCGCCAGCCCCAAAGCTCTTGGAAGACGTTTCCGTCCCTGAGGGAGACGGTCCCAATGAGGTGGCCCGGGTCATCACTTGCGTGCGCAGCAAATCGACGGATGTCTGCTGGAGGGATCGCCCAGAATGGACGCAGGTCATCGTGTATTTGTTGGAAATCGTCAATGTTATGGACGTTGCGCTTGCGAGCGAATTTATACCACTGTCACATCAATCGATCAGCATTTTTCATGGTGACAGGGTGGAGTAATCTACGTCTTTGAAACCAGGTGGGGGGTGCCTCCCATATCTCGCCCGGTATTTCGCTACTGTCTCTTCAAACGTCTTGCTTCGATCGCCTTCATAGTGCCGGAATCCGTGATCGGCATGGTCCCTCAGGCCTTTGATCGGGTGCTGGTCCCGCGACTCCACCCGTGGCCCCGGCTCTTTGCTCTTCTGCCACACATGATCGCCGACCTGCTGTCTGCCTTTTCCGGCGACCGATGGAAGCCACTCGTGGGAAAGCGTGGTGTAGCTGAGTGGACTCCACAGGATCGAGACGTTGACGACGAAGAGGACCAGCAGCACGGCAAAAGTCGTGATTAAGAAGGTCCGTGGAAGGAGATGGCCGCCGCGAACTGCTAGCATTGCAGTGCTCGCATCTCGCTGAAGTGCAGCTGTCGTGTAAGGTTACACGACATGTTTACTTGTACATAGAATGTGCGCCTCTCCATCAAATATTTGATGACTGTTTAATCAAGTTTGGAGGCAAGCTAGCCCAAACGGGACCTCCGTCCGCATCACCATCGACGCGGGCGACTTCATCGAATGCTGCTCAGCGGATCTGAGGGCAAAGCATTTCGACTACAGAGACACCTCGAGCATGCCTCCACGACTACAACTGCTCAGTCGAGCAACTCAAATATCCGCAACAACAACCTACCAACCCGCTGCGCCCTTCCTATACCCCTGCTTCGGCCAGCAGCGCTCAGCGTCGATCCTGTCCTCCCTCTCCGACAACAAGGGAGCGTACAACAAGCGCATTCGACGCGGTCGTGGCCCGTCGAGCGGCAAGGGCAAAACCTCAGGTCGCGGTCACAAGGGGCAGAAGCAGCATGGAAAGGTGCCCGCGGGGTTCCAGGGAGGGCAGACGCCCGAGGAGATTGTGCACGGCAAGAGGGGATTCGAGAACATGTACGGCTCGTCACCGACAATACGCGGATGCCCAGGATGGAGGGACGGCTAACACTGGCGCAGATTCTCCGTGGACATGGCGCCCGTGAACCTCAACCGCATCCAGTACTGGATCAACCAAGGCCGCCTCGACCCCAGCCAACCGATCACGCTCAAGGAGCTCGAGAAAAGCCGCTGCACGCACGGCGTCAAAGACGGCATCAAACTCCTCGCGCGCGGCAAAGAGGAACTCAGCACCCCGATCAACGTCGTCGTCTCGCGCGCGAGCGCCGAAGCCATCACCGCGATCGAGCGCCTCGGCGGGACCGTGACGACGCGCTTCTACACCAAGTTCGCCATTCAGAAAGTGCTCCAGGGCAAAATGGACCCGATACACAGCCTGAAGAGCCGCATCGTGCTCGAGAATGAGGCAGCGCAGGACGCGGCGGCGGGCAAGCCGTTGGAGGTGCTGCGAACCAAGTACCAGTATCGCCTGCCGGACCCGACGAGCAGGAAGGATCTGGAGTACTACCGTGACCCGGCGCATAGGGGTTATCTGAGTCATTTGGTTGCGGAGGGACATGGGCCGAGTCTGTTCTTTAGGACGCCGGGGACGAGTGAGCGGAAGGCGAAGAAGGTGGTTGAGAAGGGTGAGGAGGGGGCTTTGCGAGGCGAGTCGAACAGGCTTTGGTGATGGATGGGTGCTGAGAGATGACTTGGAGCAAGACGAATGGGTGAGCCGTGATTTTTTGACGGCTAATGTATCATATGGCCTTCTGGCCGGGCCCAAGAGCCAATGTCATACCTTTTTATCCGACATCCCCTCGTCTACTTGCAGCTTCGCCGCAACACACAAGCGCGGAGACTTTTTTGGTCGCGACTTAGCTAAAGAGCACTTCACGCCGCTCGTTGGCCCCCTCACATGCTGTAATGCCCCGGACTCGGCGGCACCTCACCCGTCTCCCACCGCACCGCCTCGCTCCCCATCTCAAACTCAACCAACCCCCCCTCCACCATCACATCGGCATGCTCCAGCCAGTTCCGGCTCCACTCCTCCCCATTCACTTTGACGCTCTGCACATAATACCCCTCCCGATTATCCAGGTTATGCGCCACAATCCGCAACGTCTTGTTGTCGCCGACGGTCATGTTGATCTCCGGGAACCAGGGCGAGAGCAGCAGGTACACGGGCTGCGTGACGACGGGGTAAAGGCCTAGCATCTGCCACAGGAGCCAAGCGTTGAGTGCGCCGGCGTCCGAGTTGCCTGGCACGCCGTTGACCTCGGTGCTGTAGCTGCAGGTGGGGAGGGCGAGGTCAGGAGCCGTGAAGTCGGAGAAGAGGGGTGGGGGAGAAGGCTTACTATTCGTATGCCAGGTCGCGCGAGCGCATGACGCTCTTGTGTTGCTTATTGATGTAGCTGTACTCGAACGGTGTGGCGAAGTCGGGCTCGTTGCTGCAGAGGGATTGTTCGTCAGAGATGCGTCCTCGCATGGGGCGAGCGCGGAGGTGTTGCTTACCCGATGTTCATCAGGCTGCTGATGCCGGCGCCGTTGCGGCCAAGGTCTGCCTCACTGGTGTTGGGGAGGAAAATGTAGTCGAGACGCCGCTCAAACTCGCTCTCGCCGCCCATGAATTCGATGAGCGTCTCCATGTCGTGCGGGGCTGTGAAAGAATATTCTAGGGGCCAGTCAGTTCCCCGTGCCTTGAATGAAAGGGAGGGTGGGGGAGGGGCGTGGTTGAAGACTCACCGAATGGTGTCCCTTCGTATGTCAACGATTTCCACGAGCAATCTCCGCACTGCGTCGGGTTGTAATCGCTGATGTTGAATTCGCCCGTCGAAAGCCTGGGTGCCATGAACCCCGTGAAATCCTTGTGCGTGGCCTCGTGGCTCCACTGGTTTTGCCACTGAGCACTGCGCTTCAGATACTTCTCCACATCGTCTGGGGCAATGTCCTTCGCAAGTTGGTAGAGCGAGAAGTCGTTCAGCGAGTACTCCATGGATCGTGAGATGGAGCGTGTGCTGCGGTCGACGGAGAGGTAGCCAAGCGGGATCCAGTCATACAATGCACCGCGACCGACTTGGAGGCCGTTGGTTTCGTCTTTGATGCTGAAGGAGTTGTAGGGGACCACTTCGGCGTCCTTGAGCATGGCTTGGTAAGCATCCTCCCAGTTGATACCGGTGAGGTTCTTGACGTAGGCGTCAGCAAGAGCGTTGTCGGCATTGCTTCCCCCCTGGACGAGGCCGCTGTAGTCTCCGCTTCGGCCGTCGGGCATGTAGCCCTCGAAACGCCAGATATCGATGGTTGCTGCAACGTTCCTGGTCAACTGCATGCACGCTGTGGTTAGGTTCAAAGGAGACTCACCGCGCAACATATTGGCATAGTAAACGGGCTGTACCAGGAGGTAGAACGAAACGCTGCAGCGGAAAATGTCCCCTATGAAAGCTGTCAGCACGCCTGGCACGACTGGAGGGCCCGTTCTCCAAACAACTGACAGTAAGTGTAGATGTCGTCGAAATACGGCTCGTCGCTCTGCCACAGCGCGTTCTCGCCAGACCTGTCCGACGGCATCAAGTGCATCATGTACAAGCTCGAGTACAACAGCTCCAGATTCGTGCGGTTCGCGCTCTCGTCCGTGGCCACGCGCACCTTGGAGAAGACATCGCGGTTCCATTCGTCCACCGCGGCGTCCATCGTGTCGTTCACCCTCCACGACGTGATCTCGGCATCCTTGAAATGGCACGCCTTCTCGGCCGAGATCATCGAGATGCCGACGCGCGAGCGCACCCTCGTGGAGTTATTGCTGCCGCCGGACCAGGAGAATAGCGCGCCGACGCGGTCGTGGAGGGGCCCGGACTGCTCGGACACGTTGCCAAAGGTCGGCTGCGGCACTGGCCCATTGGCCCAGGTGTGAAGCCGCACCATGGGGTCAGTGTTGCGACCGATGAACGTCTGCGTCTCGTCCGGCGGCGTCTCCCACTCGCCGCAGAAATAGGTCGTCATGGGCGCGCTGGCGGAGTATCCGCCACCGTAGCTTCCATGGCCGGTGTAGCCTTTTTCGTTGACATCGATGCGGCCGCCGGTGAAGAATTGGCCGTTGGGTCCGCCATTGCCTTCGTCAGGCAAGTAATGAGAGACGTCGACCAGAACGTGTTTCTCGTCCCCAGGAAAGTCGTATTGCATGATACCACTGTTTCTGGCGCCGGACAGCTGCACCTGCACGCCACTCTCGAGGCTGGTGGCAAAGTAGCCCACACTCGCTCGATCCTCGCCGACCCTCCTCTGCCAATAAGTCCGGTTGTCAAGCACATTGACGCCGTCCAGGCTGGCCAGCGGCATCTGGCCCACGATGCCATACTTGGGCTGCCCGCCAGTGCCGTGCTCATGCATCATGCTGACGGCCGTCACGAGCCCGTTAGGCGTGTACCCGCCATTGATCGTGGCCAGGGAGATGTTTTCCTCGTACGTGTCGATGCCCACTTTGGCCACGCCGAACGGCAGGGCGCCGCCGACAAAGATGTCGCCGCCGCCGTAGGCCATGCCGGGGTAGACAGGGCCTTCGGACCCGATAAAGGGCTTGACATATTGCGAGTAGTCGACCTGGGCGGCCACGCTGGAGGCGAAGAGTAGCCCAGTTACCATGGATGGAACTGACATCTTGAGATGATTTTGGGAACCCCAGGGAGGAGTCTGAAGAGAGATGTTTACCTGCCCATATGTACCTACCGATGCTTCTCTTTTCAGCTTTTCAGCTCGCCCGTCATTTGGGGGTCACATCCGTGACCGTGGCCCCTCACAGCATTCTTTAGTGTACCTTGTACCATGCCCCTACATATCCGCACCTTTGCCAGGCATGTTACGGATCTGCAGAGAGGGGAACGTGGAGTGGAAAGAGGGGAAGGGCGACATCGGAAGCGGAGGCTTCGACAACGTCGATCGTTTCCGACGTCACTTGTATAACATGTGCAACATGTTGGTCGCGAGCAAAGGAATGTTATGTCGTGGAAGAGCTCGATGATTTCGAAATCGAGGAAGCTCGAAATCTACTAAGGGCGTCCACGTTGCAGGGTGTCGGGGACCACAGAGTCTTGCCGTGGATACTGATCACGCTTCGAAATTGACAGCCCCAACCTTCCAAGTTGCTGTGTTCGCGTACGGGAGCATAGGTCAACCACCGAAAATTTGGGATGACTTATTACCTGCCCTTTCTCCATCCTTTTACGTCTTTTCGTGCTTGCGTTCATCAGTGGCAAGTCGACATGTTTGGCGCGAGAAAGAAATCAGGAGCTGCTCCTTCCCGATTAAGCGAATTCGAGGAAACCAGGTGCCAAGACGTAAAACAACGTCCGGTTGCCGCACAAAAGATACACGCCTGTCCACCTCCATTTGAGTCAAAGATCTGGAGCAGATTCTCGCGAACGCGATGTTGCATACATCCCTCCCTCTGCCTGCCGCCTCACATCCGACGTGGCCAGCTTTTCCAATCCACAAGTCCACCCATCCCGTCTCGTCACGCACAAGTGGTATATACTCCCGCCCGCCCAGCATAAATCGTACAAAACAAAATCGTCATCCCATCCAAACATGTCTCAGAACGACCAAACCCCGTACCCTACGGCCGATGATGCACTCTCGCCCCAATCTTCCTCTCCATCCTCTCGCTGGAAAAACTCCCGCCGCCCCAACTCTCGCCCTCCCCCCCCATTTCCAAAAAAGTATCATGCGCCTGCCACCCGCTACTCTTCCTCGCACTGACCTCGGACATCATTTTGTCCACTTGCTCGAGCGTCAGGCCTTTCGTTTCGGGCACGAAGAGGTAGGCGAAGACGACGCAGAAGGCGCAGGTCGTGCCCCAGATGAAGAAGACTTTGCTGCCCAGGTTGCCGTAGCCGGTGTCGACTATGTAGGGCGTCACGACGCCGATGACGCAGTTCCAGAACCAGTTCGAGGCGGTCGAGAGGGCAACACCTTTGCTGCGGATGGGGAGGGGGAAAATCTGTGAAGGAGGAGAAGTCAGTTGGGTGGTTCTCAGGTGTGGGTCATCGGTTTCCGGCTGGGGGTTCTGGGGGAGCTTGCCTCGCCGATGACGACCCAGCCGGCGGGGCCCCAGGTGCTGGCGAAGAAGAAGACGTAGAAGCAGACGAAGACGATGAGGCAGTAGTTGGCGGCGCGAGAGTCAGGCTGCGCGGTGCCGACGGCGGCAACGATAAATTCGCACACGCACATGGCGACGGCGCCGTACATGAGAAGCGGGCGGCGACCGTAGCGCTCGATGGTGTAAAAGGAAACGGGCGTCGAGCAGACGTTGACGATGGTGGTGATAAGCGAGATCAGGAAGGGACTCCCCAGGCCGACCTGCTGGAAAAAGGTGGTGTTGTAGTAGAAGATGAAATTGATGCCGGTGGCCTGCTGCGCGAACTGGACGGCTGTGCCGATGAAGACTTTGCGCGCGTTCGAGTTGCGGTTGCGGATCCCGCCCCTGAAGCAGGACATCCAGGTGACTTCTTGGACTTGCTGCTCATACTCGTAGTTGGCTTGGATCTCCGCCAGCTCGTCCTGCAGCCAGTCCGAGTCCGTGGGCTGGCCTCTCACGCGACTCAAAGCTTCGATGGCCAGATCCAGGCGGCCCTTCTTCACATAGTACCGAGGAGACTCGGGGAGCAAGAAGAGGCCGACGGCGAGGATGATGGCCCAAAAGCATTGCAGAGCGATGGGGATGCGGAACGCCCCTGTGTCGGTGCGGTTGGACGTGGCAAAGCCGACGCAGCTCGCAAGCATGAGGCCGATGGTGATGGCGAATTGGTAGCATGAAACAATCGCGCCTCGCACCATTCTGGGCGCCACCTCTGACATGTACAGGATGTTAATGGCCGAGACAAATCCGACCCCGAGTCCCGCGACGAGTCTTCCCACGCAGAGGGCAGCGACGCTGAGGTGGGCGACTTGGATGATGACTCCAACGATGAAGATGGCGCAGCCGACGATGATGGTCGTTCTTCTGCCGATCCAGTCCGCGAGCGACCCCGAGATTAGGGCTCCGCAAAAGGTCCCGGCTGAGAGGATGGCGACGATGAGGGACTTCTCCCAGGTCTTGTAGAGATAGCCCGTGGGGTCGACATCGGGGGAGACCCGACGGCCGTACTCGATCTTGAACTGGTCCATGGCCATGACGGAGGCAATGTAGCTAAGCTCGACGGTCAGCCGCACGCCTCGTGGAGGTGTCTGCCGATCAACTTACCCTGAGTCGAAGCCGAACAGTATTCCGGCAAATGCCGCGAAGGCACACATGAGATATGCCCACATGCGGTCAGCCTGAGCTCTCCCACTCCAGAGGTCTAGCCAGGAGAAGTACCTTGAACGTCACCGGGGCTTCCACGCGCTGGATGGAAAGGGGAGGGACGAGGCCCGAAGGCCCATCGTCGGTGCCAGAGCTGGCAACGCGGACTCTGTTCTTCTTCATGGACCAGCGCATGGCGGCGAAGATGGCTCTCAGACTCGGACTCGGACGGGGTCAGAAGTGGAGAGAGGTGCAGGCTGCTCGCGAGCCACGTGGGCGGCAGGCCACGCCCTTCTTCTCATGGGAAGAGGGCGATGCGGGAGCGCCACGGATGGAGGCGAATTTGGAATGACACAAAGAAGTCGTTGTGGTGGTGATGGTGGTGGTGGTGGTGGTGGTGGTGGTGGTGGTGAGGAAGTCGTGAGGGCTTTGTGAAGGTGAGGCACACAGATGGAGGGGGCATTCCATCATCGGTTGTTGGCGGGGGAGGCGGCGGAGGGTAGTAGGTACCGCCTTGCTCGTGTGATTCCCGCTCCGCCCACGCGTGCGCTACGGCAGCTTCCTGGCGCCGCCGTGTTGGGAAAAGCAGCGGCCCTGCAGGTGTGAATGCGCCGGGGAACGCGCCGAAAGGGCGCAACGCTTGGAGTGTGGCGGCCGAGGGGCTAGCGAGCGTTGGCGTACCACACCTGCTGGTCTCGATCTCTCGCTCGCGACGACCTGAGCGTGCGCGCGGAGCTTTCGTGACTCGCCGGCCAATCGCCATGATCCATGATCCACGTCCGTTTGCATCCTCGCTCCCTTGCGCTGTAGGGACCGTGGTGGTATTTCCGTGAGCGCTAGGGTCTGACTGTCTTTATCATTGTTGCTGGACGCGGGGACGCGGGTGTCGCAATCATCATCATCCGCGGGTGAATCCACCAACACGGCTGGCTGCAACAGGCTTGCAAGAAGAAGCGAGGGGCGTGGTTAGCTGCAGCTGTGTGTGCAGCCGGAAACCCCGCCCAACACCAACCCCAGATTCCCCCCACTCGACCCGCCCGCGTGTGATGGCCGCGCGGGCCGCATCTAAGCCAACCACGACAACCACCTCATCACCTTATAACGCGCCAACGTCGCCAGAACCTCAGATATTGTTGACGAGCACGCACAGGATCCGACTGGCCGTCCAGGACGCGTGATTGCGCCCTTACGCCTCAACTTGCACACGTGCTACCGACCACAGCTCCAAGAATGGATTTCTTCAACAATCACGAACACCGCTAGCCTCACGACTTCAACGGTAACTCGCCGTTGTTCGAGGAGATTTGCTTTTCAAGCGAATCGTCATTGTTTCTTGATTGTTAAACGTCCCATCAGGGCGTCTTCCTCCCGACTCCGCGGCGAGGACCCTCGGGCGCGCCACTTCGACGACTGCAATTTCCGCGGTTGGAGCAAACATCATGTGCTCGGTGCTCGTGCTCCAAGCATCAGCCCGGCTGTCCCGAGTCCACCAAAAAGGCGTAGACTGCAGCCGCAAATCTCGCTGGCCACCACGTCTGGACGTCGGAGCGAACCTGGGCTTACTACATGTATACCGATTGAGAATGATGGTTGGTTTTGGTGGCTCAAAGGTACAACGAGTCATCCTATCCTGGCAGGGAGCGGGACGCTTGACCTGCGCATCGTTTCATGACTCTCTTTCGGGCCATCTGTCACGAGGACATCGACAGTCTGAATTCCAGGGCGGCACGCGTAGTCGGGTGAAGTAGATTCTTTGTCGTGTGGCTTTGTCGCCGCTGTCTTTGGAAGCTAGGTCGAGGAGGCGTGAGGGACATTGCTACGCGTAGTTCGGTTGGTGGCCGCCGCATCTGGGTCAGCGTTTCTTTTCTCATTCGCCTGTTCAGCGCCTCCTCCCTTTTCTTCTCATCACAAAGCGCATCGGGTTGAAGAAGAAGCGATGACTGATTGGCAAAGAGCATGCTCCAGTGTGGCCTCCGCGGATTCATGGATCCTTCGAAGACGTCGTGGCTTGGCACCGAGGGGCGACGGCCCGAGCTTCCCGCAACCGATTTACCGAGGCCCTCGAGCTTCCTCAATCCCCGGCAGCCAACCTCACCACCTCTCCAGCCATGTCGCGACCATGGCGGCTGCACGAGGAGCCATTCTTGTTGACATTGGCGTTATACAAGGGACGAGTCCCCGACATTGAATATGCCACCTCCACGTGACGGGAACGAATACCTCCCCTTCGTTGATCTGTTTCGACTAGAGACGATCGATTCCCACACCTATCGCTCCATAGCCCTACCTTTTTGTCCAGGAGGTGACCATCCTGACGCTCCCGGACGGGCATATGGCGGCCATGTATATACGCAAGCGGCGTGGGCGGCCTGCCAGACGGTGCCAGAAGCTTTCTTGATGCACGTAAGTATGCAATACGAAAGACACATGATCGTTTCAATCGTCTCTGCCACTTTCTCTCCTTCCTTTTGACCCTCTCTTCAACTTTCTAACATAAACCCAGAACATCGTCGGCCACTTCCTCCTCTCGGGTCTTCCCACCACCCCCTTCGTCTACACCGTCACCCCCATCCGCAACGGCCGCTCCTACCTCACGCGCACCGTCAACGCCACCCAAGAAAACCACGGCATCTGCTTCACAGCCATCATCTCCTTCAAAACCCCCGAAACCAGCCCCCTGTCCCTCCAAACCCCCCTCAACCTCTGGACCAAGTACGCCCAAATCCTCACCGCCAAAACCCCCGCGGACTTCGACGAATGCCCCGGCATGGACACCCCCGCCTACCGCGCCGAACGCCTCCACACAGGGGCCAACGACGCCTTCCCAGGCCTGCAACTGACCAAACCCGACATGGCGCCCTACAACGCCCCGCGCCACCCCCTCGACCGCCGCCAACTGATGTTCTACCGCCCACTCGGCCCCCTGCCCCTGAGCAACCCGAACCTGCACCTCTGTGCGCACTCGTACGCGTCGGACCGCAACAGCTTGTACGTCGTGGGCGACCACTTGGACATGGGCGATCTGTGGACGCAGATGGGGAGTTTGGTGCACTCGGTGGTGTTCCACTCGGCGGCGGAGAGTCTGCTGTGGACGGGGGCGGAGGGGGAGGGGGGCGACGAGTCGCCTTTGGCGGGTAAGGATGGGAAGGGGAGGTGGTTTGCCAAGGAGGACTGGACGGATCGCGCGGAGGGTGGGAGGGCCATGTTTCATAGTCGGGTGTGGAATTCGGCGGGGGAGCATGTGGCGACGTTGATGCAGGAGGGGATGGTGAGGGTTTCGAGGAAGCCTGAGGCGACGGAGGAAGAGGTGGGGAGGTTGCGGGAGAGGACGGGGCGGTGGAAACCGAGGGAGAAGTTGTAGGGAACTGGGAAGACGGATAGAAGTGTGCCTTGTGCACGCGAGTCGGCGGTGGTGGCTAGAATTATACAGCGGCGTCGATCTCCAGGCTATCCAAGAAACACCCAGATGCCATCTATATCCTAATAGTCTCAAACGAGTACTCACCCACACCCGCAAGTCTCTCCTTGGCAGCAGCTAACCTTCCCTTCCCAGCCTTCCCAAACTTGCCCTTGTCCTTCGACTTCCCGCTCAGCGGAAGCAGCGTCAAATCCTCGTCCTCTGCGACGTCACGCAGATTGACCTTGCCCTGCTCCAGCTCGCGCAAGAAAGTCGTGAGCGTATCAGCCTCGTAGCAGCTCTCGAGGCCCGCGCTGATCTCTGCCCGCAAGCTGTCGATCAAGTCCTCGATGCCCGACGACTTGCCGCTGAGGCCGACAAGCCAGCCACTGATGCCGACGGCGTCGATGGCGCAGTTCAAGAGATCGCCAATCGCGCGGATGGCTTGATCGCTGGGGCCACTCTCTTCGGCGCCCGCCATGGGGTTGACCTCTTCGTCGCTCTCGGCGGAGTCGGGAGCGGCGTCGATGTACTTGGAGGTCCAGCCGCCCTCGGCTAGTTCGACGCGCAGGAGGTGGATGAAAAAGATCATCTCTTTGTGCACCATCAATGTGCGCATGGCAGTCGTGACGGCCGGGGGGGAGAATGTGTGGAGGCGTGCAAGAGCCATTTGCAGAGTCTGACTGCGGGTTTCCAGACCAGTCAGAAGGGCTGTGTGGGCGTGGGCAAGCTCGTGCTCAGCCGCTTTTGACTCGAGGTCGACGTTCGATTCGCTGTCGTCCGGAGAGGAGACGTTGCCGTTGGTTTGAGGCGGGGCAGGAAGGGTGAGTTGCGGTTCGGCTTCAAGGTTGGAGTCGAAGGATTGTATTACCACACGCAGTACTTGGACGACGTCGGCGACATTCCAGTGGACTGGTAACGAGAGCAGGCTGTGGATGAGGTCGAAGTCGGGATCCATCTCGCCGATTGCAACCATGATCTCGCCCTCCTGGATGGTACGGCCAGACCCAGCCGACTTCGATCCGGCCGGATACAGGCTCTCTTGGATATGCGAAGAGGTGAGGAGTCCAGCAAGAGCAAGCCATTCAAGAAGCCGGGAAGCGGGCAGTGCTATCCCCAGCTGTTCGCGCTCCGGAGAGATTTTGAACACCTTGCTCATCAGGTACTGAGCCTTGCGACGGTCCATGTCCTGCGGATTAAATGTCCGAGGCGTTGGCCAGATCCAGTCATCGGCGTCTGCGTCCTCATCAAATGAGTCGTCCTGCCACTGCTTGCCCAACTTCTCGTCGCTCGCCACTAGCTGCTCCAAGCCATGTGCATCTTGTGCTTGAGCTAGTTCGTCAACCTTCGTCTTCCACTCTCCCCAACCATGAGCCGCTTTTTCGTTCTCGTGCAGTTTCTTGAAGTCCCCATTGCCCAAGACATCAGCAAGCAACGTGGCTTGCGATTTCGATCGCTTGCTGCTCTGGAAAATGTCCTGTAG
The DNA here is from genome assembly GCA_004216415.1 of Aeminium ludgeri. NCBI lineage: Eukaryota > Fungi > Ascomycota > Dothideomycetes > Mycosphaerellales > Aeminiaceae > Aeminium > Aeminium ludgeri. The sequence continues at coordinate 53,225 of SGQK01000046.1, read as the reverse complement.
CTGCAAAGCAAGGAGCTGGCTGGGATGACCCTCCGACAAACCCGCAACAATCCCAATATCCGTAAATGCAGAGAGCGCTCTGAAGCGGAGCGGGTGGCTTGCGTTATCGCCTCTTTTGCGCTTCTTGTTTTGCAGGGCGTCCGCCTTTGAGGTGTCAGCAACATCTGCAAGGCTGACAGAGCCTTGCACGGAGCCGTATTTGGTCTCATAGAACGTGGCAGATTCCGAAGATACCGCGAGAAGGCCTGAAACAGAGATCCGGGCGAAGCTAGTAATGGGCATAGCGGAGCTACCGATCTGCGCTGTCACCTTGGGGATAGTGCCAGACACATCGCAGACAATGAGCCTTTCCTTGCGCAGCTGGTACAGTATGCCGGAAGCAGCGTGAAGTTCAAATTGAGCATTACCAGACCCTTGAGCACGCGCCGGTAGGTCATATCCCAAGAGAAATTGTACCGAAGGCTGCGTTGTCTGAACAACGTCGATGCTCGGTGTGCGGATGCTGAACAGCTCGAGACGTCGTGTGTCTTGGGAGCGTACTATGCGACAGAAAAGACGTGGATCCTTGGAGGTGCTGAGATCGAGCAGAACGATCACGTCCTCGCGACCTCTGAGAAGGCCTTTGCGCGCACTCTCCGAGTCCACCACAGCTGCGTATTCGACCTCCACTTCCCCTTCACCAGAATCGCCGGGGCGAGGGAGCGAGTGTCGTTGGACCGCGGAAAGATTGAGGTCGGCAGACAGCACAAGACCGCTCTTGTATGTGATGAGGACTGAGTCCTGGCCTTCACTTCCTGGAGCCACGTCGAGACCAACGATGTCGCCATTGTCCAGTCCAAGCTCCTTCTTATTTGGAGCGGCAGAATCTTCCTCTGCAGCCTTCCCTCTCACATTCTCGGTGAAACAAGTGATGTTACGCCGAGCACTTTTCCTACCGTCTCGAGTGATCGCGTATGTCCTTCTCCGGGCGGGCGATGTCGAGGTCGGTCTGCAGTACACAGAGCAGGGCTGGCAGCTGAAGTAGGTTTGCGGAGCTACTGGGTAAGAAGCAATGAAGTTCTGGCTTTGCACCTATACGCGCTGTCAGACGCTGCATTCCATCAGAACTCGACTATTCTCACGTTGTAAATGCTCACGCCCTCGCCGTCGATTCCAACGGCGACCTCGTGTCTCTTTCTCTTTTTCGACCCGCGCAGGGCAGATACAGTACTAGCGCGAACCTGGCCATGCTGCTTATCGATGGGTCGGGGGAGGTCGGCAATGGTGTAAGGCGAGTCCATTCCTTGGGCCGACATGGCTGGCGACGTGAGCTTTCAATGCGTGTTGCGTCTCGGAAGTCGAGCTTCCATCTTCGAAAAAGTTGTCGGAGGCGAAATCTTGGCGCGCCGGGGTCGGTCGCTCCCGTTCCCGGCCACTTTGGCTTGTCGCGTCTCCGTCGCGTCATCCGGACGCGAGGCGTCTCTTCTGCCTTTCAAGCTTTCGTACGACTGACTGCAACTGCTGGCATTTACACATCCACGCGATCGACTTCGATGAGTTCATGGCTGCATCGGCTACCTTGTCGGCCATGAATGGCGACAAGGCTTTGCACCCTTTCTTCAAAAAACCGAGCAATGACAGCGAGCACGAACAAGAAGAGGCCGAGCCGGAGCCCACGCCCGCTCAAGACGACACAAAAGAAGACCAGTCACGACCAAAGAGGAGCGGATCAGGACGCGAAGGGAGAAACAAGGGTGAAGCTGGGAAAAGGACACAGAAAACGCTGCAGGAAATAGTGAATCCCACGGCGAGCGGGAACGAAGATGAAGCGAGGAAGGCAATTGAGCCAGCGGCCTCGGACTCGATTGAAACCAAGTCTCGACACAAAAGGCGCCGGACCAGCCTCATAGAGTCAAAAGAAGTCGGTGCAGGCGAGGAGTCTTCGACAAATATCCAGCATCATGCCAACGCAACGGCCGATACGGAGAGAACGCGGACCTCCCCCCAAGTCATTGTGCCTACATCCACTACATCATCCGCCCAACCGAATAATCCCGATGCAGCTGCTCTGAAGACCACGACTCCGCCCAAGAAGATGCTGAGACTGAATGCTAGTGGCAAGTTCAGCTCTCCCGTTAGCTCCAAAGCACCGGACGAGGGGAAGGCGCCTGAAGAGCCAAAGAGACGCGGGAGGAAGCGAAAATCCAAAGCGGCTGCAGAAGAGCGGCATCTCTGGGTGAAGCTTGATTACGAAGCTGGGTCGGACCTGGGCGCGCGCATATCTCGCATTCTCGCTGGAGAAGAAAGGTATTCGAAGCCGAAAAACACGACACCGAAAAGGCGGAAATCGCCCCCTAGAGACCCCTCCAAGCCTACCCATCCGTTTTTCACTGGCAAGGCGAAGGAAACACCGGCTGCGCCCAAGCCGCCATCGCCTCAGAAATACTCGGCCGTCGGCCCTGGCAGGCTCAGAAGGGAGACGATGATTGAACGCCCCTTACCCGCGGAAGAGACCCAAACTACTCAAGATCATCCTGTCGGATCTCGCCTCTTGAAAGATAGATTCATGGTCAAACATCCCGGCGCAAAAGAACCTTCATGGCCAAGTCGAGAGCAAGCCCACGTTCGTGGTATCAGTAATGGCGATTTGCACGCTCGCGCGGTCCCTCCTGCTCCCAGCTCTACGTTGCCCACCAAGCGCAAGCGCAAGAATGTAGAGAAGCGAATGCTTGACGACGAGTCGCTGCTTGCGCGCTTCACCTCACGCCTCTCGCCAGAACAAGAAGGAAAGCTCCGGGACGACGGTTTCTGCGAACCGCATCCATCGCTTAGAGTGCCACAGAGGCTTCTCATCCCGGGTCAGGAGATTCTAGAGAGGATCGCCCCTCAACTCTCAAGGTCGCTAGCTCTGTCGCCAAGAGTGGAGGAAGCGCAGTCAAACCATCCAGTGCTCGAACGCATGCGCAATCATATTGCTCGAGATTTGAGCGCATACGACGAGGGTCTTGGTGAACGCCTTGGATGGATGCACAAATACGCTCCTTCAACGACGGCGGAAGTCCTTCAGCCAAGTGGCGAAATGGAAAACTTGAAAGAGTGGCTGACCTCGCTCACTGTGTCTGCGGTGGGGAGTACGGCTAATGTAGATCTGAAGCTTGCTTCAAAATCCGAGACCAAAGCCAGGTCTAAGAAGAAGAGAAAGCGGAAAAATGATGAAATGGACGACTTTCTAGTGCGCAGCGACGATGAGGCGCCGGGAATGGACACGCTATCTGTCGTTGACGACACTGCTTCGGTGGACGGAACGCTCAAATCCGTCATCCAGACGCCCAGCGATGGATTGAAACTCAGCAACGCGGTGCTTCTGAGCGGTCCAAATGGATGCGGAAAGACTGCTGCGGCGCTCGCCGTTTCGAGAGAATGCGGATTTAAAGTATTCGAGATCAGCCCTTGCGAGAGACGCAGCGGGAAGGACGTGTTAGACAAGGTCGGCGACATGACCGAGAATCACCTTGTTCAGCATCACGGCACCGAGGAGGAAGGGCCAGCGACGACCGAGGATCCTGACAAGTTCGACGAAGATTTCCAGGCCGATTTGGCTAGTGGTCGTCAAGGCAAGATGGACAGCTTCTTCAAATTCAAGGCACCGATGCAGGCGAAAAAATCCTCCGTGAAAGCACCTGCCCTTTCCTCAAAACCGAAAGAGCGCACGATTGAGGCATTACAACAAGCAGTCAAAAAGCCTACAAAGGACCAGCGACAATCGCTTATTCTGCTCGAGGAAGTCGATATCCTTTTCAGAGAGGACAAGGACTTCTGGAGCACCGTCCTGAAACTCATAGTAACATCCAAGCGGCCATTCATTATGACCTGCAACGACGAAGCAATGGTCCCGTTGCAGGCCATGTCGTTGCATGCTATACTACGTCTGACGCCTCCTCCGCTCGACCTCGCCACCGACTACATGCTGCTGGTTGCTGCCGCCGAAGGCCATCTCCTCAAGCGCGAGGCGATTGCATCGCTCTACGAGTCCAAGAAACGGGATCTTAGGGCGAGCATGGGCGAGCTGGACCTCTGGTGTCAGATGGGCATTGGCGATCCGCGGGGTGGGTTGAGCTGGATCTACCAGCGCTTTCCCCCAGGCTCTGATCTCGATAGCGAGGGTCGCCCCCTACGCGTCGCCAGCGACGGCACGTATGAGAGCGGACTCGGGATATGTCCGCCAGCCGAGCTCGACGATGAAGATCAGTTGTTCATGGCAAACCGCGAGCTTGGGCTTGACCCCCTCGATGTGATGGGATGGCGAGATGCAAGCCCAACTTCATCCCTGAAAGACCTCAGCTCCCTTGCAGACTCCCTGAGCGCTTCCGACATGTACTCGAGCCAGCGAGACCCCCCAAACCTCGACCCCTCCCAACCACCCCTCCCCGACAAATTCCGCGCCCACTACATCGAAGGGAGTCAACTGCTCCAGACCGACCACCCCGCCGACCACACGCACCTCACCACCTCCCTCTCCATAACCACCACTCTCCTCGCCTACCGCACACTCGCCGCCCCCACCGCCGCGGCCCCTACCAGTCACTCCCTCAACACCACCCTCCTGCATCCCCGGACCCCCCACCCGTACCTCACCCGCAGCTCCTTCGCGCCCCTCGACCCCATCGCGACTCCAACCGAGCCCACCCTGGCACCCACCTCAACAACGTCCCTCCAACTATCCGCCCTCGACGGCCCCCTCAAACCCCTCGCCACGGACATCGCGCCCTACGTCCGCACCATTGCGCGCCACGACCTGTCGCTCGCGGCGCAGAGGGCCCGCGACAAGGGTGTGACCGGTGGGAAGAGGGCGAGGTCGACACGAGCGGCGAGGAGTGCGGGAGATGGGGAGGGGAGGGGGAGAGCAAGGCGGGAGTGGTGGTTTGAGGGGTTTGGAGAGGGAGGGGCGGGGCTGGAGGGCGTGTTGGCGACGGGGGGGAGGGGCTGGGGTGAGCTTGGGCTTGAGAGGGCTGAGAGGGTTGGAGGAGACGATGGGGAGAGCGAGAGATCGAGGAGTGCAGAGGCGGAGATGGAGGTCACGGGAGAGGGAGACCAGGGGCTTTGATCTGGATAAAGCTTGGATTTATTTGGAGCCTTGGTGGTGTGTTGCGGGAATGCAGCGTGGACATGCAGGCGGCGGCGCGCTGCCGGTGCTTAATGTAACGTGTGCGAAGCTGCAAAATCTCGAGTCCATTCCTGCTTTCTCAATGACGGCTGCGTCGGTGTCCTGGGCAGTGCAGCTCTTTCAGTCCCAACAGAGGAGTTCTTCCGTGGCGCAGGAGGAGCATAATTGTTCAGGGGTTGGAGGGCCTAACGCGAGGGCGAGTGGACGGCACTCAAGTGACCGCACGCGTGCAAGGGCATGACAGGAAACGAGCTCGAAGAATTCACGTTGCACCAAGAAGAACTTCGCCTGACGACAGAATACTACTACCCATCTAAGCGAACTTCCCGCCCCCCCAAATATCAGGATAAGCTAGCGATTTACACACACCGCGAGGAAACACCCTTCCCGTAGCCCAAGCATCACACATCTGGCCGCTCCTGCCCGACCCGGCACGGAGACAAAACGCCCAAGACACCCAGCGCCCCCTCCCCCCCCCTAGTCTTTTCATTGCGCACACCTTCCACCTCCTCCGCGATGTCGACAAGACAGAATCCAAGAAACCCTTTCAACTGCCGCCACCAGCACACCACACATGCACACCACACATGCACACCACGCACGCAGGCGCGCGCGGGCATCACCCCTCCCACACTACCTCGCCCGCCCTCAACCCGCCCCGACCAGAACCGGCGCTCTACCCCGGCCCCTCGGGCGTGATGAATCCGCCCGCCACCTCGACCCACTCGGGGATACAGCTCCCCTCTTTCCCCTCGACGTCGACAATATCCGTGTCGCATCTGCACCGGCAACCGACGCCATTCTCCTTCTCCGCGTCGTACTTGGCCCAGTACTCGTCTTCTTCTTTCCAGTCTTTGAATTTCTGCTCGAGCGCGGGCGTGCCGAAGCTCGAGGGCGAGTGCGGCGTGTTGTGCGGGCCGTAGTAGGGCGCGTGCGGGAGCTGGCGGGCGGGGGCGTTGGCGGGGCAGTGTTGGATGGTCGTGTGGCGGTAGCCGATGTCGCGGAAGTAGTGGACTTTGTTGATGGGGAGGAGGGCGCCGGCTGCGAGGGAGTGGATGGGCGCGTCGCCCCACTGGAAAAAGGTTAGAATCGGAAGTCGGGAAAAGGGGGTTGAATGGAGGGGCTTACTCGTTCCATCCAGAAGCCGCCGCTGCGGTCCATCATGTTGAAGAAGTCCTCGTACTCCTGGCTGCGGAAGAAGTCGAGACGCGCAATCTCAAAGTTGCTCCAGAAATGACACATGTTGTAGATTTCGCCCTCCATTGCGTCCGGGTCGACGTCCGGTAGCGTGCCTTGACCGGGCTCGGTGCGCAGAATGTCCTCGGGGAGCGGCTTGTGCTTGTCGTTGGCGTGCACAGGGTCGTCCTTTGGCAGCTCGTCGGGGGGGATGGTGCCGGGCTTGGGCGTGCCGTCTTGGTTGTAGCCCTCTTTCGGCTCCACGAACATCTCCCACAGGCCTTGCGAAGTGAGGTTGTTGGTGCGCTTGTAGGCGGAGGCATAGCGGAAGATGTTGGGAACGGTCTCTTTCAGCTCCTTGACGGCGATGGTGAAGCCGTACGTCTTGTTCGCGCGCTCCATGTGAAGGAAGGGGTCGTAGGTGATGTCGCAGAAGTACTTGATTTCGGGCTCCACGCGCCAGTACCAGTCGTACTTCTGCAGCAGCTCGTGGCGGTAGAAGAAACCCGAGTAGAAGCGGCACATGTGGTGGTAAGACTCCATGCCGCCATACATGATGGCCTGGTCGCCCTGCTTGCGGATGCCCTCCTTGGCCACGTTCTCGTCGACCCAGTCCGGGTAGCCCCAGTGCTCGGGCCCGATTTTACCAAACTCGACGGCGGAGGAGGTGTAGTTCATCACGGTCTCCTTGAAGGTGCTGTTGAAGTCCCCGTCGTTGAGGAAGACGTAGGGGTAGTTGTACCAGCGGTTAAAGTGCCGCTCCATGCTCTTGATGCTCTCAATGACACCATCCAGCTCCTTGTTGCGCGCCAGGACTACGAAGGCCGCATTGGCGCGGGGCTGGTCTCTTTGCACCTCCGGGTCGAGACAGCCGGTCACGAACACCTTGTCGTGCTTTTCGCTGATTTTCCGGATCGACGGCGGCGCGCCGCTGGGTATGAGCCTTCCAGCCGGACTGTCTGGATGCCGTATGAAGAGGAAGACGATCAGGGTGACGATCATGAGAGGGAAGAAGACGACAGCGTACAAAGGCACGCTGACCTTGCTGTTCCCCCGTATTCGCACGCGCCGACGCATGAAGCCCGCGCGGGGTGTGAGCTTTTCAGACACATCGCGCATAGACGTGTTCTGTAGCGACTTGAGAGTGGGGAGGTTGTCGGCGGAGGGAAGGCGTTTCTGGACGGAGCGGAAGTGTTCCATGGCGGGTAGTGGTGTGCTGGCTCGCAGAGGCCGCTCAGGCCTTGGTGGGGCTCGTGTGCAGCTGGCGAGGGGATCGAAAGGCTCAAGTGTTGTCTCGTATTATACGCTGAGGCGAGACTGGCGACAAGAGTGGAAGGTTGTTGTCAAACAGGATGTGTGGTAACGAGCGACGTTGGCGGGCTGAAATGGAAGCGTTATCGTCGGCGGAGTCGCGTCAATTCAGCGTCGCTCGGGTGTCGCCATCAAGCGAGTAGAAGAGTCGTTTCGGGGAAGTCGTCGCGGCGGGGAGGGAGGAGAGAGAGTAGTGGTGGTGGTGGTGGTGGTGTGGGTGGTGTGTGGTGGGGATGTCGCGGATGGTGGAGGAAGAGGGCGGAAGTGCAATAATGTTGAAAGCAGCCGGGCAACCCCCTGCAGTCGGCCTTCCTCTGCGGCGCCGTCACAACGTCTGGACCTCTCCCGAATTGCGCGTCCTCCGTGGCTGCGTTTTTAACATTCGTTTCTGTCGCGTGCTTTCAACAACAACCGACAGCAGATGTGAAATGTCGGACTTCTGTGTGTGTGTGTGTGAGATATACAGACTGAAAAGGCGAAAAAGGGCAGTATTCACATGAAGAGCAGGACGAGACGAAGACCTCCCCAAACTGCAAGTCAAGCAACGTACAGCCTTGGCAGGGTGCACCACCGGCGGGAACGTTTTTTCGCCGACCCAAGCTTCCACCTCTCCCCTCCACCACCCATGGCGCCCACGCGCCTGACTCCATGACCGCCCACCCCCGACGTCCACCACACCATGGCTCCCTCCGACACCAATAATGCAACGTCCAAAGTCAAATCCAAAGACCTCTCCTACGACGCGCCTCTCCCGCCTTTCCTACAGCGCCTCAAGTCCCAGCACACCGGCAGTAGCGGCGACGACCCGGACCGCCACGAGCGTCCAGTCGCGAGGAATAAAGGTGTGAAAAATGCGGACGAGGACGACGGGCCGACGGTCGTGGATGAGAGTGGGGAAATGGTGAGCAGGGAGGCGTATGCGGAGATGGAGAACCGGGGGCGGGAGGACGCGGAGCCCGGGCCTGAGGAGGAGGGTGGGAATGTGATTAAAAGAAGTGCATCGGGCGTCGAGCCAGTGGTTTCGGGCGCGATTGTAGATGGGGGGGATGGTGGTGAGGAGAAGAGGAAGGGGGAGACTCGGGCTGGGGAGGGGCCCGGGCGGAAGAGGAAGGTTGGGAAGGTTGTTGGTGAGGATGAGGGCGAGGTTGCGGATAGGAAGACTGAAGTGAATTTGGGGCAGGGCGAGGGAGAGGAGTCTGGCGTCAAAAAGGCACTCAAGAAGGGGAAGAAGAAGGCCAAGGTCAAGCTGGCGTTTGATGAAGAAGAAGGCGGGGAGGGCACTTGATACGAGACAACCGAAGACCGCGACAACCTAGAGAACTAGTGTGATCCCTCCAGGACATCCACGACGGCTCCCACGACGCGTCGCGACAGATGCCCTGAGCACGGCGAAAGCCAGGACTTAGGAGCCATTGGCCCACTAAAGCCAGCCTCGCGCTCCTCAACACAGGAGACGCCGAACCTCATATCCTACGCATGAGGACACTCCAGGTACGTCGAACCCCCACTCTCCTTTCTCTTACCCCCTCGCAACATGATGATTTCTTATATATTGGAGCTGTCCTATCTCACATGAGGACAAAACTTTTTAATTACGCAACTTTTCCTGAAAGCAAGCGATCCGATTTGGCAATTCACAGCAGCAAATACGTCGGGACTGCAGAGGCGCTAACACTGACTGTTACAGGTCGAAAGACTTTTGGAGGATGCGCAGTGTGCGTGAGGAGCCGCTGCGTGCTCGAGCAGACGACCGCTACGGCCTGCTGCGAGAGATGTGAAGGAGATTGAAAGGGGTGAGAACCATGAAGGCGCTTCCGTAGCGAAAGCCGTCCAAGCAGAGTATTATAGGTACAACAAAATACACATACACATATCTACACACCAACACACCCAGTCAACCCGCTCACAACGGCGGCAACCCCTCCCTGCAAACCGGGCACTGCAGCCGAAACTTCATCCACCCTTCCAAACATGCCGAGTGGAAAATATGCCGACACGGCGTCACCATATACGCTCTGCGCGCGAGCAGTCCGCCCGTAGCGGCACCCAGCCCCGCTCCACCACTCTCCTCGCCCCCGCTCTCCACGACCGGCACTTCCAGGTCCTGCATGCAGATCGCGCAGTCGAACACGCGCTTCCCGCTGCCGCGCTCCTTCGCTTCCCCGGACTTCCTCGAGCCCGCCTCCTTGCCGCTGACCACGGAGCCGCGGCGCTCCGCCACAGGTGACGCGGGCGTCGACTCCGCACCCGCCGCCTGCGAGAAACCGACCGGCAACAGCCTCCCGTCCTCCTCGTCCTCGCGCAGCACAGGGTGGTAATCGTACGCCTCAGCGACCCAGCGCCGCGGCACGCACCAGCGCGGCCCCAGCAGAGCCTGGCTCGCGAGCGCCAGAACCTGCAGCCACAGCCAGACAGCCACGGCAGCCAAACTGGCCCAGTCGCGCTCTGCGGCCGCCACGTTGCCGTCCCAGGCCCACACGTAGGCGAACGGGAGGAGACGGAGGGCGGATTGGCCGAGGACGTATTCCCAGCTGAGCGCGCGGCGGCAGTTGCGGATGCTGTTGCGGAGGAGCTGGGGGAGCCAGAAGGAGGTGTAGATTAGGGTTATGCAGGTCAGGAAGGGTGTGCGGAGGGCGGGGGGCCAGGCGAGGGCGTTGAGAGTTAGGAGGAGGGTGCCTAGGAGAAGGAGGTAGAAGCGCGAGTAGATGGAGGCGAAGTTGTTGCTGGGCGGGGGAGGGTTGGGGGGGAGGGTTGCCGCGGTGATGCCGATGGGGGCGAGGGAGTCTTGGTCTGAGGGCATGAAAACGGGGGTGTTGTCGGCTGGAGGACCGGCGGGAGGGTCAGGTTGGGGAGTCTGGGAGGGAGGAGATGTAGTGGTTTCGGCGGCGGTTGTGTCGGTGGTGGTGGTGTTGTCGACTTCTGTGTGACCACGTCTGGGGGGGCCCTCAGGGGTCGCGCTCGGCTGCGTAGGTGCGGTCGTAATATTCTCCTCGTTCGGAGTAGCGTTGCTCTCCCCAGTCGCCGCCTCAGTAATGTCGCGAGCTCTCCGCTCGTTCCGGATCCGATCCAGCACCTCCTGCAACCTCTCCTGCCTCTGCCTCTCCTGCTCCCACTCCTCCCGCTCCGCCGCCTCGCGTTCAGGTGCCTGCACGAGCCAGACATCGCGGAAAAAGGTCATGCCGAAGAACATCATATTGATGAAGGCCAAGAACGCCACACCAACAAACAGCACGGCCAGCTCGCTGACGAAGAAGCTCAGCAGCAAGCTCATGATCCAGGTGAAGCCGTCGCCGAGCATGAGCATGCCGATGGTGTAGTAGCTGATGCGGCTCCGCGTGGAGGGCGTCGACGCCTCGCGCATTTGCCGGATCTGCAGGGCGAGCTGCAGGGCGAGGGCGGAGATGAAGAAGAGCACGTGGCGACGCGTCGCGTTTACCAGAACCTCCGTCTTGAGCCCTTCCAGGTGCTCGCCTTTTTGGGGCGGGTAGTCTGGGGGCCCTTTGGACTCAAGTACGTATCCGCAGTCGGGGGAGAAGGCAACCATGGAAAAGCGCAAACCCGGTGGGTCTGGGAGAAAGGCGCCGGTTGGGAAGCGGAGTTCGCGCTCGAGGAAGGGAAGGACTCTGGATGCAGCTGGACTGGGGGCCTCAAGGGGCGGCAGCTGCTGTAGGTAGACCACCAGCTCGCACTGCGGGTGCGAGTAGGGCGAGGACGGAGTGCCATCCACGTTTGACGACCAGGGGTTGATGTTCTCCACCCGCCTCGCGATGTGTTGCTCAATCTTTTTCGCGATGGTCTGGTTCAGCAGACTCTTGGAGACGTCGAACATGGGCTCTGACAGGGCTAGATGCGGGAGCGCGAAGATGCCGGCGAACTTGTCGCTGGTCGTTGTTAGCAGCGCTTGGCCTGCCGCTGGGAAATATACGCCGTGCATCCTCAGATCGTGTTCGTTCAGCGTGCTGCCGCCCGATAGACTCAACTCAATCTCCATATCAGTGACATTCCCGACTCCCAAGTTCGACGACCACCCCTCCTTCCCGGCTCGCTGCCTCTCATGAAAGTGTATTTGTACGTCTCCCTCGTCGCCCGTGACATTGCGCCCAAAGTGCCTAGGAGCTCTCCCCGGACCAAAGGGAGTCTCTGGCGTATACTCGGTGAGATTAATGTGCGGCGAGAGCCGCTCATCCTCCAGCTTCGAGCGCACCCACTTGCCCTGTACTCGTCCCGTCACATTCTCGTACAGAGGTGGGGCCCCGTCCAACCCCCCGAGCGCGCTCGCATCGCCCAGGCCCAGATCCAGCACACTCCCGGCCCGGTCGCCAAAGACGTACTGCACCTGCTTCCGCGCCCTGTCCTGCACCAGCCCCAAGCCGTCCCAGGCGTACCCTCTTTCCGGGTCCAGCCCGGTCAGATTGAGCGCGGCCGAGGCATTGGAGCCTCCGTTCCCGATGGGCCCTCCCCATGTGGAATTTTGCAGCACGTCCAGCGAGCGCTTCTCGTCCTCGATGGCGTGTCGGAAGCGTGAGTGGGCGTTCAAAGGACCGGAGGCGGGGCCGCGCGCCGGGTCAGGGGAGAGGAAGATGAAGGTCAGGATGACGAGGGGGACGATGAAAGGGCGACGGTCGGCCATGCATGCCGAGGTGGTCGCCTAGCGACGAAGGTGTCGTGGATGGGGGGTGGGGGGGGGTGAGGGGGGGGTTGTTCGAAGGGAGAGTTGTAGGTTGGGGAATAGGTCGTGTGTATGTATACAACAACATCGCAGGTCGATGGTACATGCACACCTGGTGCACGTGCGTACGCCAACGAGGTGAATGGTGCCCCGCGCGTCTGCCTGGCGGGCGCAGGCCACCCATCCCACATCAGGCGAGCTTCGACCCTGGCTCGCCCGGCCTGCCTGACCTGCAAGCTGACGACGGGAACTCAACTCTACCTCGACTGCCTCATCCGACTCGTCTGTTTGTTCTCTCCCACTACCTCACCTTACCTTACCTTACCTTACTCTTACTGTCTCTCTATCGTGACCTCATCTCCGCGTGTATCCTTCGGAAGCCGGTCGCCGTTTGTCGCAGCACTTGACCGGCGGTTGCGCGCATCCGGCCGCACTCTTATCGGCCTTATCGAAGGCTCCCCGCGTGAAAGTGAGTAGGTACCCCGCGTCGAGCCCGCGCCCTCACGGCCACCCACACCACCACAAGTGAAGGCAACACACCCTACTGCCCTGACGCTTCCGCCCACCTCGAAACCTTCGACATTTCGACCCTCCCACCTTCTCCGCCCACCGCCGGGACACGACACACTCTTTCGAAAATTCCGGCCCTGGACGGACCCCCCCAACCACCATCCTGGACACGCCCTCCCTGGATTGCCCGCTGCCATCAACATCACCATCGCCAACGCCAACACACGCCTGCCACTGCCATGGCGGACACACTCGTGGATGACACGCATGTCGAGGATGAAGAATACCACTCACTAACCGACTCCCAGAGCAGCGACGACGACCGCAGCCCCGCGAGCTCCACCTTCCTCGATCCTGAAGACGCCCCGTCCTTCACCTTCCCAAAGCTGAGCCCCGACGGCTCCGTCGACAACCTCCGCAGCGCCTCTCCCTCCCCGCCCCCGGGCGAGCGTCGCGGCTACGACACCCCCCCGGCTGCCCTGAGCGCCCGGGGCCACGAGCTGAAGATGAAGGAGCAGGAGAAGCGCGAGTCGGCCAGCTCGCTCTCGGAGAACTATGACATGGTCGACGATGTCTCTGACGTGTCCGACGATGGAAATGACACTGCGAGCCTCGGCTCCGACCGTCAGCCGCTGCGGGTCAACGAGACTGCCGGCGAAGAGGCACTGCTCGTTGAGGCGGCTGACGGTGATGACGGCATCATCATGGAAGAGGTCGAGAAGGCCGAGGAAGTCGACGACATCGCCCGCTCCGTCGACGACCAGGAGACCCCCCGCCAGTCCACCGTCCACGAGCCCGTCTTCCGCCCCACCCTCGGATCGACCATCCCTGACGCGGATGAGGACGACCACGAGGAACCGAAGAACGCGCCAATCCCGGCTGCGAGGTCTCAGGCGGCCGCTCGGAACAAAAAGATGATCTTCAAGTACGTGAAGAACGTGGTCGCACCGCTGATGAGCCTCCTCTTTCTGAATTTGTTGATTACCATGTGCATCATGCCTACGCCTGTCATGCGCCAGATGGCACTCTCGAAGGCTCTCGGTAACTCGGTCAACGCTTCAGAGGTCAACATGACTTACCTGATTCCTCATGGCGGCCCTCACACCGTCGGCCGATACAACGTCAACTTGGTCACCAAGTTCCAGAGCGTGGATGAGGACCTCTTTCTGGTCTCCTTGCCCGTCAAGCACGTCACCAAGGGTAACACAACTGCGCCTAGCACTTCGTCATTCAAGGTTCCTGGCAAGTCCGCTTTTATGGAACTGCGCTCTGCTCGCGCTACGAGGTCCTCCGGCACGGAGGTTCCGACCAAAACTTCCAAGCTGGTTGATGGAGTGTACTCCGTCGCTGTGTCTCCTCGTGACGGGTGCCGCAACGTATCGATCGATCTGGAGATCCGTGCACACAAGGGCGAGATCTTGAAGCAGACAATCGAGTATCACTCGAGGAACTGCTGGCTGGACAGCGTCACTCGTGTGACCAAGGATATGACCGTGACTCCCAGCAAGGATTTGATCCTGGGCCGAGCCCGTTCGTTCGGCGATAAGATCGGCCAGGGTACAGCTGCCTTTGGCGCTGATCTTAAGCACTCTGCGGCCGAGGCTGTATCCGATCTCGCGCACCTAGGCAACTCTGCGGTATCCACCTTCGACAGCGTAGCTGCAGGCTATATCGCAGTCTCTAACGCGGCGACCAAGGACTTCGTCATCATCCGCAACGAGCTCGTGCGCTTCACCACGGACGTATCGACCGTCACGGCGCAGTCGGCCAAGGCGCTGATCCCCTCGCGCACGACGCTGACGAGACCTTTCACCCTCTCGCGCGAGCGCGCAGCCGCGTTCCGAGACGTGATCAAGGGCCGCAAGGGAGATAACACCTCCTCCGCCGCCAAGGATCTCTCAGCGCGTCTGCACCGCATCTTCCACAGCACCGCCGACGGACTCGACGAGAAGACCGCGTCCTTCTCCGAGATCGCGCGCTGCTCCATCGCGCAGGACTACAAGGCCTGCCGCATGGGGCAGAAGGCGAGAGCGCTGTCAACCTCGCAGCCCTCGCGCCAGCAGTCCGCAAAGGCCAAGCGCGGCAACTCTGATTCCAGAAAGTCGCGGTACAAGGAAGGCTCTCAGTGCGTCAAGGGCAACCCGGGCCTGCACGCGCTGCACATGCCTTGAATCGGCTCTTTCTCCTGCCATCACAGCTCTCTTACGTGGCGCAGACGGTGTTTTTTTTGGAAGGATCCGGCCAGGCCAGGCAGGTTTTGCGGGTTATCGCTCATGATGATGGTCGCGACGTGGGATTGGGAACATGGGGTGATACCAGGTGTGGGATACCAGTTGTGGCGTAAGACCTAGCTTGTAGCTTCTTGCTTGCCTCTTCTTTCGACGCGTGAATGATGCGACGCCTCAATCGAACCTGCATTAAATGAATCGAACGACAATGTTTTGAGTGTGAACACTGTAGAATTGTGCTGCGTCGCCCGCTTTCGAAATTCACCTCGAGTAGTCCTCGGTCACGTGACAGTGAAGTAATCTCAGACAAGGGCCGGCGTCCCCTCCAAGGCAGCCCCGCGCTAAACTGCTGTGGGGCGTTTGTTTTCTACCCCCCCTGCGCGAACGTGGGAAACTTTCTGTCCGTCACCACCACACACCCCTCACTCCAACCTTCCACCTGTCAATTTCGACTCGACCAAATCAGAAAGCCTCACCGCATCACCATTCTCCCAGACAAATCCCCACCCTCACTGCAGCCATGGCCGACGAGGAGAAGAAGCCCGACACCACGCCCGCCCCGGCCGGTGACGGCGCCGCCGACGAGAAGAAGCCCGTCACCGAGCAAGCGGCCGAGAAAGCCTCCGCCGTCAAGGACAACGTGTTCAGCATGTTCGGCGGCGGCAGCAAGCCGTCGGGCAGCGGCAAAGATACCGCCGCCGCCGCCGACGAAGACAACGACCGCAGCGGGTCCGCCAAGGCGCAGAAAGACAAAGAGGCCGCCGAGGGCGGCGACGGCGACGAGAAGGCCGCCGACGAGGAGGCCGACGTGCATTTTGAGCCCGTCGTCCATCTGACCGAGAAGGTGGAGACGAAGACCAACGAGGAGCTCGAGGAGCAGGCGTTCAAGATGCGCGCGAAGCTGTTCAAGTTTGGGCGCGAGGATCGCGAGTGGAAGGAGCGGGGGACGGGGGATGTGCGTTTGTTGAAGCACAGGGACAACGGCAAGACGCGGCTGGTGATGAGGCGGGACAAGACGCTGAAGGTTTGCGCGAACCACTATAGTAAGTGCTGTGGATAGGGGCGCGGGGTTGGTTAAGAGAGATATGTGCTGACGGAGTTTGCAGTCGTGCCCGACATGAAGCTGTCTCCCAACGTTGGCAGCGACCGCAGCTGGGTGTGGAATGCTACGGCTGATGTTTCCGAGGGCCCGCCTGAGGCGCAGACGCTGGCGATTCGCTTTGCCAACCCGGAGAGTTCGTATTTCACGATCAAAGTAAGACTGGAGAACGGAAATGCTGACAGATGCTCCAGACGCCAACCTCTTCAAGGAAGCCTTCATCAAGGCGCAGCAGGAGAACGAGAAGCTGTTCACCGAGGAGGACAAGCCCGAGTAGACTCGCCGCCCACGCCGACACTCCACCGTTCGCCCCCGGAATCGCACTCTCAACGAGCCCCGACCGCGACTACCCCAACCCCCCCAAGGTTCACGACCCGAGCATCACCCTCCAACCATCCCTCCCCGACTCGATTCGAGAGCGAACGAGGGGCAAATCACCCCTCAGCATTCTGGGCGTTCCGCAAACCACATCCCCCAACCCCCGGAGACCAACATCATCCACAACACCCCCAAACATCCCCACAATGCCTTAGATTCTCAACATCCTCGCCGTCGAGCAGAGCGTTTCTTTTTTTTTTTTGCAGCTTTTGGAGCGACTTCGTCCTTCTCTGTGCGCGGACGGGGAAGGGCTTCGATGGGCGGTGGAGGTGGATACGAGGTAGATAGATCACTTGCTTTGCGCGACACCCCCGTATGAATATGCATGACATGAGGCTGTTCGTCTTTCTTTCCTAGTCGCATTGTGATGGACCGAGTTGTGACGGGCACACATGTGTGAAGGTCCGATGACCGCATATTTGTAGGGATATGCGATAACGAACGTATTTTATTCCCGACCATGTCACGCCCTTAACAAGATGATTGGCACCCCAGGTCCTCGAGGCTATCACAGCACTCTGCAAAGCTTCCCTGACTGCAGGTCGTAGTTCCACCCATCACTTCCAACGCCAGAAAGAACAAACAGACTCTCGGTCGGATCATACTTCTGCTTGACCTGCATCAAGCGCTCGTAGTTCGATCCGTAGAAATCGTGCTTGAACTGAGTATTGTAAGGATTGCCCTCGTTCATGTACGAGCCCGAGTCCGGAGCCCACTCACGCCACAAGCTCTCCTTGTTCTCTTCCAGCCACGTCGCCGACTTGGTAAGTACCTCGTCCGGCGACACGTCTGCGCTAGGCCCGTACGATGCTCCTCCGACGAACAAGTGGAGGTACGCGGTTTTCCAAGCTGGGAGCAGAGCTCCGAAGCGGTCTTCTGGTTGTCGAATCACTCCAGGTCCTCCGGACATCCCGATGGTCATGTATGTGCCGGAGGTTTCGTTCTGCGCAGCGACTGCGCGTTGGAGGTATCCCTTGAGAGTGTTGTGAGGAATGGCGACGTGTCGGTGACCGAGCAGACGGCTCGAGGAGACGCCACCACCACCCGCAGTGTCGCTGCCTGAGATTCCGCTGTAGAAAGAAGCGTAATCGTCGAATTGGGATGAAGTGTAGGAGATCGAGAGGGTGTCGTTGCTACCAGCGTCGTGCATTTTGCTTACCACGGGCTCGAGTAAGCTGTCGAGGTGAGCCTGACTCATGTTGAAGCCCCAGAGTGCTTGAGCGGCAACGGCTCCAGTCGTGGAAGGCGGTGCTGAGGGATTGAACGCTTGGCCGGTTGATCCAGAAGCTAGTGACATGGCGCCGGCCACTCGAGCGTCCATCAGGCCCGGAAGCGCGTTGAACAAAGTGGTTGCGGCATCCCACGATGCATTTACGCCCTGCTCGTTCAAAGGTGTGAGCGAGATACTGCCCATAGCGACGCTTTCAGGGGCTGGAAAGTGACGAATAACATATTCAGTCACCACTCCATATTGACCTGCGCCGCCACCTCGGATGGCCCAGAACAAATCGCTGTTTTCGACTTCGTTGGCGACAAGGATATCACCTTTCGTGGTGACAACCCGCGCTTGCAGGACCTGCTGTGCGGCCAGCCCATAGGTACTCGCCAGCGGTCCATGTCCACCGCCCTGAATGTATCCGCCCAGTCCAACACTTGGGTCTTGTCCAGTGGTCACAAATCGGCCTTGAGTTAGCGCAAAGTCAAGTACGTCGCCCCAGCCATGACCACTGCCTGCAATGATCACATCCTCGGTGGTGTTTGCGTGCTCAGGGATCTTCCAGGTCCTCTCGCGTTCAAGTTGGCGGAAATTGTGCGTCCAGATAGACAGGGCAAACGCACCGCTCGATCTGATGGGTTGTCAGCAACAATCGTTGAGTATACTATGGAATGAGCATGTTGACCCACCGGCCATTGAGATCATGTCCGGTACCTTTGATCACGACTCGCACATTCCTCTCAGCTGCCCACTTCAACGCTTCCGCCACTTGGCGCTCCTCGATGGCGTTGATAACATAAGAAGGCAGGCCACCGAGGCGGCAGCCCTGTGATTCCAAGAACCCATCCACTCCACTGGGCAAACACGAGTTGTTGGCATAGATGGGGGCGCCGATCGACTCCGGTAGGCTCGCGTGGAAAATGCTCGACGACCAATTCGCCGATACAACCGGACACGAATAGCTCGATAGGAAGGTGGTGTCTTCCCAACAGGAAGCAGCAACAGGCGAAGTTGCGATCAATCCACCACCAATCGACTCATTCAGAGCCAACCACTCGGATTCCTTGGGCCATGTAGAGTCGATCGGGTTGGCTTTGCAGGAAGAGCCATCGGATGTGGGAAGTGCTGCTGATAAGGCCGTGCTGATTCCAGCGAGGAAAAGAAATTTAACGAAAGTCATTATAGTGTTGACGGATGGGAGAGAGCGAGATGGGAGCATACGGTTACCATACTACCTCTACTTCTCACCTTATATACAGATCGCATGGGTCAATGCGTCGATCTAGCAGCACACTGTCCCTGTCATTGTTTCAAGGTGCTTTCGTGGTCCTGTGCATTGTCTCCGCCAAACATGTTGAAAATGATTGGGTTGAAAATGGATCTCACGTACCGGATACGCGCAGAGCAGCGTGTCGGGTACGCTGCAGTTCTTTCGGGCGAGAGGAGGCACATGATCAGTTCAACGTCAAAATCAGCGAGTGCCCACCTGTAAGGTATATTATCCAATGATCTTGCATCAGAGGTGAAATATCTCGCCTCCGACGCATCCCAGGTTGTCGATGTAAGAGCGATTAGTTTCGTCGCCGCCGAAGATGCCTTAGGCCTCACAGACCTTTCCTGTGTCCCTACCTCCCTAGGAGATACCTGTGGCGGTATGAGTTACCGCCCTCGAGCTGTAAACCCAGCCTCTTCGAAATTTGTTGACACACCTCGCTCCAACGTACGTGGTTCACAGACTCAAGACAGATCCAGCTGAGTTTTGACATCATCGACAAGCTCAGGCAGTAGGAGGCACGAGCCGAGCCTCCCGGGCATCTTCCCGTCTGCGCCCGGCGGACCTCACCCCTCTCGATCTGCCTTCCACCCACCCCGGCCGCAGCTTCAGACAAAGTTGCCAGCGCGCGCGACCGCTCCCCGCTTCGTCCTCACTTTCCCCCAAGCCCTTCACCTCATTCACACCTCCAACACACCGCGACCTCACTCCCACGTACGCACAACCCCACCGAAACACACCCACGCGCCCCCGCGTTCGCTTAGCCCAAGACACACGCGCGCGACACGCTCCGCGTCGGCGCGCACGCAAGCACATCCACACGTCTCAAAGGAGGAAAGATGCCGGACGTACGTATAAAACGCCCTCCACTGGCCCGCAGAGCAGCGAAGAAGCTGGCCACGCTTTCAATTCGCACCAACTGGGACGATGCCGAACGCGCCGCTCACACCGAGGGTCTCACAGGTTAAGAGGACGATCAAGCTCATTACGACGCAGCAAATCGATCAGTAAGTGCTGTCCGTGCGCGGGGATGGTGCAAATGCATATGGCAAATGGGAAACTGCCAATCGCAACCCCCCGCTAACCCTCTCCTTCACAGTGACACTCCCCCCGCCGCTGAAGGCTTCCCCAACCGCCTCTGGAGCATGAAGATCTGCCTGATCGGCGCCGACGGCGATGACTACCCGGCCACGTGCTTCGAAAAGGTCACCTACAACCTGCACGAGTCGTTTGGCAAGCGCATGCGCCAGGTCAAGAAGGAGCCTCCCTTCACCATCGAGGAGGGCGGCTGGGGCGAGTTCGACATGTCGATCCTGCTGACGCCGGTCGGCGCGCCCAAGGGGGGTGATCAGACGGTGCCTCATGATCTGAACTTTCAGCATGAGAGGTACGAGACGACGCATTCGGTGGTGAGTACACCCCCCCTTCCGTTCAGACAGACGCGCATTCTCGCAGGCGCGCGCGGGATGAAGCTTACGCGCCTTCCCACACAGACTTTCCGCAACCCGAAGCCCGACCTCCTCGCGATTCTGCGCGAGTCGGGCCCCGTGGGCGACGCACCCGCAGCCAACGGCGCGGGTGCCTCGGCGCAGAAGCCGCAGAAGCGCAAGGCCACGAGCCGCAACGTCGACATGGAAAAGCTGGCCGAGGCGCTGCCGCAGCTGCAGGAGGAAGATTTGCTGCAAGTCGTGCAAATGGTGCACGATAACAAGAGCGAGGACACTTACACCAAGAATGACCTGGAGAGTAAGTTGTTCGATTTGTGATGCTGTGCTGGTGTGGATGAGGCGCGGTGTGCTGACTTTTGCTGTGTGTTGCAGATGGCGAGTTCCACGTCGACCTCTACACGCTGCCCGACGGCCTGATCAAGATGCTCTGGGACTACACATCCGGGCGCGTGGACATGAACATGCTCGCATGAGACGTGCGCGCTCGAAGCCACTCTCTCGACTCAAACCGCAATCGGACTGGACGGACTTCACTGTGACTTGCGCGCGTCTGGCTAAGCGTCGGAAGACACGATTTCTTGCTCCTTCCAGTCGAGTATCGAGGCAAGGCCGGGAGACGGCGAGGGTTTGATCGAAAGATCCTAGAGCGATGGAAGCGAGGCGAGATAACTTTTTGGGCGGTGCAGCGACGGCGTCTGGCGCTGGATGGGGATGGGGACGGGATGGTTGGCCACGGAGCTCCGCTGATCTATTGCGGGCGGAGTGGCTGGGCCGTGGCATGCCTTTTGGGCCACCAATGAGCTGAGAGGTGGGGGTTTGAATGCCTTTCTTGTTATCGTTATGCGGGAGACGTGAAATGATGATTCCTACTCTATTCTTGATGAGGCTTTTTCGGGGTGGGCTCGGTGGTGATGTCCGTGTGCGTGATGTCTGGCACGGAGCTGTAGCTCTTGCCTCTTCGAGCACCCGGGTTGAACAAAGGTCAGGCCCGGATAGACGTGGTCTCGATCGATCCGCTGTCCGATGGCCGGCCTGTGAGGCGTCTTTCCGGGTGCGCACAGCTCCTGGCCTACTCGTGGCTCGGGAGCTCAAAGCTGCAGCGAGTGCAGTCTCGCGGTCGCGTGAGCGTAAAAGGAGTCGACGCGATGAAAAAGTCGAAAGTGGGCCCAGACGCACGAAGACAGACATATACATGTAGCTTTATCGTTGCTAAAACTACTTCGCGACACTAGTGACGCACCGGAAACCTTGAAAGGGAAAACATTGTGTGCTTGGTTGCCGTGATTGAAAACGAAGACAGCGAGGCCGTGATGTGTACTGACTGAAGGCGAAGTAACATTAATGGACACGCGGTGAGCATCACTGCGCGGCTTAATCAGTACTGAGCAAGCAGAGGGGACTTCAGGGGCTAGGGGGATCTCCGAGGACTTCACGGGTGGAGATTTCGATGGGGAATTCTGATAAGATTTTATGGAGAGGAGCTCTTTCATGACTTCGGGAGGTGAACCACTCTCATTCTGCTGGCGCGCGTGAGTCTCGAGTGCAGGGTTCCCAGGCGGTTGGTAGGTCAGCCGACGACCCAGAGGGTCGTTTCTCAGATACCATGCTCCACCTTCATTCCTTCGATATCCATCACGGGTCGGATGTTGGCTTTTGGGAGTCCTGCCAGATCGCAAGGAGGTATTTGAATTCCGGCCAGAGCCTCAGAGTAGCTCACCTGTGGGGCCCGATCTTCTTGGCCACCTCAGAGCGTGGCTCGCGGTCGTCCCAGAGAGGCGTCACACTATCCATTCTCAGAACGCACCCGCGCAGAAACGAGAGTTCATCTCCGAGAAGGACGGCGAGGTCTCGATGATTGCGCACACGGAATCCGCACACGGGGCAAACAATCTTGATGGCAATCGTGGGAATGGGGCATTCCAGCATTATGTCAACCGGAAGCCCTCCGGCAGCGAGGTGGTGCCAGCTCAGCGGCTGGCACGAGGTACTCGTCCCGGCTCAGATTCTCGCTGATGCTGAGCAGCTCTGCTAGTGCATGGTCATTGGTCAAGTGAGCTAGAAACTGGTTGAGGTACGGTGCCTTTGCACACCGCGGGAATGGGCACTGTTGGAGCTTGGTTGAGGCTGCATTCACGGTTGCAGAAAGGGTACTGCGTGGTTCCCGCTTCGAGGAATTGTGGCAGGAATGCGCGTCCATGCCAAATTGATCGAGGTCCATGGGCTCCGAGTCACAGTCTACAGCAGGACATCACAAGAGGTAGCTCTGGCGCCGATGCACGGCTCGGAGATGTGCGGTAAGCTTGTCGGGCCGTGCAAATGCTGGAGCGCTGCTACTTTTGAAGCATCCGATCCGATGTACAGGCACCCGTAGGGTTTCAACCCGCAATGCCGGGCGGCAAGATGACGGTCGAATTCGTACTTGCAAGGAAACTTGCGTTTGAAGCTGCAGTCGCTGGCTGGACAAACCAGTGTCCCATCGATCACCAGCACTTGCGCCGTTGAAACAACTTTGGGCGCTTGATTTCCACCACAATGGTAGTGATGGGACCGAGATTGCGCGTCCCGCGCCAGGATCGCGTGGCTTGTCAGGGTCGAGTGGCCAGGGATCGTTGTTGCGGGCGTGTCGTTCCCTTGCCGTTGTCAGCGTGTTTTTTTTGTTTTACTCACCTGTCCGGCCCAAAGCAGACGTCCCCTGAGCCGCCAACGTAGCGGTCCCAGTTGATGAGATCCATCCAGTCCTCCTGCATGTCGATGCTGAGGTTGTTCGACATGAACCGTCAGTCGCTTGTAAGAGGCGCCTGTGGCCTGTTTGTTCATTCGATGCCGGTGGAAGGGCGGCGGCTAAAAGATGTGGTTGAGGACTGGCGTGAGTGTGGGTGGATCGGGCGGGCAGAGGTAAAAGCGGATGATGAAAGGCTGGAAGGTAGGCTCAGCTAAATATTCCCTCCTGTCCCTGAAGCCGAGACTTTGCGCAGTCATGGTAAGTGGTGCGTGCGTGCGTGTCGCCTAGGTTGCCTCGTCGCCTTCTTCTTGGGCTCTTGCGCTGGCTGTCGCCCCGTTTCTCGAGGTATTTCTATATGTGTTGCTGCTGCATGTTTCAAGGATTAGCGACGACGACCCTGCTTGTGTTCAAGTGGCGACGCCCCGAGTGTTGCTGAGCTTTCGATCGTTGGAGTATCTTGCGGCCGAGACGAGGTAAAGTGAATAGCGGCCTCACGCGTGCCTCGTCGGGAGACCCGCACACGTCGGATAATACTTGCAGGAACGCCAACTTGATGTGGCACCGTATCTGATGAGACTTGTACTTTGAGATCTTGAGGCAGGAATGGGTCCTTTTTGGAGCATTGTCACATTGCAACGAGTCTAGTAGACATCTAACGCATCAGCAGTCTCGTTCTCTCATCCTCCCGAGCTCAGCCCTGTTCACTCAAAGCTCATCCTTCGTATCCTTCTCACCAACGAACTTCTGCAAAATGTTGCTGCGGCTCGTCAGATCGTCCACCTTCTCCGGCGCCAGCCCGCCATTTTTCAGCAACCCCTGCAGCCGCGTGAACTCCTTCTGCGCGTACTCGTTGTTCTCCTGCGCCTTCTTCGCCACCTTGGCATAGTACTCGGCGTATTTGTCCTGCAGCGACGCCGCCGTGTCCGCAAGCTGGCCGTACGCCTTGTCACCGCCGGTCTTGAGCTGAGCCACGATGGTGTCGAGCGAGGGGATGGTGCCAGCGAGGGCGTCGAGGCCGCCGCCCACGGTGCGGTGGGTGCCGGCCTTGTCGTTCATGAAGGACAAAAACTCGGCTTCGCTGCGGCCGCCGCTGTAAGGGACAGCCTCGGAGGAACCTTTGGGGTAGTACTTGATGGTGGGGTAGCTCTTGACGCCTTCTTGCGACGCGACGGCCTTGGAGCCTGGCGAGTCGCAGTCGACTTTGGCGATCAGGACGTTGTCGTCGGCGGCGTAGTCGTCGGCGAGCTTCTCCCAGACCGGGGCGAGGTTCTTGCAGTCTTCGATTTGTCAGCATAAAGCCTTCAGCCATGCAGAAGAGGCGACCACTTACGTCCGCACCACGGGGCGGTGAACGCAACCAGCGCATCCTTGTCACCGCCAATGTGCGCCTTGAAGTCGTCGTCCGTCAACATCTGCACCTCGCTAGGCGGCGCCGGCTTCTTCTTGGGGATGATGCCCGACTTTTCGGTGACGAATGCGCTCAGGCTGTCCAGGTCCCTCCCGCTCTTGTAGTCCTCAGGTTTGTCGCTCTTCCCATCGAACCATTTGAGGGAAGGGAAGCCTTGAATGCCGAACCTCGTCCCGAGCGACTTTTCCGCATCGGCGTCGACCTTCGCGATCGTGACCTTGTCCTTCCGCGATTCGAAGCTGGAGGCGAGTTCCTCGTAGACGGGCGCCAGGCTCTTGCAGTGGCCGCACCATGGCGCGAAGAATTCGACAAGGGCGGGCTTGCCGGAGTTGATGATGATGTCGTCGAAGTTGTCGGGGCCTGTGGTGGCGAGCGATCAGTATGTTGGCGCCGAAGGACAAGTGCTGCTAAGGTACACTTACGGAGATCAACGACCGCGGAGGCTGTGGCCGTGCTGAGGGCAGCCAGCGAGGCCGCGAAGACTTGTGCGATGCGTCCCATGGTTACTGTGTTGGGCTGCGGGTGACTGGGAAACGATCGAGGGGAGCTCGAATGGTTCCGATGGTCGATCGAGAATGCGAGTTGAGGTCAAGTGGCATCTACTGCTGACTAAACAGGAAGCCAGGCTCGTCAGGCTCCCAGGGTCCAGGGCGGCTGGCGGCAACGACACCCCAGGGACCTGCACTGTTTGTTGCCCGCGCACGTTCAAGTTCCGAGGTTCACCACATTCACTGCTTTGACTTTTGGCGACAACACCCCGCTTCCACGCCGATGATGATACCTGGCCTCTTGATACCTCCTCCGATAGGGACAGTGACGTGCAT
This sequence comes from Aeminium ludgeri, assembly GCA_004216415.1. Lineage (NCBI taxonomy): Eukaryota > Fungi > Ascomycota > Dothideomycetes > Mycosphaerellales > Aeminiaceae > Aeminium > Aeminium ludgeri. The sequence continues at coordinate 27,820 of SGQK01000046.1, read as the reverse complement.
GGGACGCATATGCTGCTCTTCCGCCATGGTCCTGTCTGTCGAGACACGGAAGTGAGAGCCTTGTGGGCGACCCTTTGTTCCGCTGGTTTCGTTGTTGAAGCTCCTTGCATTATTGTGCAGCGAATTGTCCACATCTCCAGCCAAACCCCCTCAGCATCTTGACGCCACCCACCGAAAAGACTGAGAAACTAGGCACTTTTCTCTCGCTTGCCAAAGGAAGCCACGCATCGATTTGGTGACTCGCGAGAGACCCGAACGAAACGAAGAAACGATACCAAGGCACTTCTGTAACCTGAGAAGCCTCCTCTTGAGAGCCGCACCGTCTCACTCACTTCCGCCACCGAGAAGAATGTCTTCGAGAGTCAAGAGGTTCCTGAAACGCTTTGGATCATCTGGTGTGTATCCATCCTGCCATGCTGCGCAACGCATTCAAGGTGGTTGGAAGGCACATCCCGCTGGGGAAGCTCCTTGCCACCCGGGGTTTGCATTCACCAGGTCTATCAAGTCTCGCTTTTTGACGGTCTTTCTCTCGCCCGATGATTCTGCGCCGTCAACGTGTCGTTGCTATTCGCTTTTTTGGTTGCTAACCTCGACCTTTCACAAGGCAATGCTGCTCCCACTCAACACGCCGTCCCTGCAGTCGAGCGCCCGGATGGGCAACCGCAGGTCGCCAGCGTGGGAGTCGTGGCGAATGTCACCGACCCGGGTGTGAATCGAGACTCTGGATGTTCTGTCAGATTCGGGGATCGCACACTCTGGGTCTGGCGCGACTCTCAGCCGTTCGTCAACGGGAAGGCATTATTGCCTCTCATCATGAACTCGGCTAGTTGGACGGGCTGTAAGTTTTGACGCGGGCAAGGGCTTTCTCAAGCTACACATATCTGATATCGGCACAGTCGACCCTGACGGTACGCCAGCCATCGGTCACGGCGCCGTCGGCCAAGGATCGAACGGCAACAATTCAATTCTTCAAGCGTACGGAGGTGCCCCGACCTCTTTGCCGCCCTATTTCCCCATACCTAGAAATGACGTCCAGGCAAGCGGTCTATGCGAGGACAACTCACGCTGGGTACTCTGGCCTGACGCACCGCCAATGGTCGCTGAAATGAGCAATGACGGCACCGTCACAGCTTACAACTTCATCGCGCAGTCGCACCTCAAAGGGCTGGAGAACCTCAATCCGCAACCACCATTCGCGCTGTTCAAATTAACCTACTCCCCTCTCACAAACCGCAACATCCTTCCGAACGTGAGTGTCGTCCACGAGGCTTTCCATCCCGCCGGCTCCATTGGCTACGGCGCCTACGGCCACGTCGTCCGCAACGGTACTGCTTACCTCTACGGCAAGCTCTCTCTCACGGACGGCTCGCATCCAACAGCCCTGGCCAAAGTCCCCGTCGAATCCATTGAAGACCCTCGCGCATACGAATACTGGGTCCGCGGTCGCTGGTCGCCCCAGCGGCCTAGCATCTCCGACCACGATGCTGCGATTTACTGGGCCGGCGCAGGAGGGCAAGGCACATTCTACTGGTCCGACTACTTCTCTTCGTACATCTTTATAGGGCAGGCGGGCATCAGTATCTCGGCCGAATTCTTCCTAACGATGGCCCCAGAGCCTCAGGGGCCGTGGATCGAGCCGTACTCGATCTACAAGGGGGAGGATGGGACTGAGCCGTTGAGTAGCTACTCGCTCCAGGCGCATCCGGGGCTGATGTGGAATGAGGGGCGGCAGGGGGGAATCTACCTGTCGTGGACGCAGAACTGTAAGGACTTTTACAATACGCCGCTTGTGTGGGTGAAGTGGAGGTGAGCGTCGGGTGGGCGAAGGGGTGATTTTAGAGCGGCAACCATGTATTTTCCCCGCAGTTTTCTCCCCATCTCGAAGACAAATCGGTCCCACAGGTTCTCAGCTCGGCCTAAGCTCTAAAACATCGTCCGGGACATCCTCGAGTTTGCCGATCCTAGCTTACTGCAGCAGTCCAAAAGCGAACACACCCGCCGCCACAACGAGAGCACCAACGGACTTTTCGCCCATCTTAACAGCAGCACTCTGACCATCGCCACCGTCCTCTTTGTCTCCGCTCGATCCACTGCCTCCATTACCGCTTTCATCCAGCTGCTTGTCGTCAATCCTCATGCACAACAACTCCTGCCTCACCAACCCACCCCCCACCGGCGTCATCTCAACCCTGACAACATGCAGTTTCGTCGACTCCCTCTCGAACACCCTCTCCTCCTCCCCCGCCTCATAGGGTTCCGTCACCAAATCGAGCCACACATAACGCCCCTCCACCCCATTCGCCACCGGCTGCCGCTCACCCTCCCTCCCCGTCTCATTAGCAAACACGCTCTCATTCCGATTTATCGTAATGTCAACTGGCTGTAGCCCGCCTTCCTCACGCGAGTCGTCGACGCCATACGTCCCAAACGTGTCCGCGCACTCAGACGCGCCAAGGAAGCCGCCGTCGCGCGCCAGCCGCAGCGTCTCAGCGCACTCGCTCCCGAGCACAGGCGCGCAGTCGGCACCGTGGGACGCGTCATAGCGGTTCGTGACGTTGGAGCGTAGGGTCCCAATGAGTGCGGTAGCGGTCATGTTGACGTCGGTCTGGTTGAGCGCGTCGCCGAGTGTGCCGCCCTGCGGCCAGGAGAAGGTGTAGACGCTCTGTGTGAGGCGGTGGTGTTCTTTGTCGGTGCGGAGTGGGCGGGCGCTGGAGTTTTGAGGGGGGCTGAGGCTGGAGACGTTGACGCGCCAGGCCCATTCGTTGGTCTCGTCGGGGGTGTTGCGGCCGTTGTTGTGGACTCCGTCAACGTAGAAGGGGTAAAAGGGCACGGCGCGGGTGGCGTTCGGCGTTTTGCTTGCCTCGACATAGGCGGTGTCGTTCGGCCAGCCGCCACCGTAGATGGCGAGCAAGGCTGTAGTCGGGGTCATCAGGAAGGCCACTGTGGTGGCTAGGACGAGGCGGAGAATCATGGTGGTGGATTGGATTGCACTAGGTTGCTATTGTCGAAAAGAGGCTACCGAGCGCAAGACAGCGAGAACGTGAATGGAGTGAAGGGAGCTGAATGCTGAAGCGGAAGCAGTCCGATACTGTACTGTCTTTCATACTTGTCTGTCTGTTGCTGTCATGTCCGCGGCGGAGCAGCGCTGAGATGTCATCCGTCAACCATCTACACTGCTACGGCTCAATGTCAAAAGAGCTGTGATTTGATGATCATTCGCTCACCTACTCAGCCCGTTAGACCAGCGCGATCACAGACCGATCCTTGCAGAGGTACCCGAATTCACTTTAAAAGTTGTTGGGTGGCCGGATCTTAATGCGCCGCGGGGACCAGAATAATCAAGTAAGTTGGTTGGCTTCATTTTTGCCCCGGAAATGGGCTTGACGTCCGCCAAGCCCGCGAAGGATTCAAGGTAGTTGTGGCAGCGCCGACCATTGTTTCTTCTTTGACAACACGTTGTTCTTTTGGCCCCGGTAACTTCATGGTTTTAATGGATCAAAACACCTTTCGCAAATGCACCCGTGTCTTCGAGGCCTTCTTCGCCTCCGCACTTTGCGTTGCTATACTGATCATCCATGGCGACCATGCCATCTCACGAAAATTCACGGACTTGACACCTTGCGGCGAGAGGCCCTGGTTCTCATCTTCACCTGACCGAGCACTCTGCTGTCTCCAACCCTTTCGATCGTTAAACCCAGCATCACTTTCACCTGGCACTTGACCGGGGCCTCTCTTCTCCGCACAAGACAACGCGGCTGAACGGTCCAAGAGCGAGTTTGTCTCTAATGAAATAAATACGCAGCTAATGAAAAAAGAAGCACGAAGATAGGGTAGCTTGAAATTATGAGAGCTTGACAAAAATGCTAATTCATGGATTGCAGCTGTTCTCGACCACATGGATCAAAAAAATGCTCCTTCAGGAAGCAACGGCTTGACACAATGGTACTCTCCTCGAGACTGGACGCCACCGAACAGAGCGGCACTCCGACGGTAGTGCAAGCTCTCTCAAACCTTACAACTATTCCCAGCATCTGTTGCTCAGGAAGTGAGCAAGGGTAGGGCATATTTATCAACAATGCTTCGATACAAGTCGTTTGGGCAGGCCAGATGGGCCGCAAATACTCCCAAACCCCTTCAATCTAGCTAGCTCGGGCTCATGAGAGCAGTCCGAACGCAACCACACCCATCATTCCGAGCAGAATCCCCTTTGATTTCACGCCAATGGCTGCAGCCGCATTTCCGTCGCCGTCGTCTCCACCGTCCGCGTTGCTGGAATCTTCTTCGTCCTCGCTGTCGCTGGGCTGATTGATCTCTTCATTGCTGGCATCGAGCTGTTTGTCGTTGATCCTCATGCACAGCAACTGACTGTCTGCATCGTCACCAGTCGACACACTTATGATGTGAAGCATCGTCTCCGCGTTCGAGAACATGGTATCATCATCCCCTCGCGCGTACGGGTCGGAGATCGCGTCAAGGAACATGAAAACCCCGTCATTGCCATTCGGCACCTTCGTGGGTCCATCCTCGCCCTCACCCGCCTTGTCCCCCGACACAATCGAGCTGCCGGTGATCATGAGCTCTGCCGATGGGACTCCAGCCGAATCGACGGTCTGGTCCTCGATCCCTTGGGGCCACATCTCGCGGCACTCCTCCAGAGCCTGAACGCCCGCGCCCAGCGCCCTGGCCAGCGCATCTGCGCACTCCTGACCGAGCACGGGCGCGCAGTCGCCGTTGTCACCCTCGCTGTAGCGGTTGGCGACGCTTTTGAGTATCGGCGCCAGGAGAGTGGTGACGCTCAATGTAGAGCCATCGAGCGCGTCGTCGAGGCTGCCGCCGCCGGGCCAGGTGAGACTGTGCGCGGTCTGCACGATGCGGTCGTTGCTCGATGTTGTTTGAACGTCGGATGGTGTGGCAAGGGTGGAGACGTTGACGCGCCAGGACCACTCGTCGTCGGAGAAGGGCTTGAAGGGGACGGCGGCAGTGGAGTTGGGGGACATGCTCGCGTCGAAGTAGGCTATGAGATTTGGCCATGCACCTTGGCTGACCTTAACGGCGGCCGCTGGAGCCGCGAGGAGGGCGCAGAGGGTTGCTGCTGTCGTCGGGATTCGGAACCTCATTTTGATGGTGGTGGTCGTTTTTTGGATCTTTGTGTTCGGGGAAGAAATGCAGACAAGAGATGAGGTATGGAGAACCTGATCGAAGATGGGAATGGATACGTTTCTGACCTCGAATCCCGACGGCATGTAGCATCATCATATATCTTTTTTTCCTCGTTCGGCACCTTTGCTCCGCCCCTGTTGCCGTCGCGTGATCGTCATCTCCACAGGATTGATCCCACGCTATAGTTCAAAGGATAAAAGCCAGGGATACGACCTCAGCCTCAACCATGAAGCGCCAGCGGCTTCGTTGGCTACAAAAATGGTCGCGATGCTAGGAAGGCTTTGGACCATTCAGCGAAGGGAAAATGACGTCTGAGCACAGCGAGAAGGTTTGGTCTCATCGATTGGCCAAACCTTAAAGTGTATGATCGGCGACTGAAACCGAGGCTGAAATGCGCCAGAGTGTTATAATTATCATTCGGCAGCCGTACGGTTGTGCTGCCGAGTCAGAGATCGGCTTCAGCTGAGATGTCACTGGGGCTTGCCCTGATGCTTAAGTGCGCGCTTGGTGTTCTTGCATCCACGGCAGCGGACGGATAGGGTTCCCCCGGAAGGACCAATCTGCTCGGTTGTACGAAAGCGATCTCGTAGCGAGTGTGCAAGGTCTCGCTTTGAAGCTTTCACGACACAGTTGTACACATGCATTGCGAAGTGACGTCCAATGCAATGGTAAGCATTTCAAGCTGGGCTACAACAGGCCGAACACAAAAGCGCCCAAAGCCGCATACAGAGTCCCGTAAGTCTCAATACGCATCGACGCCGCAGCACTTTCCGCATGGCCTTCCTCTCCATTTTCATTCCCTTCCGAGCCGCTGCTCTCCACGCCGAAGTTGTCCGCACTCTCGTCTTCACCGCGAGTCGCCTCGCCCTCGCGATTGACCCGCACCCGCACCCGCACCCGCACCCGCATGCGCAGCCACTGCTCAAGGTCATGAATGTGCCTCATGGGCTCATCCGGCGGCACTTCAATGTGCCCCATAAGCTCGTCCGGCGGCGAGAACTGCAAGTGTATCATGTGCAGTTTCGTCGCCTCTTTCTCAAATTCCGACCCATCCTCGTCCTCGTACACAAAATCGAAAAACCCGTGTCGACCGTTCACCCAATCTCGCCCCGTGTATCGCTTGAAAGGGCCCTCGAAGAGACCCTCAGTCTCGTTCCCGAACCGCGTGTCGTTTCCTCGAATCGCAAATGCCCAGGCCCTCGGCAGGACCGACTGTGCAGTAGCGTAGGTACCGATTTCGTCCATACACTCCTCTACAAGGTGAAACGAACTGCGCGTAGTAGCAGTCCTCATCGCCTCCAAGCACGCTTCTCCAAGGACGGGCGTGCAGTCGGCACTGTCCATGTCATCCTCGGTGTAAAGGCTGGTGACGTTGTTCAGGGGCTGGTATACGGTAGTCCACAAGGTGGTCTTGGTGCCATTCAGCGCATCCGTCAACGTGTCGCCCTGACCAGCGGGCCATTCGAAGGAATAGGTGGTCTGGGCGACGCGTTGATCCGAGACGTCGATGTTGTCGTCGTACAAAGTTTCAGTGTTTCCTGGCGCAGTGAAGGCGGAAGTGTTGATGCGCCAGGTCCATTTGTCGAGTTTGTTGAAGAAGGGGTGGATAGGAACAGCCCGAGTCATGTTAGAGGAGCGGCTGTCTTCGACAAAGACCTCGTCGGATGGCCATGTGTTGTAGAAATATCGTAGACTATCAGTCTCGTTGGCAGCGCTCGACTAGGCGACTGTTTGAGGGCTGAGCAAGGGCCACAGGGCCACAATTGTGGTCAAAATCAGGCGTTTCATGATGCTAACTTGGAAGGGGGCCGATTGCTGCAACTTGAAAAGATGGAACGACAGCGAGACACATGCGAGAGAAACCAAACGGGCGAGATGGAGAAGAAAGAAGACGCCTTCATACCTATGAGGCCTCTGTCGCTGTGCCGCTACAGCCTTACCTCGAGCCCCGTGTGCACACATTCAGTAGCTCGTGAGGGTCACAAGGAGGACAATCAAGCGAGTGCCAGTCGAGTGGCTTCGGTTCGACACCACTGCCGACTCTCCAAGATAAGGGCGGCTGCGATCGTGTCCCGGGGGGCGCGATGGATTGCAGGTCGCAGGAGCCAAGCTCATAAGCCTCGGTTGGGCTCGATGAGGCCCATCTACAACAATATGAGAGTACCCAAAAGTACCTCCTGATACCTAGTGACGACGTCGAGGCCGCAAGCAAGTGAGGTGCACACTTGACCGACGCGGTGAGGCGCGAGAATGACGCGCAAAACCCCGAGATTTCCCCATTTTCATGCAAACTCCGCGGAAAGTCGGCTCGTCCGTCACCTCCAGCAGACCAGCAACAACTCTCGAAGCAACACTTTCAGTGATGGGCGGAAATGCCAGACGATGATCGATCGCCCGTCGATGCTTCCGAGCCTTCGAATCAACAGCATGTCTTTGACCGCCAGAGATCCTCGGCACCTCAGAAGCGCGGCTTCTTCGACATTCCGCAGCCCTTGAAGCGCATCTTCGACAAATTTCCCCTCGTCGCCTACGATGCGAACCAGCTCCCCTCGAGGTCCCCAAAGCGGCGGCAAGAGCACATCTTATACGTTTTTGCATCGGATGATGATGCCAAGCAAGAGAACGCCAGCTTCAACCCGGCCTGTCTGAAGTGGCAGGTTAGTTCCCTGGGAAGCCACGCGGCCAGAACGAGCAGAATGCTGACAGGTGGATTTGCGCAGTTGTATTTGAAGCTTGCCGGTGTCCCATTTCGAGTCGTTCCCTCGAACAACCACGCCTCGCCCTCTGGCGCTCTGCCTTTCCTTCTTCCCGCGCCGTCCGACGACGAATCCTCAAAGCCCAGCGATCCTGTCCCGAGCGGTAAGATGAAGAGATGGGTGTCAGCACAAGAGAAAACGCAGAAGGTGTCAGAGCCCACGGATACTCGCTACGAAGCTTACTCGTCTCTGCTTGAGAGTAGTCTGCGCAGGGCATGGGTATCGGCCGTCCTCTCCCATTAAACAGGTACACACCCACTAACGCCAACGCAGCTCTTCCAACTATACTTAAATCCTGCGAACGCTCCTCTCCTTCGAAATCTTTACGTTCAGCCTTGTTCTGGCAACCCCTTCGTGCAGATGATCGTTGCCCACCAACTGCGCGACGCCGCACAATCGGAGATCTCGAAGGCCTTTTCGTCCGATTTCATACTCGAGACGCAAGTCGTTAGAGCCTTCACAGAGGCAATCGATGCGCTGTCGACGCTCCTCGGGGACGAAGAGTGGTTTTTCGGCCAACCGAGCGCAAGTCTATTCGACGCGGGCGTCTTTTCGTACACACACCTTTTACTCGACGATACCCTGGGATGGCGCGAGAATGCTCTTGGTGAGCAGTTGAAGAGGCGGCAAAATCTTGTACAACATAGAGAGAAGCTGCGAAACATGTACTTTTAGCAAGAAAAAGCATGGCGACCGGCCGGGTTCAAAAGATTTGGTACAGTCCGATTTCAACACAAGGCGAGGGCATGTCTTTGGGGCATCAGAAAATCTTGGCCATGATGATGTGGCGGCATTGAGCATCGAATGCAGGTACAGTGACACAGCAGTGGTGACTCACATTGTGGAGTAGGATATAAGGTTCCAGGACGACTGGCTATTGCGGAATCCTTCTAGATGCTCGGGCACCAGAGCAGTTGTTCACACTGTGCTTGCATTCCAATCAAGATGAATCATCCTTCTTCTCTTACCACAACCTTCGACGCCTCTGTCACAGACGTCCAAAGATCATTTTCTTCGACCGAAACGAACACATCCGGCTCCTCGACAAAAGGCGAACGGCCCTCAAAAGTGCCCTGTCAACCCGTCATGCCCTCTACAACGGCGAATCCCGAGCAATCGGTCTCAACCTCAGCTCTTTACGAACAATGGGCCAGCACCTACGACACCGATGGCAACATTCTTCAAGCCGTTGACGATGCCCAGCTAGCCGACATGCTCCCATCATTCCTGAACGGTCTCCTGGCCCAGTCGGGATCCACGTCACCTTCAGACACGACCAGCCCGCGGAACTTGCGCCTCCTCGATCTGGGCTGCGGCACTGGTCGCAACACCCTCAAGCTCCTCCAACACCCGTGGCCCGCCGAAGTCGACGTCGAAATCTCCGCCTGGGACTCTAGTCCCGCGATGCTTGCCCTCGCGGAGCGCAAATACTCCGAGCTCCTCCCGACGCTCACAGAACGCAAAAGTGTGTCTGTCAGATTTGAACAAGTCGATGTCAGCGCTCTGGCCGCCAGCAACAGCGATCTGAAGCCATTCGACGCCATAATCTCCACCCTTGTGCTCGAGCACTTGCCCGTAAAAACCTTCTTTTCCCTGCTCTCGCGCCTTGCCGCGCCGAGGAGCACGGCGTTGCTGACTAACATGCACCCCGAGATGGGCGCACGTACGCGAGCTGGGTTTCCCACGGCGGATGGCGGGCGGATCAGGGGAGAGTCGTACGTCCACACTGTGAAGGAGTGCGTGGATGCGGCGGCGACGTTTGGACTAGAGGCTGAGGGGAGCGTGAGGGAAACGGCGGTCGATGACGCTATGATCGAGAAGGAGATCGTTGGAGCAAGGGGCCCTAAGTGGGTCGGTATACAGGTTTGGTTCGGCATGGTCTTGAGAAAGGCTGGCGGCTGAGCATGGAGCGTGCAGCTTTAGAGTCCTCGGGCGTGAAAATTTCGGGCTGTGTCCTCAGAGCACTAAGAAGACAGGATGAGACTTGCCATCAGCATACAGAACATTTAACGCCATGAATCTTGCTTGACCGATATACAAGCCCTGAATGTGTCACAAGCAGGACCACTTCACATCTTCGCCTTCTCGCCCTTCTTCCCCCGATACCCACTCAGCGTGCTCCCGCCGTCCAACTCAAACACATTCCCCGTCATGTGCCCTGCACCGCCTGAGCACGCAAACAACACCAGCCCAGCAAAGTCCTCCGGCTTGCCTACGCGGCCGGACGGCTGCCCCGAAACCAGCGTCGCCATCGCCTCGCGCATCCCAAACGCCGTCATGCGCGACGGGAACACGCCAGGACAGATGCAATTGACTGTCACGTGCTGCGACATGAGTTTCGAAGCCTGCATCTTGGTCAGGTGGATGGCGGCCGCCTTGCTGGGCCCGTACGAGAAAGTCCCCGACCCGGGCGCCGCGAGCCCTCCTTCATCGCCTGTCGTCACGTCCGTCGTCTGCACGCCCGCCATGGACGCAATGTTGATCACACGCGAGGGCGCATCGGCCGTGGCGCCCTTGGTGAGCAGCCCGTGCAGCCCCACGGTCGTGTAGAAGATGGACTTGACGTTCAGCGCCATCAGCTTGTCCCAGCCCGACTCCGGGAAGTCGTCGTACGGCGCGCCCCACGACGCGCCCGAGTTGTTGATCAGCACCGTCAGGCGGTCCGTCTTGGCTTTGACGTCGGCACACAGGCTGTCGCAGCCCGCTTTGTCTTTCAGATCCGCCACGATGTAGTCGCATTTGCCGGGGCCGAGGGCGTTGAGCCGCGCGCTTGTCTTCTCGAGTTCGGCCTTTTTGCGGCTCGCGATGATGACTTTGGCGCCGTTCTGGATGAAGGCTTGAGCGGCCATTTCGCCCAGGCCGGTCGCGCCGCCGGTGACGAGGACGACATGTGAGGAGAAGTTGAAAAGGGAGGGGACCGAGAGGTTGGCGGCGGTCGAGGCGTGTGCCATGATTGCGGTTGGTGCGGCGGTTTTTGGTCCGAGGCTTTACAGTGGTATGTGGCTTATCGGACGGTTGTGTAGAAGGAGATGTGCGTTGACTGAAGAAATGAGGACGGAAAACAGGCTCGATTGTGAATGGTAAGTATCTCGGACCAACATGTCGTTCAGTTCGGCCTCGCCGAAAGATGCCGAGGTTCGTTGCAATGCGGGGCCCCACGACCTTCCTCTTTGGAACGAAATCGAGAAAGAGAAAAAAACAGTCTCAAGGCACAACACAGCACGCAGCAACCATGATCTATGATTAGATGCAGTATCAAGATGTACGCGTTGGTGTGTTTCACGCCTGGAATATGGGCAAGGATAGGAATACTATCAAGGGAGATTCTTGGAATCAACTGAAACCAATATGGAGCTTGGGCGGATTTCATGTGAACACCAATGTTCGCTCGTCACAGCCCCAGTACCGCCCGCAACGACGGTGATTCTCTTGCAAGACCTCAACACCCGTTTTCATATCCGATGACACAGAATTGCGTGACTGCTTAGCTCTCCATACAATAGTGTCCCGCGACTCAAAAACAGGCGCCCCCAAAACGCACATCCAAGACCTATCGCAGAAAAGCAGTCCCGAGCCAGCGAGACAAATCCCCTATCGCTCGATCGAACGCCTTCCGCCCGCACCACCACATCAATTCACGACGCATTCACCACTCTTCTGGGACAGATGGAACGAAGAGTCAGAATGATAATCTCTCGCTTTCCACTCGAGAGGTAGATTGGCAAAGTAGTCCGCCCGCTCCGCCCGAGCCCTGTCCAACTCGTCGTCGAACTCCTCCCGGAAGCGACTGATGTGGTGGAACCGTGGCGCGGCCTCACCGGGCGTCATAGCCTCTCCTCTGCCCTCACCAGTGGGACCTGTAGTGACTTCTGCGACACTGCCGGGTCGCGAGGCGGAAGCGGGAGGAGGATGCAATTGTTGAATGCTGTCTGACCGCGGGCTGTCAGATAGACTCTGCTGGCTAGACGTATCGGTTTTGTCATTCACCAGCGTGGCAGCTGCGCGCATGCTGGTACCTCCATTCTCTTCTTCATCCAAGCGCTCAGTTTCAGCCGCTGCTGGGTCGTCCTCGAGCGCGGCAGAACGGGCCCCCTGGTGCCAGTCAGGGCGCATTGGGGCGATGCGAGGCGCGTGGTTTCCTACCTTAAACGTTCCCGAATCCTGGAGGGCGGGTTCCCGCGAGTAGGGCAGGGGGCTTTTCACGCTGTTCAACCCAGCGCTGGTGGGCGTAGGGGGGGAGCTGCTGGTGGGCGAACAGGCGTCGTCGTCCTGCTCCCACGGCTGCGCTTCCGGATGCGGTGTGTCCGGCCATCGTACCGGGGGCTCTTGTGCACGCGGCGTCGGGTCGCTCTCATCGCTAGAGGGTGCTTCACTGTGAGCGAAGCGGCGCGAACGCTGTGCAGGGCATTTTGCGACCGAGGCTGGCGATGCGCACGGCGTGTACGGCGCGGGGGCGTTTTCGCCCTTGGCATCGTCTCCGGAACTGCCACCGCATCTGAAGCAGAACCAGCCTGGTTCGCGCCAACGGCCGCGGCGGCGTCCGAGCAGCTGCGAGGGTGGTGGGTGTGGTCTGCAGGCGCCCGGGGTTGGCAATTCGGGGGTCTGGAGCCGGGGCAGCGGTGAAGTCGGCGGAAGCAGCGGGCTAGGTCGGAGAGCTGGGTGGATGAGGTTAGTCGTGGAGAGCTGCTCGAGTGCCCGGAGTTGGCTTTCGCGGGAGCTGGTCTCATGAGCCGAAGGGGTAGTAGAAGATGAGTCGGTCGAGTAAGTTCGTTGGCTATCTCCGGAACTGGCTGCATGCAACGGAGGGGGCGACGACGACGATGTTGTTGACATCGTTGGATCAATAGGACGATTCAGTCTGGTAGCTTAGTCCGCAGGTAGTGAGAAGGAAATGGATTTCGGCTCGTTCGCAAAAAGTGGAAAACAAGGGGAAAACCGGCTCCGCCTTGAGTGTTTGTAGTGAGAGGAATTCAAAGGAAAACGAGAAACGTGGGAAGCCTGAATGTACGGAAAGAATCTGAAGAGTGTAAGGCGAGAGAATGTTGGGTTGATACTTAGGGGCTGTTTGGCTCGTCGAAGAGATGTCTCGCGTAAAGCCTAGGGAGAGACACCACGAGTAACGACTTGAAGTACCACATCAGACTCACTCTATTCCAGGTGTTATTTGTCCTAAGGCACGACGGTCGTGGGGGTTTGAGTTCAGATCTGGTTCGGTTGAATTGCATCGAAAGACCAGTTATCCACGCCCGACTTTGAAGCTCAATACCTGCAGACAAGTCAGTATTTAGACATGTCGAATGCTTGGGCATCCCACTCACATCGTTCTTCCCCACAACCACTTCATCGTCCTCGCCGACTCTCATGCCTCCAACTGTTTCCACATAAGCCAGTGGCGCATCACCCATAACTTTGCGGTAAGCGTCGCCGACTGTGGCGCCCTTCCGCACCAAGACACAGTCTCTGAACACCGCTGCCTTGTCGCCCGAAGCGCCCCCCGCCTCACCGCTGCCAAAGGTGCCAATGTTCCGCACGGGAAAGACGGGTATCAGACCCAGCACCTCCGACGCGCGAGTCAGAACCTGGTTCACACCCGTGCTCCCGAACCGGTACAAGACCATGTCTTTCAGGTTCTCGATGCGCGTCTTGAGTTTCTCGTCCATCTCTTTCAGCCCGCCCGCGTCTTCTTCCCCGGCATCGAGCAAATCTTCTCGCGCGTCCACAAATTCGCTGCCGGGGACGTACCGCACGTAGGACTGCTTGACCAGGCGGCGCAGGAAAACTTCTGAGATGGCCGAGCAAAGCACGATGCGTTCGGGAGGGTGCATCTTGGCGATTTTGGATACGTTCTTGTCCGCATCGGGGTGGTCGATCTTGTTGAGAGCGATGACGGTAGGGAACTTTTCGTCCACAAAGGCCTCAACCACCAGGCGGACGGTGTCGTCGTCCCAGTCCTGCAGCGGCTGTTTCATGCCCATTTTGTCCAAGAAGCGGGCGATGACGGCCGCGTTGGCGCCGTAACCCGAGAACTGGCCCTGCAAGGTCTCCACCGCCGTCGCTTTGACGGCCATGTGTCGTCTCTTTATCGAGCCCCATTTCTGCATCAGGTTCCCCAGCACCCAGCGCACAATCTCGTCCCTCAGCCAGGCGACATCTTGACTCGGGTCATATCCTCGCGTGGCCTTGCCCTCGGCGTCTGTGGTGCCGCTCACGTCCACCACATGTATCAGCGCGTCAGCATGGCGCAGGTCGTCGAGGAATTTGTTGCCCAGGCCCTTCCCCTGATGGGCTCCGGGAACCAGGCCGGCAACATCCAGCAGCTCGATGGGTATGCTCCGGACGCCCAGCTGGCAGGCGCCGTAGTTCGGCTTGCAGCGGGACTGCAGGGGTGGGGGATCTGCGGCGGAGGGCGGGGCGTTGCCGACGAGGGAGGGGCGGGAGCAGGCGCACGGGAGGTGGAGGTAGCCGATGGCGCGGTTGGGGTCTATGGTGGTGAAAGGGAAGTTGCCTGTCGGGGTGGGGGGAGCGGCGGGGTCAGCGGGGGATGCGCGCGCGGCGGGGGCCAGGCTGGCGCACCTACTTTGGCGGTGGTGTCGGTCAGGCTGTTGAGCGTCGTGGATTTGCCCGAGGAGGGCTTGCCCACCAGCGCGATGAGCGGGTCGCGAGGCATGTTGGAGTGCGGCGAACAAGCGGAAGGAGGGATGGATGAGGACTGAGGCGCACGCTCTCGCTCCGAGGAAGGAAGGAAGGAGGAGGACGAGGGGGAGGAGGAGGAGGAGGAGGAGGGGTGAGGGATGAGGCATGAAAAGTGAAAGTGGGGGATTGAAGATATCCTGTCACGAGTAATGGCCATCCCCGCCCGATCTCGACCACGACTTCTGGCATGCGTCAGGCGCGGAAGTGGCTTGAGCCCTGGCGGAAGGCCGATCGACGCAGGTGCCGCCGAGCCGAGCGCGGCAATGACCCAATGACTGCACGACAGCGGAAGGAAGGTACGGTACATACCTTCAGCCTTCGAGCTGTATTGCTCGGTCGTACTTGCTTCATCTCCGTCTGGCATGCGGTCGTGGTTGCGCCTCTCCCGCCCCACCAGACGACGCGTGAGTTGACGGAGAGGCGCCGGCAATCCGCGAAGATCAGCCAGGCGTTGTTGCCAAAAGGCCGTGGCCCCGGCAACAACTGCTCCGTGCGCCAGCTTTACTTCCAGTTGTATTTTGCCAAGCCCTCAGCGACGACGGGGCCGTGACCGCACCCTGAAGCCCGCGTCCCCCCCCCTCCCCAAGACGCCTATCCCGCCGCCGCCGCCGCCGCCGAAGAGACGACGAGGGAAGAAGGACGGGAGGAAGAGGGCGCGACTGCCCACACCACTGCTTGCTCCCCCTTTGGCCTCACCATCAACACCCCCCCTCTGCCCCCCTTCGAACCCCTGGACTGTGGACTCGAATGCGACCCGACTCCACTCGCGGAATGACGTGAGACGGGATGGGTCAAGAAGAGCAACAAGAGTGAATACAATCAGCCACAAGACGAGTGCGCGGGAGGGAGGCTCGTGGTCGGGGACTGTACACATCTCTGCGTTGAAACGGCCGAAGAGTGACACTATACCTGTCGCCAGCTATATCCAGACACTCCCCATTCAATCTTGACCCTCGTCGATCAACTTGGACCCATCGGCCGACGGCGTTCATTCACCAATCACTACCCCGACAGCATGGACATCGCCAGTCGTCTGCACACACGCGCGCGCGCCCACTCTCACCGCCATCCGAACCCCGAGGCCGCCCCTCCGGACGACTCCAGCGGAGACTGTAGGCCTCCCTCTCAGTTCTGATGGATGGAAGAAAAGCTGACATGACCTCTAGCTGATGCACAGGCCGTCCGGCGGAAGTTCCAGCGCACCGCTCACGACCCTAACGCCCCGGACACGAACCCTGCTGGCACGAACAACGATTCCACCTTTCGCAAGCCCTCAATTCCCGCCTCCGCCAACCGAACCAACGGGAACGAGTCCCGCCCTGCCCCAGGCGGCCGACGGAAGAGTACTCTGCGGGAGAATGTGCGCGTGCCGAGTGGTCCCCGAGGCTTTCCTTCTCCCACCAAACCGAAATTCGGCAGCGACGGCCCCAAAGCACCTCCCATGACCGACGCGACCAATACCAACCGACCCTCCCTTCCCCAAACATCTTCCGAACCACACTTTTCCGCAACCAGACGAACACCGAGAGACCGGGACCCGGTACGGCTGAGCTTTGGACAATCGAATTCATCCACGGACGGCAACGACTCTCCCTCACACTCCGGTGGCTTTTTCCTGCCGGACATCAACTTCGACGATTTCCAAACCAGCATTAGCGGACACGACCGCGCCAGCCCGCTGATACACGAGTTTCCGACAGTCGGTGGTGCGCGTGTGTTGTCAAAAGAGATGGATGCGACTGGAACAGGCGGTCAGGTGGGCAACGATGGCAGGGCGAAAGTGCTCGGAACCATACGTCCTCAGCAACGGCAGCCCTCACCACAACGAAGGGACGGCGTAGGTCGAACACACAGTTTGAGGGAAAGACTTGCGGCTGGGAGACAGGCTTCTGCGACGCAGCAATCAGCACCCAGGTCAGCAGGCCCGCCGCAAGACGAGCAACCGCAGCAACAGTCGCAGCAGCAGGGCAACACCAATTCATGGAGAGCTCGCCGGCCAAGCTCTGTCTTTCAGTCGTCTGCCGTACCTGCGCCAGCTCCCCCGCCAACACACCAGAGCTCGAGAGCTCCGCGGAAGTCTGTCGGACCAGGGGTGCTCACCAGCCTGGTGAAAGGCAGCAATGATCAGCAGACACCGGCTCTTCCTCCAGATCCACAGCCAGGAGTGACCCGCACGCACAGCCTGAGCAAGGGCAGACGGACCACTCTTTTGCCTTCGGCTTCTTCAGGAGCCCAGCAGATACGTGCTTCGACGATTGTGCCTTCAGCGAAGTCTGTTCGCAAGGATGATGGCGACCTTGATCTGGATCTGGAAGCCCCGAACGCCCCTTGGGTTAGTAAGCAAGCGCCGCGAAATCACAGCTCTGACCATCAGAATGGCCCCTCTTCTGGAAACAGGCGGCAATCGATGGCGTCGGGCCGAGCTTCAGGGCTCGGCGCTCGCACCATCAGTCCGACCGATGCGCGCAGACTGAAGAGGATGAGTATGATGCCTGTCCCAACGCCTAATGACCTATCCAAAGCGCCCCCAACGCCTTCGGAAGAGAGACCGACGACAAACCACAGTCACCGGCAGTTGCCGGAACTTCCTAGAGTCGCCCAGCCGAGTCCAAGTTCTATCCCACGAAAAACCAGCAGCTCGACTCCTAACTCTGGAAGGGCGTCTCCAGACGGCAAAGGGCTGGCCGCTCCCAGTGGTCTGGGTCTCCATACAAAGCCAAGCTACTCGTCGCTTACGAATAACGCTCCAGGCGGCTCGCGGCTTCCAACGCCGAGAGCACGTGTGACCAGCCAGTATGGTGCCCCTCTTGCACAGTATGGCGAACAGCACCGTGAGAATGACAGCGATGAACTTGTTCCACCAGTTCCTGCCATTCCTAAGGGGTTTGGTAGCCCGAGGGACGACAAATTTTCGCACGTGTTGCCCGCCTCCAAAAGGTCTCCACACCCCGACTTTCCAGATTCTCCTGTGGTGGATGGCGAAACGGTGCACCTGTCCGCTGGCGTCCCATCGCAGCCTACCCGAAACAGTGTCGACACTGCTGCGCCTACGACTAGACCACGAAAGTCGTCCCTGGAGCAGGCGAAGGCAGAGCAGCACCGAATCAGCGCGCATAACCCGTCGTCGAACCCGCCCAGGTCCATCAAGACCCAACATGAACTGAATGGCCGCAAGAATGCCAACTTGCAGCCCTTGCGACTGCCTCCAATGAACTTGCTGCCACTTAACACACGCAGCCAACAGAGCGCAGACGCAGCACGCACCTCTCACCACGAAGACGGCGATCCGCCCCAGCCAGCTCAGACTCCAGAGCCCAAGCGCACAGTCAAGACACCAAGCACTCCGATGACCGCCTCGAAAGCAACTTTTTTCAAGCGACAGGAGGAAACTAACAAGGCGCTACGGAGCTCATCTAGCCACTTTGCCCTCCGAGATGTCCTCGGCGTGGATGCAGATGGCAACATGATCACCAAGTACTGGGACGAGAACAGCGAAGCTGAGAAAAAGGGCGTCTCGATCCCGACAACACAGCACAGCAAACACCGGGGCGCCATCACTCCGTTCTCTTCGGGGTCTCTACCAAAGGGGAGTGGTGAATTTATGAAGCTCAGGGGCAGGCCGAGTGGTGAGTACGAGGATCAGCAGCGTCCGGACATCTACGACGGCTGGAACCAGCAATCGAATGCGAGATCGCAGGGTCCTCGAGCAAGAGCGCAGACGGGGGCCTCGTCGAAAGTGCCAGGGTCTGCCGACGCGGCAGAGAACGGGGACAGCCCAAATGACGAGTACGCTTCCCCGAACGGACGAAAAGAGGGCGACAAGAAGGAACAGTCGGGAGGCGGCGGTCTGAGGCGCAAGCTTTCTCTTGGTTGGCGGCGAGGCGGCAGCAAGAATGCCCACCACGCGGACAACAAGAATAGCCCACAGCAGGAGGAGTTTGACGAGAACAAGGGCAAAGAGCGGACCCGACTGCAGAAGAAGAATGCCGAGATGCCTCCGCCCAAGCTCCCTGCCAGCGCAACCTGGTCGGGTGAAGTGCCTAACTTGCCTTCTGCCGCTCGCACCAGTGTCGACAACGGCCACTCGAGAAGAAAGTCACAGCTCCCAGCTTCGCTTTCGATCGGGCGTGTCACGTCGAATGCCGATGGAGATGGAGAGCAAGCCACTGCCAACAAGACGCGCAACCTGCACTCCGAGCAGCCCACTGCAGTTACGTCCCGGTCGACCAGCTGGAACCACCAGGGTCCGACCACTCGCTCCAAGACAGCCATCGCCAACGCGAACCAGGTGAGGCACAAGTTCACGCCATCGACAATCTCGGTTTTGAAGAAGGACAAGGATGACCACATCGCCGACGACGAGATGCACCGACTGTCGCGCAAGCGCAAGGACGTCGACGCAGCTGCACGCGAGACGGAAGAACTCAAAAAGCGTGCCCTCTCGCGCAGCCCCGTCACCGCCGAGCATGCTTCGCGCGACCGAAGTCTGACTGGCGGTGCCGCTCTGAACGTGTTTGAACGCGGCGAGATCGTGGACTACGATCGTGACGGCATCTACTTCACCGGAACATCCAAGGCCAAAAAGATTATTGGCGCGCTGTCTCCGTCGCCCTCGCTCGGTAGTATCGATATCAGCAAGGGAGGAAACAACAACTTCGGGTATGATGACGAGCGGGGCGACTACAACATCGTTCTTGGTGATCATCTGGCGTATCGCTACGAGGTGATTGATGTTCTTGGCAAAGGCAGTTTCGGTCAGGTGGTGCGATGCATCGACCACAAGGATGGTGGTATGGTGGCAATCAAGATCATCCGCAACAAGAAGCGCTTCCACCAACAAGCCCTGGTTGAGGTGGGCATTTTGGGGAAGCTGAGAGATTGGGTGAGTTCTACTTCCGAACTAACCTCCGGCGCTCATGTACTTACGCTCCTTTACAGGATCCTGACGGCTCTCATGCCACGCTCAGCATCACTTCATCCTTCTACTTCCGCTCCCACCTTTGCATTGTCACGCCCGCTCTGTCCATCAACCTGTACGAGCTGATCCGCGCCCACAACTTTGTCGGCTTCAACCTGCCACTTATCCGCCGCTTCTCTCGACAACTGCTTGCCTGCCTCACCCTGCTGCAGCAAAAGCGCATAATTCACTGCGATCTGAAGCCTGAAAACATCCTACTCTGCGAAGCTCGCAAGGCTGATGTGCGGGTCATCGACTTCGGCAGTTCTTGCAAGGAAGAAGAGAAGGTGTATACCTACATCCAATCTCGCTTCTATCGCTCGCCTGAAGTCATTCTGGGTAGCAACTACGGTCTAGGCATCGACATGTGGTCCTTTGGTTGCATCCTCGCCGAACTCTGGACCGGTTACCCCATCTTCCCCGGCGAGAACGAGCAAGAGCAGCTCGCATGCATCATGGAGATCTTCGGGCCCCCAGACCGTCACCTCGTTGAGCGCTGCACCCGTAAGAAGCTCTTCTTCGACTCCGTGGGCAAACCCCGCGTCACCGTCTCATCCAAGGGACGAAGGCGCCGTCCTAGCAGCAAAACGTTGCAGCAGGCTCTCAAGACAGACGACGAAGCTTTCGTCGATTTCCTCTCGCGCTGCCTCCGTTGGGACCCCGACAGGCGCATGAAGCCCGCCGAAGCCCTCTCCCACCCTTTCGTCCGCAACGAGCCCATGAACGCCGTGACCCGCAAAGGTATCCCCGACGAAGCCCGCGTCAAACCCACATCGGCCACCGGCGCACGCGTCCGCAGCGCCGCCAACCCCACTGCGGCTCCGACCGCAACCACCAACGGTGCCAAAGTCCCTGCCAGCCCCACCAAACGCGCCACCACCACCTCCTCCGCAACCAGCAGCGCCTACATCCCGCCGCAGCCACACCTTTCGACCCCCTCCGCCGGCCCCCGCACACGCGCGCTGCCCGACACGCCGCAAACCGCCGTGCGCAGCGGCGGGCCAACCATTGCTGCCGTGAGCGGACACGGCTCGTCCCCCGTGAAACCCTCGCAGCAGTCACAGCCCAAACCCGTGACCAGCCGCCGCGTTAGCGCCATGCCGCCCCAAGCTTCGAATCCTACGGGCGCGGGCGGTGGCGCGGGGTCGGCCGGCACGGGCAACGTCAAGCGCGTTTCCAAGGACACGCAAATGACCGTTGGAGGGCCAGGCAGCGGACAAGCTGCGCACATGGGGCAGGGGAGGGGGAGAGTCGAGTCTGGTTCGTCGACAGGGCTTGCGCAGTTGGCTGCGCGGGAGAGCATGTTCGGAGGGCCAATGGGGGGTGGTGGGGGTAGAGGACGGGGGGGTTGAATGAGCGACGGGGACGCTCGGATGGGTCGGCCGGGTCGGTGCGATGAATGGCTAGGGAAAATCAGGCTGGGACGGGTGATGTATGTCATTGGTGTATGTGCACGGATGAGGGATGGGGATGAGGATTGGAAGGCGAGCATAGCCTTGGTCAGGGCTATGAACATTAAAGGAGAGGAGGTACAGGCGGGAGAGCAATGCATCGTCGAGATGATATCGATGATGAGCAGGGCATGGTTCGAGCGGAGCCGGGATCGATCATATGAGCTTTAATTGAGTTTACTTCTGTCCTTTAGTCCCTTTCATCAGTCACGTTCTGGCTGCTGGGGTTGGAGAGGTCGAAAGTGAACAAGACCAGCGGTCGGCTCTCAAAAGCTTGATCCGAGGAAAATCACTTCAAGCACTCAGCGCCATTACACCAGACCAGCCTGACGCTCCGACTGTTCCTGACATCCTCAGTCGGGTCAGCCGCCAGCAGCACCAGATCAGCCCTTCGCCCCTGCGCAATCACGCCCCGATTCTGCAGACCAAAGTGCTCAGCCAGCAGCGACGTAGCCTAACCCGCAATGCATCGACGCACGACAAGCCCGTGTCCACGAGTAGCTCGAGCTCATCGTGCTGACTCGCGCCGTGCGTGATGAAGGGCGGCCTGAACGGTGCGCGGCTGGAGTCGGTGCCGGCTAGTACAGGGACGCCTGCGCGGTGGCAGGCGGCGACACTGGCTCTGGCGTGGGCGTAGTCGACGCCGGGGCGCTGGGGTTGGAAGAGCGGTGCGGCCGCCTTCATCATGGTGAGGGTTGGCATGAGGGCGGTGGAGGTTGATGGCATGGACTGCGCTTTGGCTTCCGTGAGCGGGGCGTCTAATGGCGCGCGGGTCAAGACATCTACGCCGGCTCGCAGGGCGGTTGATGCTGCCTCGTGTGTGATGGTGTGCGCAATGGCTCTTTTCCCATGAATATGCGCCGCGGCGGCCAGGGCGTTGATGGTGGCCGCGTTGAGACCGGGGATCCCGGCGATGGTCTTGACGTAGTCGGATCCATCTGCGACTCGGGCTGAGACGAATTTGTCGGCTTCGGATGGGCTTGACACCAGCATCTCGTCGGGTGGTCAAGGGATATGTGTGTGCGAGGACGTCGGTGACGCCTGGCTGGGAGCCAAGTGAGCTCAGGAGGAGCGAAAGCGGCCAGGTACTTTATCCATGTCGAGAGCGGTCGTGATTCCCGCCTGAGCCGTTTGCTTCAGGTTGTCAAGTCCATCCAGGTGGACATGGGCGTCAATGAAGCCCGGCAAAAAGATGCTGCTTTGCACGTCGACCTCCCGCGCACCATTTGGATCGGACTCGATCAGGTCGCCATCGATCACCACAGTGGAGGGCTCACAGATGTCTTGTCCCGTCGAACACTCGGACGTCGATCAAAGCCGTCGTCTTGGTTGGGGTCGCTGTGTCGAAATGCTTGAGCGAGTGGAGTGATTTGGGGAAATGTTGATTGGTTGGTCTGACGGCTCAGCGATGTTGAGTAGCGCACCCGATTTCCTGGAAAAGGAGACATCGTAAAGGGGTTTGGTCGGCGTATCATTCCAGAGAAGAAGCGATGCTCGCTGCAGGCGACCACAGGGCCGCGTCTCATTGATGCCTGTCGGTGCTCGGGAGGATGCCCGCCGGGGATGCCTAAGGTAGCAACACCAAGGCTTTGGCGCCGGAATCCCCACAAAGCTTGTCGCTGATCTACGTGCTTGGTGCAACGCTTGGTCCCAAGTGGTTGTCGTTCTTGTTGTTGTCTACAACGATCAACCCAAGTGCGAAGAGGCTCCGTCTCCTTCGTATCCCTCCATATTCTGCGTTGCCTCTGCAAAACGTGGAACGGTCGTCGTCACGAGTACCGAGTCCCGCAGGGCCGTACCGGCCGGGGCGTACCACGCAAAGCAGGCACAACCTACAATAGACTCGTGGAGATGGCGTCAGTAAGAGCCGCGTGAGCCGGCTGCGCGCGTGCGACGACGATATGGGATTGCGCGGCTGTGGCTGCCGCCGCGACGACAACCGCTCGCCACCCCTACCTGCCCACCTTACTTTACATCCGCTCCGCCGCGGTCAATCCATCGTCCACCTCCCCAAGCATGCTTTCATTGCAGTATCTCTTTTGATCTTTTGGACAAGGGCAATTCACCTTCACTCAGCGGACACGATATATGTAATAAATCTGCAAGCAACTTCACAGCCGCCGCGACGAATGGGCAGCGACAGTCTGCGCCTGAAAACGATCCATCCGCAATGCGCTTCCTCAATTCCGTCCCGGCGTTCCTTCTCGCAGCCTCCATGCCAGCGGCAGCAATCGAGCTTGATATCACCTCCGTCGACTCGATCAAATCCGCCACATCCAATGTCGCTCACCAGCTCATGACTTACTACCACGGCAACGAAACCGGCCAGATCCCGGGGACTCTTCCCGAACCATACTACTGGTGGGAGTGCGGCGCCATGTTCGGCTGCCTGATCGATTACTGGTCCGCGACGGGCGACACAACCTACAACGACAACGTGATGCAGGGCATGCTGTTCCAGGTCGGTGCCAACAACGATTACATGCCGCAGAACCGAACGAAGGACGAAGGGAATGACGATCAAGTCTTTTGGGGCTTCAGCGCCATGACCGCTGCGGAATACAAGTTTCCCGACCCGCCGAGCGGGAAACCGGGATGGCTGGCATTGGCCCAGGCGGTGTTCAACACCATGGCGGCACGATGGGACAATACCGTGTGTGGAGAGGGACTACGGTGGCAAATCTTTACCTGGAACAACGGCTACGACTACAAGAATTCGGCGGCGAACGGAGGGTTGATGAATCTCGGCGCTCGGCTCTATGCTTACACGGGTGTGTGCTGAGGCTGGTGAGCAGAGATGCTGCTGATCGCACGCTGACCTGACGAGCAGGCAACGAAACTTATGCTGATTGGGCTAACAAATCATGGGATTGGATGGCCGAGATTGGACTAATCAGCCAGGGGCCAGACTACACCGTTTTCGACGGCACGCAAGTCGAGCAGAATTGCACTGAGATCAACCATGCGGTCTTCACATACACTACAGGCATGGTACTGAATGGGGCGGCGTTCATGTATAATGTCACTGGGAGCGACGAGTGGAAACAGCGCACAGCAGGGCTTTGGACCGCTGCGGCCAAAGTAGGCTTCTCGCATTCACTCTCCCGGCTTGTTTCTGACAACACGGACGCAGAATTTCTTCAGCCCGGAAAAGATCATGTACGAGAAGTGCGAACAAACCGCGAGCAATGCTGCCTGTAACAACGACATGCAAAGGTCTTCATCTTTCCCCCACAAAATCATGCCTCTTCCTCCACTGACGGCCCCTTAGCTTCAAAGCCTACTTCTCCCGCTTCATCGCCTCTTCCGCTCAACTCGCGCCGTTCCTTGAGCCTCTGACCCAGCCCTATCTCGCCGCGTCTGCCTCCGCCGCAGCCAAACAATGTTCTGGCGGCGCCGACGGCACCGCCTGTGGCATGCGCTGGACGAGTCAGGCGCAGTACGATGGCTACGCCGGCCCGGGCGAGCAGATGGCCGCGCTCGAAGTCATGCTTGCAAACGTGGTGCAGCGCTCCCCGGCGCCAGTGACGCACGACACTGGTGGAACGAGTGAAGGCGACCCTAGCGCCGGCACGGGGGCGACAAGAGGCAATGTAAAGGTCGTGCGACCTGTTTCAAACAGAGATCGCGCTGGCGCTGGCATCTTGACTGCACTCGTGCTCATCGCCATCATTGGGGGCACCTGGTGGCTGGTGGTTTGATCGTATTGAAAAGAGGGCGGATATGGCCTACATATCTGATCCAGATATTACACATAGAGGCACTCAAATGAAGACATTCTGGTGTTGGTCTCCATGCGCCCTTGCTTCGACCATTTTCGGCCATGGCCGCTGTCGCGCACCGTTTTGCCCCATCCGCCGGAATCTTGGGTGCCGAGGGACAGCTCGATGAGAAAGAGTGAGTGCAACAACAGGAAAGTAATCAACACGCCTCAGTGTGCAAGCCACAGAGCGTCCGCCAAGCACGACCGTTGAAGAAGAGGGGCCAGCTCATCGCAACCTTATCGGGGCAAAGCACGTTCTCCGCCTTTCCAATCTCGTTGATCACTTAGTTGATCTCCATGTTGACCTCATGAGTTCAAAGTCCATGCAGGGCGAGCGGTCTGATGCCACGGACCGAGGTTCGGTGAAGACGGTCAGACCCAGAGTACAAATGCTCCTACGCCGTCGGATGAAGCGTTGTTTCGAGAGCCCTTGCTGCTGTGACCCAGACTGACCAACCTGACCACAATCATGCTTCGAGTCGTCCAGGCAGCTCTCACTACGACCGCGATCGCCACTGCGGCGTGCACTCAATACGTCGACAAGGTGATGAAGCCACTTGCCCATTCCTCCGCACACCGCTGACTAGGGATTGCGCGCGCACAGTTCGACGAGGCCCCATTACCGCTAGGTCTCATCCCCGAGCTCTCACCCGTCAACGCCTCAGCCACGGGCGCACTCACATACACCGCCCTCGACTACATCACCGGCCCCGGCCAGCTCGTCGTCGAGTTCCCCTCCGCACCTAATGTCATTGGCGGCGGTGCCTTGAGCAAGCTACGCGAAGGGAAAGGCGAAAGCTGGCAAGTCCGCACGACACCTGGTCCCACAGGCCAGCCGACCGCGCAGTCATTCAATCAGAAAAGCGTCTCGTTCATCTGCGTCTTGAACCTTCAGAACTCGCTCGCGCCGCCTGCGCCCTGCACCATCAAGGCCAGAGGTAGAAGGGCGGACGGGAGCATTGTGACGCAAGAGCTGGTGCACGAGGTGGATATCCCCGGCAACTTCAGCTTCGCCGAGTTCACGCCTGCGGCGGATTGGACCGACCTGACGAAGGTCGACTTGGAGTTCGTGGAGACGGCGCTCACGGATCCTCTGACGGCCATGATTTACGACAACAATGCGTACGAGGTCTGCGAGTGAGTTTGTGGCGCTCGTGGTTGTATGCAGAGTGATGTCCTGAGGTGTTCATCTTCTGTTTTCGTTCGATCGTGTCGGTGCCTGTCCATGAAAGCGTTGCCTTTGTAGTTGGGCGACTCTTTCCCCGTTTCGACGTGTGCGAGCTGTTGTTCCGGTGGAGGGCTAACGCGTGACGGAAGCAAGTGACATTCGCAGGAATCCTCAGGTACCTTGGAAGGTACACGCCCATGGAGGTCTGCAGATCGCGTCCCAACACTCGGGCTAAACATCGGTGTGGCGTCATCGAGGGGCAGTGGGGTGACGTGGGGCCTTTTGGTAGAACCTGGAAGGTGGGGCGGGCGAGGGGTTATGTTTTGCCCCGCCGTGTCCCTTCACATCTTCTTCTCTACATCGACAACCACCACAACCACCACCTCACTCAGAGTCAACACCACCCACACCACCAACATCACCATGTCGAACACTGCCGCCTTCTTCGAGGTCCAGATCGGCGACGGTGTGTATCATCCCGCTGCCCTGGCCGCCCTTGCTGGGGTAACCGTCTTCACCGCGGAACGACCGCTGATTCAGTTCCACAGCCGCGCCCAAGCGTATCAACTTCAACGTCTTCGGCAACGACGTCCCCAAGACCGCGAAGAACTTCGTTGAGCTGTGCAACAAGGAGCCCGGCCAAGGTTACAAGGAGTCGGGCTTCCACCGCGTCATCCCCAACTTCATGCTCCAGGGCGGTGACTTCACCCGCGGCAACGTGAGTACTGCTGGCAGCATTGGCCTCCATCCTCGAGGATGTGAATGACGCTGACATGCCATATGACAGGGCACCGGCGGCAAATCGATCTACGGCGAGAAGTTCGCCGACGAGAACTTCGCGCTGAAGCACACCAAGCCCGGCATCCTCTCCATGGCCAACGCTGGCCCCAACACGTAAGTCGTTCCACGATGCTCGGACCGAAAGGCCATACTGACTGTTTCATTCTTTCAGCAACGGCTCCCAGTTCTTCATCACCACCGTCGCTACCCCCCACCTGGACGGCAAGCACGTCGTCTTCGGCGAGGTCGCCGACGATGACTCGATGAAGGTCGTGAAGGAGATTGAGGGCCAGGGCAGCGGGAGCGGCGCCACGCGCACCTCGATCAAGATCGTGAACTGCGGCGGTCAGTAGAAGGCTAAACAAAAATGGAGTGGGCCGCGCGAAGCGGGTGACCCTGCTGCCTGAAGCGAACATGGAAGCGATGTACCCTCCATAGCATCGGAAAGAAGACCGGACCTTCCTGTAGTCCCCGTACGAATTCAAATTGTGCTCAAAACTCTCTCGCTCCTTGATTATCTCTCGCTCCTTATTTATCTCTCGCTCCTTAATTATCTTTCGCTCGGTTTAAGTTCGGTGTTGGGTTTGGTGTCGGGCTTGGTGTCGGGATTTGGCGTCGGGACTTTCCTAATGAGGAAAGTTAGCCGAGTTTGGTGTCAGAGGCCGTAGCGGCGGCGATAGCGGTAGCGTAGCCGCGCGGTCTAGTCTATAGGCCTAGTCAGACACGAGAGGTTATAGTCAGGCACTAGGCCTAGACTATTTACGCCGTCGTAGATGTTGCTACTTATTATCTCTCTGAGAAATTACTAGAAGAGCGACCTAGTTATTTCTAGACTTTAGCCCTTTATAGTAGCGCCTATAGGTACGTGTTACGGATCTTACACGAGGTGTTCGATTCGCTAGGGGAGCGCGTAACGGAAGAGGAGATTGATTGATTAATTGATTGATTAATTGTTCTATTTGCGTCCTGTTTGAGTCTAAGACTATGTAGGACGGCTCCCTAAGGGGAGCAGTTACTATCTAGTTCCGCGCTGTTCTCGATCATGTGTCAATTGACATTAGGGAAAGCCCCGTGCCAGGGGGCTCTAAGGCC
>SGQK01000045.1:136713-166641 GCA_004216415.1 Aeminium ludgeri | reverse complement strand
GGGGGGGGTTCGAACGAGGCGCGATAGCTCACAGCCGCCCTACGAACCTCCTATCGAAGAGTTCATACCACGCCCACGCAGACTTTTTTACCAAAAAGCCTGAAGTTCGACTTCCTCGATAGAAAAAACCAGTCGACTGTTGTGTTTTACCAGTTGGAAATCTCCGTAAAACTCGCAGTTTGTTATTCCCACCATTCCAATTCCACC
Organism: Aeminium ludgeri; assembly: GCA_004216415.1. NCBI lineage: Eukaryota > Fungi > Ascomycota > Dothideomycetes > Mycosphaerellales > Aeminiaceae > Aeminium > Aeminium ludgeri. Next base: position 166,434 of record SGQK01000045.1, on the reverse strand, counting down.
CCGTCGACTCCCTCGCAGATCCTGCCACAGCCCCCTACAACTGGCATCTTCCAAGCCGTTGAGCTACGACCTCCCAATCGCAGCCCCGTACGCGGCATCATCCTACAGCATATTCCTGATGCCCTAGGAACTCGACCACACAGCCCGACGCGCCCACAGGGCTATCCCGGCAATCCATTACATGTCATCAATCCACCTGGTCGTCTGGTTCCTCAACCAAAGTCCCGACCACTCGACCAGCCAGGCGGGGTAACGAACGCGACCTCGGTGCCCGGTTCAGTCTCCGCCCCTCACGCACGCGCACTAACAAGACGCCCCCCATCTCAGCACGCATGTGAGTCCGAAGAGGCATCCGCACATCCCCACCCCCCAGGACCCCCCCGCCTCTCCTGCGCTCTTTTTGACCTCAACCTGACAGCCGTCGTGAAGTCGTCTGTGCCTGGCCCAACTGACAGAACCATGCCCCGTTACACCCACAAGGCTGCCGGCACGCCGCAACAGCAAACCCAATGCACTCCCCCCGGACACCCAGCGAGCTTCCCCACAACCGCCATCCTCGAGATCCATGAAACACCCGGTCCATATGTACACACGCTTCAAGTTCCCTTTGCGCAAATCCCCAGCATCATCATCATCACCGCACCCGCATCCCCCTCTCACCATCCCCTTCCAGCAGCGAGCGAGCGAGCACAGCCCCCCGCCCCCCCACCCGAGGCTTTCGTCGAGTCCCGTCGTGCCGTGACATTCCAGTGACACAGACCCGGCCTCGTGGCCCCGTGGCACCACGATCCGTGCCCGGCGCTCGCTAACCTGCAGAGCCGAAGCCGGACTTTGGTCGCGGCGTTGCGGCGCTCCGGCGTCTGTTTGGTCGGTGCGCTCTTCATGGCGGCAGATCGGCGAGGATCTGCGCCGCCGCCACAGCAGGTGCGGCTGCAGGGGCGGCGGCCGCACGCGTGTGCGTTTTTACTCTAGAGGCGTGAGCCGAGTGGTGGAGGATCTTCTGGACGCGCTTGATGGCGAGAGATAATGATGATGCAGCTGTGCAGTGTGACGACCTGCCTGGAGGTGCGTGAGGTGCTGCTGCGGCGTGTGGGTGTGGTCGTTTGTGGATGCGTGAAGTCATCATGCCATGGTGAAAAGGCGCGCTCCAAGGACGGAAGTCCTGCGCGGCCGAGTCTCCCAAGCCCTTCAATGTCCATACCGCGCAACCTGCCGAATCATGCCTTCCTCCCCTTTCCCCCCGAGTCCCAACACAACCCGCATCCGCGAGTCCAAGCGTGTTCGTCAGCTGGAGTACGAGCGCGAGCGCGAGCGCGAGGCGTTGCGCCTATCACTGCGCGCCCCTGTCTGCCGTGTCAGTACGAATGTATGTATTGGTCTAGGATATGCATCCGCATGGCAGCCCGTCGATAGTCGCGCGCGGCGACGAGGCCCGCGCCGCTGCACCCGCGCCGCTCACGATCAGACGAACGAACAGCTGAACGCCGCCCTAACGCCAAAGGCACCGCGTCAAGCACCCACCCGCCCGAATCGAATACTCGAGACCGCGACTTGTAGCCCGTACCCGCACCGCGAACCACTTCCCTCATCCCCCTGCATCCATCCAGCGCCGCACGTTTGCAGTCAACACACTCGCGGTACCCACCACAGCAATACGACCTACAATCCCCCCATTGTCCGGGCAGCCGAGCAGACCTCCCACCGAGCCAGCCAGCCAGCCACGCGCCAGCACACCCGCCACCCGCACCCTACCGCGAACGCACTGGCCCAACAAGGCAGGAGCGACGACCTTCCGGCCCACGCCCGCCGCCGCGCGCCCCAAGATTCCCCCGAGCGTCGCGCGAGCGGCGATCGTCTCTGCAGCACCTTTTTGCGCATACATAATGGCGCATACTACTGTAGGAAGGACACCGATGCCAGAGTCCCCCCGCGCGAGGGACCTCGCGACGAGACACGCGCACGCGCGTGGGTAAGGTGGGTGAGCGAGTCGAGGTGTGGTGTGACAGCGTTGTGACGATGATGTGCGAGCGTGAGGGATGATTTCATTTTGGTGCGGTTACTGCTAACGGCTTGGGTGGCTCGGGTGGCTACAGTGAAGTGTGTAGTGCAGGCATGTATGGAGTAAGGTGAGCTGAGGTGAGGCACTGGTCGTTTGTGGGCGGTACGAAGGCCGGACACGGGTCCGGGGGGGGAGGGCGAGATTCGTCTGGACTTGCGCTGGGTGGTTGGCGCGGAGTGTGGAAGTTTATCTGCGGGAGTTTGGGGACGGGAGTTTGGGGACGGGAGGAATTATTGGGTTGTTGGGTTGACGGGTTGATGCTGGGGGCTGGGGCGTGGAGGCGGGAGAGTGCTTGATGAGTGATGACTGATGAGTTTTAGAACAGGTTAATACTACTGTTCGTTTCAGCTGCGCTGTGGTGACCGGGTGGGAAGCTGCACGCCTGGACCTGCCACGAAGAGCAAGCACCTCGCAAGCAGCATTGGCTTCGAAACGGTCGTCAAAAGTTGGCGAGCTGGCATTGCGTGCTGGAGTGTGTGATACAGGGGGTGGACAGCTTCGCGAGGGAAAACTCGGACGTCCACCGAGACGGGCGCACGCACGCATACCTGCTTGCCTGCCTGGACGTGTTTACAGTACTGTTCACCACCAATGCGGGTGCTAGCAGGCAAGCGTACCAGATCTGGAACCGCTGGAGCTGTCACCATGTCGCGAGCTCGGCACTGTGTCGGCTTCGTCGGGATCGAGGCATTGGATCACAGCGCTCACAGACGTGTTGAGGGCGCTGCGCTGAGCGAACGTGGCGTGAGCGAGGCGAGGTCCCGTAGAGCCGCGGTAGTAGTTACGCGAGGTGCAGTACTTGAGGCATTTCTTGGTTGCTGGATGCGGGGAATCACGCTCGGGACAGAGCCGCATTTCCGAGATCGTGGGTGGGGGTCGGCACATGGTGTGTGTCAAGCGTGCGGTTTTGCGCCGGCGAGAACCCCGTTCGGTCGACTGGCGACTATGGCCGAAGCCTGCGCCAGGCTGGTTCGTGTGGCGTCTGCAATGGAGTCAACAGGCGAGATGCGGTCGGCGCGAAGCGAAGTGGACTCTGGACGAAGTGCCAGAGCAAGAAAACAGTATCGTGAATTCATTCTCACGCGCCACGTGCTCATTTCAGCATCAGCAACCCTAGGAACATCGAACCCCGAGCGCCATCGCCATCGCCACCAATCCCAACACGCAACCTCAATCATTGCTCGCGCACCCGCGGCACCCACAGCTTACGCACTGGATCTCTTGGTCCTCCTTCAGCTGCTCGCGGGGCACGCGGCAGATGCACGTGCTGTTGAAGTTGGTCTCCTTCGTCTGGATGCAGCGCAGGCAGCAGAGCTGGTTCAGATCGTCAGCGCGGTAGCCCCAGCCAGCAACCAACTCCATCACTACTCTCCACTCACCTTCTCATACCCCTGCTTCTTCCACTTCGCAATCAAATTCCCGTCCGCGTATCCGTTCTTCAGCAGCCAGTCGTACAGTGGCCTGCTGATGGCCTCCTTCTCATAGTAGAGATCGTAGATGTATCTCGAACCTGCATCCGACAACCCTCGTCAGCATTTGCCCGTGAGCCCGCTTGACAAGCCGACCGCTAGCCCAAGGTGTGGTCAAAAAGACAACGATATCTCTCACCTCAGCGGCCCGTTCAACGCGGGCAGATAACTCTTTTAAGTGTGTATGCGTCGCGAACCGCGAGTCTTTTTTCTTCATTCAAGAAGGGTGTGTTCGCGTTCGCGCGTGCGCCTCAGGGATACATACGCTGGTGCGTGATCTGGAAGGCGGGCCACAGCATCTCGTGCTTCTTCTTGCCCTCGTGGCTCGCGTTCTCGGCATCTTTGAGCTTATTCTGGAACTCGAGGAGCGTGTCTTCGATGTCTTCAAAGCCGTCCGGCGGCGGCTTGCGGTTTTTGGACGTGCGGACGGCGGGCATTTTCGAGCAGGTCGCGAGGATGGATGGATTGGAGCTCGTGACCGTTCGGGCTTGTGCGTACTTTCGTGATGGGATCGGGGCTGTGGGTTGCCTACGAGTTGTTTCACTGAAGTCGTTGCGAAAGTCCCACGGAAACGTGAACCTGCATGCTAGCGCCGCGCACGGGCCACATAGGCGACCTCCGTCTGGGCTCTGGACGCGCTTTGCAACCGCGCGACTTCAGCTTCATTGCGATTGACCAAAGCATTGGCGCATCAAACAAGCTTGACGTTATCCAGCAAACATGGCAGACGTGGATGATAGACGCGATTACCGTGGTGGGGGTGGTGGCTACAGAGGAGGAGGGGGAGGGAACAGGAGGAAGAGGGCGAGAGGTACCACTTGCTAAACACACTTCAGGGCTGGGACACGTCGCTAACCTGCGCTCTTGACAGAGGACGATGATGACGACCGCCGCTCGTACCGCAACCAACGACCCCGCCAGGACATTCCGCCCGGCACGCGCATTAAGAGAGGGCTGCTGGAAATCGCCGAGGACCCCGTCAGGCTGCCGCACGAGAGCGCTATGGCTGTCGCGAAGCTTACGACGGAAAACTACGAGGACGAATACGTGAGGGACACCTTCACTATGGTTGCGCTGAAGCTGGTTGTGGAGCAGCCGTTCAAGATTCCGTTTGTGGCCGGAACTGTGCTCTTCGCCCACGCCGAGAAGCAGCAGGTCGCGGATGACTTGATGGCGCGAGCGGGGCCGCAGCTGCAGGAATACTTGGACAAGGGCATGTGGAGGGAGTCGAGGCTGATGTTGAGATTCCTCGCTTGCTTGAGCAGGATGTTTGCCGAGGACGGCATTCTGCCCATCCTGGATGAGCTGTTCAGCCGTGCTGTGGACTTGCAGACGGCTTCGTCCGAGGATGCTGTGGGCATCGAGCTGGTCAAGATCATCTTGCTCACGATTCCGTATCTTATAGCCTCTTCCCCGGACGAATCGCTGCCTCAGAAGGCTGCCGAGCTTCTGGAGAAGACCGACATCGTTGCGACGACTCCTCACCAGCTCGAATCTCTGGTTGACCCTTTCCCTACTTCGGACGATGAGACGGAAAAGCCGATGGCTTGCGCAAGCGTCATCTCGCTTATGCAGCGTCAACTTCAGGAGGAGGCAGCCAATGGCTGGCCGCTGAAGTGTATCCCACGCGTCTACGACCCTGCTTACAAGCCGAAGGTCGCAGAAGATATGATGGATGGCGAGACGAAGGTTGAAAATGGCGAGAACGGCGACAATGGCGAAACTGCGCCTTCCGGAACAATCGCGTTTCCCACTGTCGATGTGCCTTCGCCTATCAACCCAGGGACAAGAACACTGTTCCCGGAGCTCTTCTTCTCGGTCTACGCGGACCAAGAGATCGAGTCCGTCCCCCCAACGAACAACATTGCAGCCAGCCTGATCCGCGACACCATCGTCGACACCATCAACATCCTTGACTTCAACCGCAACGCCACGGCGCGCTTCCTGAACATGATCGATCATTTCTGGCCCCACGAGACGTTCGTCAAGCGCAGTACGGCGTTTGACAAGCTACGCGACGTCCCCCACGGTCGTCCCACCTGGAAGCCCGAAGATGTCTGCATCGATGCCATCTTCAGTCAAATCTTCATGCTTCCGGCGCCGGAACACAGGCAAGTGTACTACCACAGCTTGATCACGGAGAGCTGTAAAATCTCTCCTGGAGCGATCGCGCCGTCTTTGGGGCGCGCTATTCGTTTCCTCTTCAGGAGCTTGGACGTCATGGACCAAGAGCTGGCGTATCGGTACATGGACTGGTTTGCGCACCATCTGAGCAATTTCGAGTTTAGGTGGAAGTGGTCAGAGTGGTAAGTCGGCGATGCAGCGGTCTGTATTTCATCAAACTAACGAGGGCATAGGACCGGTGAGGTCGACCAGTCAGATCTCACCCCTCGCAAGGCGTTTTTGAACGGTCTGCTGGACAAGGAGAGCCGACTCTCGTTTGCCAAGCGCATTCGCGACACTCTGCCCGCTGAGCTCGCGCCGCTCATCCCGAAAAGCAAGGAGCAAGATATCCCTCAGTTCAAGTTTGCTGACGAGAAGACGCCCTACTCGAAGGAGGGCAAAGAAGTTCTGAGCATGCTTCGGAAGAAGGAGGCTGAGGAAGAGATCGACCGGGTGCTCGACTCTGCTGCCGAGCAGGCGAAGCATCTCGGCGTTGAAGACCCATTGGTGGTCAGGATCGACATCTACATGACGGCCATCCTGTCCATCGGCGCGAAGTCGCTGTCCCACGTCCTCTCTACCATCGACCGATGCAAGGGCAGGCTTCTCGCAATCGGCCAGCAGAGTGAATTGGCTAGGCGCCAGATCATTACCAGCGTCGTCGACTTCTGGAAAGACCACCCGGGCACCGCCGTCAACATCATTGACAAGCTGCTCAATTACACCATCATCACGCCCATGAACGTCATCCAATGGGCCCTCGGCGACGCCCTCGACCGCGGTCGCAATCTCGCCTTCGCTCACACGTATGAGATGATTTCCATCACGATGTTCAAGGTGTCGAACCGCGTCCGTCAGCTCACCATGGCGCGCAACAACCCGGCCCTGCCTTTCCAGCAGCGCCAAGAGATCGACCAGGGCATGCCGCAGGAGACGAAGGGCATGCGGGATCTTTTTGCTGCGATCATGGACGCTGTGGCCGGCGTGGCGAGCGGTGCGCAGGACGAGATGATTGAGCGTTTCGACGACAATTCGGCCGAGATGCAGCTGCTGAAGGGCTGGGGCGCGCGATGGGCGCGTGTGTGGCAGCGCAAGGCGGCGGTCGAGGAGGCGATTGTGACTGAAGGCGTGGCGAAGCCGATGGAGGAGCCGCCGGCGCCTGAGGTGCCTGTGGTGGAGGAGGACATGGATCAAGTTGAGTATGTGCACGCGTAGAGGCTGCAATGGTCTGCCGCGGGCAATTCGAAAGGCACTAGAATTCGCGTTGGATGAGGCATCCTGTCTTTGCAGCGGGCTCGCCATCTGGTCCGCGCGTGTAACATAGCATGTTTGGGAACATCTATTTTGCGAATGAGTGGCTTCACGTTTTATCTTTTCCGAGTCAAATACGGTGGATCGTCTTGGTCTCATTCCTGTGTGGGTATCTGTTGATGGTGCACAACGCTCATCCTGTCCTTCTATCCACAAACAGTCTGGGAGACGATGACCACAGCGGTCACGCCGTCCTGTAGACTTGAGGGCTTCGCGTAGCGGAGCTTTGAAAGGAGTGCTGCCTCTCAAGACGACGGGCGGAACAAAAGGCCATCGCTCCTCCATGATGCCCCTCGCACGGAGGGACGCTCCGACGGAATGAGTGCCATGCCGACTGCACTTAAGTCCCCACGCTTGACCAAAGTGCCCAAGCAGATGCCATCGAACTTAACAGAGGGCTGTGGGCGTTTTGTCGCACGCAGTAGTCGTAGCAGTCCCCCTGGCCTTCTTCCGCACTGTCCCAGGTCCAGCATCGTCACCGAGTTCCCGCGCATCGACTCTATCCATCCCAACCCTCTACTCCTTCCCCCCCCCTCCCGCACTCAACACCTGAATCACCAGCACACCCGCAATTGCCCACCAGTACCTGCGCGACAGATTAGCCTTCCAACCTCTCAAGCCCCCCAGCCACCCCTAGAAAACTCACTTCTGCAAAAAGCTCTTCTCCACAACCTCCTCACCCGTCCCCCCATCCTCCCGCACAACCATCGGCTTATTCAACCTCACACTCGGCCCGGGAGGCGTACGCACAACCTCCACGCTCAGCCCCTCGACCGCCGCACCATCCCCGCTCCCACTCACCCCCTCCCCCCCCGCCCGAAACCCAACATGCCACACCGATCCCGCTTCGTCCACGTGCAGCTGCACCGTCCTCCTCGCGCCCTCCTGGAAATTCCCCGCGCTCGTGGCGACGCCCGACCACGCCGCGCCGCCGCTGCTGGGCCGTAGGAAGCCGACGCGCACGATTTCGTCGTCGCTTTCGGGGTCCGTGGTGGGGAAGTTGGGGGCAATGTATTTTTGCACCGTGGCGTTGGTGTTCGTGTAGGCGATGTGGGCTAGGGGTTTCGGGGATGCGGCGCTGAGGGGCCAGGCGTGGAGGGTGAAGTCTCTGGCCGGGGCGGCGGCGAGGATGGGGGTTGTGAGTGTCGTGAGGAGCGACAGGAGGGGGGAAAGGGTTGCGAGGCGCATTGCGGTGGTGTTACTGCCGGTAGGGTTCGAGGTGGTAATGTGCTGGTTATTTGACTGGCTCGATGGGACAGTTGATTGGGTGCGGGCGTGAGGTCGGACGATGGTGTGCGATATGGTCCGAGCTTCGGATGCGACAGCCTCCTTCCTAGATGGGAAGGAGGTTTCGGTATTCCATTGATTGGATTGTTTCACAAGAGCATGGGAATCTTCAAGATGCGTACCATGGTATGCTCCACAAGGACACGTTCCAAGGAAAGCATGCGTATCCAGCAAGTCTTTCAAATTGCAAATAAGCAGCACTGCAGTTACTTCTTTCAGAACGAATATTGCGTCATTCAAAATCCTCAACCTGAGGACTCAGAGATGCTCACGCTGTTTTTGGCTTCTACGCATGCACTTTCTTACCCTTCCTCCAGTAAAGACAGATCACCGTTATCAAAGACTCTAATACATCTACAAGGTATTATTCAGTTATGACTGCACACCTCACAAAAATCCTCAACCCCAACCAGTGCCGAACACAATCAAAATTCCTAATTTGAGTCCGAACGGATGAACCAGAAAGCCAGTTGCAATACTAGTAACTTCACCCCAACAAGCAAACGAGAACCATGGACACCAACCCCCCACCCCAAGCCCTAACATCCCTCCGCCACGACCCTCTCCTCCTAACCAGCCCACAAAACCACCTCACCCTCCCCAACGGCGACCTAAAACCTACCCCCTTGTACATGCTGCCCCGCCATCACAGCCGCCTAATCCGAACCGCCACCTTCCTCAACCACCCAGCCGCCGTCAAAGCCATAGGAACCCTCTCAGACTTCGAAACCGCGCTCTCAGAAGCCGTAGCAAAAACACCAGACGAGGGCAAAACGCCTCTGAAAGTACGCCGGCCCCCTCCCCCGCGATCGAGTCCAACCCAAACCACTCACGCCGCCCTCCCCCTCAAGGTCCGCTACACCCTCACCCCCACGGGCACAATCTCCATAACCACCACGCCCGCCCCCCCTGTGGCACTCAGCACCCTCTACCCCGCCCACCTCGACGACATCTGCCCCCCTTCCCCCGCCGCAGCCTCGCCCTGGCACATCGCCGTCTCCCCCGACCCCGTCGCCCCCAGCCCCTGGACAACTTTCAAAACCACCTCCCGCGCCCCTTACGACGAGGCGCGCACACACCTGCCCACCCCGCCTGAAAACCCCTCAACTCCCGCCGCCCCTTCCCCCTACGCAGGCGCAGAGATCCTTCTCCCCCACCCCCACGGCACAATCCTCGACGGCAGCATCAGCACGCCCTTTTTCAAGCGGGGCGGGAAATGGGTGACGCCCGCTACGGCTGAGGCTGAAGGACGTTGGGGGGGACATGCGGGGGTTGCTCGGGAGTGGGCGGTTGAGGGGGGGTTGGTGGGGAAGGGGGAGGTGAGGGTCGAGGGGTTGCGGGAAGGGGAGGTCGTGGTGCTGGGGAATGGGGTGAGGGGGTTTTGGTGGGGGAGGGTGGGTTTGTGAGCGAGGGGGAAGGGGGGAGGGGGTGAGAGGGAGATGGATGAGGTGTGGTTGGTTGTTCTACTCCGGCTGTTCTAGAGCTTACACTCCTCCCATCTGCGAATTCTACCTCTGCCGCTCAACTCCCACAAGAAGCTGCTCGCGGCCGGTTGATTGTTGGTACACTCCCCTCCCCCTTCCCCATAAACGCTCCCGCGCCCCCAGCATTGCCCATCTGCCCGCCGCCCCGTCTCTCGCACGCCGCGCCGTCTCTAACAGGAAGAGGCGGCTCAACCCCCATCGATGACCGCCAAGCGCTGCTGCACCGTCTTGGCCTTCTTACTCAACCCCTGCGCATTCCCCTTCCGCTTCTTGACCGCCCCAGGCGCCGAATCATCATCCCCATCCGCCGGCGTCGCCGCACCCGAGGGCTCCTGAGACGCCGCGTCGTCGAACTTGCCCTCACCTGCATCAAAAAAGTCAGTAATCAATGCCGACCAAAAGTGTAGCAGCGTCCCAACATACCTTCATGATACATCTCATCCATGGAGACTTCCTTCTTCTTCCCGGGCGCCTTCTTCCTCTTCTTCCCCGCCGGCACCACAGGCGCACGCGCCTCCTCCTCGATAACCTCGGCCTCGCGCCGCTCGATTTCCTCCGCTTGTTCGTCGTCCGCGAGCCACATGGCCATTTCCTTTGTGCGGTTGGGTTCGCGGGAGCGGTTGTTGAAGTCGACACCCTTGCCCGTACCCGCCTGGCCGGAAATCACGACGCGCTGGACTTCCTCCTTTTGTAGCGCGCGTTTGCGGATGCGCTCTTCGATCGTGCCGCGTGTGATCAGGCGGTAGACGGTGACTTGGCGGGTTTGGCCGAGGCGGTGGGCGCGGTCCATGGCTTGCGAGTCGATGGTCGGGTTCCAGTCGGAGTCGTAGAAGATGACGGTGTCGGCGGAGGTGAGGTTGATTCCTAGGCCGCCGGCGCGGGTGGAGAGGAGGAAGACGAAGATGTCCGGAGAGGATTGAAAGGCGGCGACGGTGTCGCGGCGGTCTTCGAGCTTGGTTGAGCCGTCGAGGCGGCAGTATTTGTAGTTGCGGTAGGTGAGGTATTCTTCCATCAGGTCGATCATGCGTGTCATTTGGAAGTAGAGGAGGACGCGGTGGCCCCCTTCCTTGAGCTGGCGGAGGAGGCGGTCGAGGGTGGCTAGTTTGCCGCTGTCGGTCACGAAGCGCGCCATGCTGGGGACTTTGATCTTGGTGTAGCGCTGCTTCTGCGAGGCGGGGGCGGGCAGGAAGTTGGTGACCGGATACTTGTTGGGGGGGAGCTTAGATTCGAGGAGGGCCGACTCGGTGTGAAGGTTGATGGGGTAGAGCGCGCGGCGCACAGGGATGTTGAAGAAGGCTTTCTCCTTCTCTGCCATGGCGTTCGGGCTGGGGCAGACGAATTCGACGGGCGGTGCGGAGGCTTTGGGAAGATAGCCGGTCTCTATCACGCCGTAGCCCTTTGCTTCCACGAAGTGCCGCGACATGTTGAAAAGCTTGCTGAGGTTGCCGTCGTTCGTGACGTCTGCCAAAGCCTTGCGGTCATTGCGCTCGACAATGTTCAGCATGGAGTGCACGGGGGTGAAGCCGACATTCTCCTGCTCTTCGTTGTTGTCGTACGCCATCTTCATTCTGCTCAGGCGGTTGTCATCCCGTGCAATCTCCGTCGCCCGTTCGATGAGCCCCTTGTGCGCAAGGTCCGAAATACTCCCAGCAGACTGTCCAACGAACCGCAGCCAGGAGAAGCCGTCGTTCTGGCGCTCGCTCTTCTGAATGTGCTCGCCATCCCAGATGCTGAGCTGCGTTGACATAGCCTTCTGCTTCCAGCCAGCCTTGGGGTTCTCAGGACCCGCCACGTCGAGTCTGCCTTCGCCCTCGGCCAACATGCTAGGCAGCCAGTACTCGATCTTGTTCCGGACCGAATACGCGACATGCACATTCTGACCCTCGCGCATAAACGACGCCGTCTCGGCGAAATTCGACATGGACATGGGGCTCCAGATCTCGGCGCGCTCGAACAAGTCCGGGTGATTGCACACCTTGCGGAACTGCATGACCAGGTTCATCAGGGTCGCCGTGTCCTGGTCGTCGCCCGCCGCAGCCTTTTCAATCAGGTCAAGAATGCTAATCTTGTTGCGCAGATTGCTGTAGTAGGCGCGTTGGCGGTACGTCAGATCGCAGTACACGTCCTCCTCGATCTTGTCGCCGAGCTCTTTTTGCACGTGCTTTTTGATGCGACGCAGCATGAAGGGCTTGAGGATCATGTGCAGACGCTTCAGCTGGTCTTCGTTCAGCTTTGTATTGGACTGCGCGTGGTTCTCGATGTCCTTTGAAAACCATTCTGAAAACTCGTCGTGGCTGTCGAAAAGACTCGGCATGATGAAGTGCAGCAGCGCCCACAGCTCCTGCATGTTGTTCTGGATGGGCGTGCCGGTGAGCAGCAGGCGGTTGCGGCAGTGGAAGCCGAGCAGGCTCTTCCATCGGGAAGACTGGGCGGATTTGATTGCTTGCGCCTCGTCCAGAATCATGTACTGCCACTTGATCTTCTGGAAATAAGCCGTGTCCTGGACCACCAGCTGATACGAAGTAACCAGCACATGGAAAGGCGAGTCGCGTGTGTAGGTGATGTGCTTGCGGTCCCAAAACTTGCGCAAGATCTTGCGGTCCTTCGCCGAGCCCCAGTACGGTAGCACCTTGATGTCGGGCACGAACTTGGAGATCTCCTGTTGCCAGTTGTGCAGCGTGCTGGCGGGCGCAATGACCAGGAACGGCCCCCAGATGTCGTGCACTTCAGCCAGGTACGCCATGACAGAGATGGACTGCACCGTTTTGCCCAAGCCCATCTCGTCGGCCAGGATACCGTTGATGCCCTGCTCGTACAAGTTGACGAGCCAGTTGAGGCCCTTGATTTGGTACTCTTTGAGTTGACAGTTCAGCATCTTGGGCTGCGTGACGTCCATGCTCTGCAACGAAGTCGGGTTCTGGAAGTTCAGCTCGCCCTCTTCATCCATGTCACCACCCCCTTGGGTTGTGTCCGTCGGATCGGCGTCGTCCTGATCACCCTCTTTGTTGAATGCGCGTGCACGATCCTGAGCCTCCTGAATCGCGTTTTGCGCGTTTGCCATCGCAGCCTCTTGCAGAGCGGTCTCGTCCTCGTCATCGAAGTTCAGCTGGTCGAAGCCGGTGACCTTCTGGCCGGCTTTAGCGACAGAGCCGGGCAAGTCGACAGGTCGAGCGCCCTCCTTCTCGGTGGTGGTCTGACCGCTTGGAACTGTACCGTCGTCGCCGGCGCCGTGCTTCTCAATCTCGTCGGTCTTTACCTTCTTCCCGATGAAGTGAGAGTACAGCTCGGTCTGCGAGATCAAGAAGTTTAACTTCCTCTTCTGCCGATTCGCCTCGCGGTCAGCTTCGGCCTTGCGCGCCTTGTCAAGCTCCTGCTTCTCGGCGGCTTTTCGACCTTCGCGCTCGTCACGCTCGTTTCGCTTCCAGAACCCGAGCATCTCCCTCATCGCGCGCTTGGCTCGGGCCGCAACATCCTTCGTACTCTTGTTCGTACGAAGCTGCCATCTGCGCGCCTCCTTGGCTGCAAGCTGAGCCGTCTTGCGAGCATTGGCTTGCTTGGTGTCCAGGCTGGTGTTCTTAATCCGTACAACCTTGGGAACAGCCTTGGCAATGTCGCGAGAAATCTGCTCGTAGATCTGGTTGTAGCCCTTGCTGTCAAACTTGGCCATGCCCGACAAGCCTGCAGTCGGCTGCACGTCGAATGCGGTAGGGGCGGCATCCGACAGCGGCTCCGATTCCTCGCGTATACCACGCTCCTTCCCGTAGCCCTGCAGCCTCTCCTCGTCTTTGGGGGGGAGGACCGGCATTTCCTGTCCTTGGTCGACCAAATCTTGTCCGCGCACGGCAGCAGCTTTCTCCGCCGCCTTTTGCTCTTTGCTTTTACGAGCTCGCGGACCAGCGGCACCGCCTCTTCCGCCTTTGCGGCCTTTGGTGGGCGGTGGAGGTGCTTCAGGCGTGCCTTCTTCCTGGCCGTTACCGGTGTAGAAAGAGGTCATCATCGCCCCGTGCTCCATCGCGACTTCCTTTTCACGTCTGCCGATAGCGGATGCATTGTGCGGAGATTCGTTCCGGACTTCCTTTGACGGCGTGATACCCAGCAATCGGCTTTGCGTGTCGCGAATCTTCTTTTCAGCGCGCTGAATTTCCTTTTCGAACCGCGTCTTGTCCTCCTCTGTCTCGGCGCCCTCTAGCGCCTGGACAGCCTCATCACGCTTCTGCTCTTCGTCCGCGATGGCCTTCTCTCTGCGACGCTTGCGCTGCTGATCTTTCTTGCGCTCCTTGTCCTCTTCGATCTCCCGCAGGCGCACCTCTTCAGCAATCTCGTTCTCATGGTCTTCCACGAACTGCTGCTTCTCGGCTTCAGCGGCATTGTTGAACTGATCGTGGTATCGGCGCATGAGCTCGACCCGACGTCGTTTGCGCTTCAAAGTCTCCGTCACTTCGATCTCCAGAGTCCGCTTCTGATTGCGCTTGTTGTACTCGTCTTTGGGCTCTTCCATGCCGGGCACCTCGGCCTCCACATCGGACAGGTCACGGGCCTCGATCTCAGCATATGCTGCCTCGGTGTCGCGAATGGTCAAGGTAGGAGGGCCAGTCTGCTGCGGATGAGGCTGCCTGGATGGCGTGTGAGGAGGGCCGTGACTAGCCATGCTTTTCTCAGGAGGGGGTGGTCGGCTGGACTCTCGAGGCTCTTGCTTCACCCCAGCCTGGCTGGTGGAATGGCTGGAAGCCCTGCTCGCTTTGCGGCTCGTAGGCTTGGGCGCGGGGGTCGAAGTTGAAGTCGATGGTGTCGGTGGCTTCGCTGACGGGGGCGCCGGTTGGGTGGATTCAGAGAGAAGGTTCGTCATTGACATTGGGTTCGAAGCGCGTGGAGGCGGTGGAGGGGGTTGTATCAGCTCTTGATGCGGTTGAGGTGGAGGGTGCGCCGACTCTTGCGGAGGAGGGGGAGGTTGTATCGACTCTTGACTACCAGAATGTGAATGTAAACCATTCGGGCGGGCCGGGTCGTAGTGGCTTGTGGACGGTCGCGAGGATGGGTGAGGGTGAGAGTGCGGGTGAGGGTGCGCGTGGGCGGGGGAGGTCTGAGGTATGGGGTTTGAATAAGGGTGCGGAGGCTGGTGCATCGAAGGGAGGCGGTTGTCCTGATGGCCATTCATGTAGAGATGGTCCGACGGGAGCTCACGGCGCTGGTGTGAAGGGTCAGCATGCTCCGGTCGTTGCGCGTGATCGGTGGAGTGCGCGCCCACCTGTGCGGGTGACCTGGGTGGGTAGGCGGGTGCGGCATTCGCGTCGTAGCCCTGCCTGGATTCTATCGTGGGGTCGTAGTAGGTGGTCGTGGCTCGGCTTCTTGCGCCGGGCGATGCGAGTGGAGGCAGACGAGCGGTCGTCGGCGAAGGCGGTACGCTCCGCTGGTGGTGCGGCGAGAGAGGCATGCCGGCGTACGAACTCGAGCGATGCCTCGCGCCTTGAGGTTGGTAGGCGTGGGCGGCAGCGGGATTGGGCGATGGGTGATTGCTGGTGCGGCGATCCATGTTGGCGAGTGAAGTGTTTGCCCGCGGACCGTCGCGTCAGTGTGTGCCGGAGTTGGTGGTGACAGAGGCGTCTAGGCCATTGCAGCAGCACGGCGGCCGTGTCGCGCGCTTGGCAGGTGAGGTTGTTGTCGGTTGTGGTTGATGGGAGGGATGATTCGGGCGACGAGGTGGGTGATAGAGGAGGCGACCAGTGCTGGTCCTGGGGTCGGCAGAATGGGCGACGCTCGCTATCCGCCGCTTGGCCCCTTGTTCGGCGCGCCACACGTCCGCGATCAGCCCCCGTGGTGACGTTCTTGGCAGTCGACGTGCGGAGGTGGGAGCGGATGATGGATATGCTTCACGGACCGCCGACGACAACACGACGAGTGGGGACGCGGTGAGTGTGAAGGATGGATGGGGGACGGGAAGTCAATAAGAAAGAGAAGGTGGCCGAGGATGGACTACTGTTATTGTGCGGAGCGGGCAGCTCCATGGAGGCTGGCTCAGGCTTGTTCCACGCCGAGGGCGTCTCCGACTTCTTTCTCCTCGTCCGCTTCCTCTCTACACGTCGACGCGGGTACAGGACGACGTCTTCGCGTGTGCACTACGCGTACCGGGGCAATGCGGCGAAAAGCATCTTGGAGCGCGTCGGAATCATTTCGTATTGCATTCATTCTGATTATTCTTTTATCAAACAGTCATCTGCGGCGGACATCGGTCGGCGAGGGCGAGGACGGCAGCCAGTCGCGTCTTGCTTGCCTGTCTTTCCCGTCCCGAGCGTTGTCGATGTTCGCCGCTAGATCCGAATTTTAGCCGACCGCGCATGTGATCTGCTTTTTTCTCCATTTGTCCTGTCGCGACGAACATTCGCAACTCCGCCAAATCCGCGACATCTTCCTCCTGCAATTCGCCATGGCATCCGTCTACAAGTCGATCTCGAAGCAGAAGCCCAATGGGCCGGGTCGCGACGAGGCGGCTGACACCAAGCCCAAGAACCGCCAGAGACTGCTGATCCTGAGCTCTCGCGGCGTCACCTTCCGGTTCGTCGACATCGACAAAAGAGCTCGATCTCGACCTCGACTGACAAAAGTGTCATAGCCACCGCCACCTCCTCGCCGACCTACACTCTCTCCTCCCGCACAGCCGCAAAGATGCCAAGCTCGACACCAAGACCCGCCTGACCCAGCTCAATGAGCTCGCCGACCTCTACAACTGCAACAACGTCATGTTCTTCGAAGCGCGCAAGGGCCAGGACCTGTACATCTGGCTGTCCAAGCCCCCCAACGGCCCGACGATCAAGATGCACTGCCAGAACGTACACACCATGGAGGAGCTCAACTTCACCGGCAACTGCCTGAAGGGCTCGCGCCCTATCCTGAGCTTCGACGCCAACTTCGACAAGCAGGCGCACCTGCGCGTGCTCAAGGAGTCGCTCACTCACACCTTCGGCGTGCCCGCGGGCAGCAGGAAGGTCAAGCCGTTCGTGGACCACGTCATGGGCTTCACGCTGGCGGACAACAAGGTCTGGATCCGTGTGTACCAGATCTCCGAAACCGAAGCGGCGAAGATGGAGGCAGAGAAAGAGGCGGGCAATCCGCAACAGCCTTCGGTCAAGGGCGCCAAGGGCGAGACGAACCTGTCGCTGATCGAGATCGGGCCGCGCCTCGTGCTGACGCCGATTGTGATTCTGGAGGGCAGCTTCGGCGGGCCTGTCATCTACGAGAACAAGGAGTTCGTCAGCCCCAACCAGATCCGCGCGGATCTGAGAAGGGCCAAGGCGGGCAGGTACAACAAGCGCGCCGAGGGCATGTCGGAGCTGAAGAATAAGAGGGGCGATTTGGGGCTGCGGACGGGGCAGGGCAAGCCGCTGGACGAACTGGATGAACGGGTGGTTTTCGCATAGGGAGGTCGGCGCCCGTACGGATATGTTCGTGTTCTTAGCGCGGCGTTTTGGGGGGCGGGATCACAGTGTGGAAAAGCAGATTAGACGAGATGTAACTCGGTCAGCACGATCATTCTTCTTGACAATTCCGCCTCATCCGCCTCGCCTTCCGTTCAGGGTTGGAGATGTATTCAAAGCTGGAGCAAGTGGTACCCCCACGGCGAGAATTGCTCAAAATGTGCCCGTGAGGCCCGATAAGTGATTGTGTTCGGCCGGGGCGTCGTTGAATGAGTGGCGTAAACTCGGAGGCCCTCACCGGCCCCTCAGCGGACAATTCTCCAGCTCGTGAGGTGGCTGACACACACGCCTCGCCGTTAGGACTCCCCAAACTCCGACGTCCAAAACGCACTTTTGTCGGTCTTTGCTCTCGTCATTCGGCAGACGCACATTTATCCGTGGGGGCGCCGAGCGGAGGGAAAATCACGTGCGCGGAGCACCAATTCGCGCAGGGCTGCCAGCATTCTTGCGCGACGAGCGGGGAGGGTACTCGCAGGCAATCTTGGAGGCAGCTCAAATTTTCCGGCCGATATCGAAGACGCGCCATCGTTGTGGAGGGTAAAGAGAGACTCGGTCGAGGTGTGAGACGTTCTCGACGTTGAAGCGCCCGCCTGTGACGTAGTCGTCCATTTTCATCATCTTCACCGATCCGCCCGACTCCATTGCCCCACCGGCACTCGACTGGCAGCTCGCCCGACCACTCAACAAACACTTTTGCAGCGTCTTTCCCCCTTCAACCTCTCTCACTCATCTCGCATCACCCCCCCCGCCCCCCCTTCGAACCCTCCATCCATCCACCTGCGCACTTTCAAAATGGCTGACACTGTGATCCACCCGGAGACGGTGAGTCCCCTCCAAGTCCGCGTCCGCGGTGCCACTCGACGGACCAGGCTGACCAGGTGTTACTCGGACAGGAGCAAAATGCTGGGTAAGTCGAAAACAGCCCCGAAGGACTCGGATAAGGATGTCACCATTAGCTTGAGGGAGGCCTTTACAATGACCACTTCTATTGTTACACACTATCTGAATCCAACCCCACTTCGACTTGGACTCGGCCGCCAGTGGGATGTCTTCATGCTGACAGACCCTCTCTCCACAGCACCATCGAGCTGAAGGACAACACCCTCATCGTGGTCCTCGGCGCCTCCGGTGATCTAGCAAAGAAGAAGACCTTCCCCGCCCTCTTCGGCCTGTTCAGGAACGGCTTCTTGCCCAAAGATGTCAAAATCATCGGGTACGCGCGCACGAAGATGGACCACGCCGAGTACCTCAAGCGCGTCAAGAGCCACATGAAGACGCCCACCAAGGAGATCGAGCAGCAGCTGGAGGAGTTCTGCAAGACCACATCATACGTCAGCGGCCAGTACGACAAGGCCGAGAGCTTCCAGGAGCTCGAGAAGCACATCCAAGAGGCGGAGAAGGGCCAGAGCGAAACGAACCGCATCTTCTACATGGCCCTGCCCCCGTCCGTCTTCATCCCCGTCTCCGACCAGCTGAAGAAGAACAACTACCCCACCAAGGGTATTGCTCGCATCATCATTGAGAAGCCTTTCGGCAAGGACCTCGCATCCTCGCGCGAGCTGGACTCGTCCCTGCGGCCCAACTGGAAGGAGGAAGAAATCTTCCGTATTGACCACTACCTGGGCAAGGAGATGGTGAAGAATATCCTCATCCTGCGGTTTGGCAACGAGTTCTTCGGCGCCACCTGGAACCGCAACCACATCGACAACGTGCAAATCACCTTCAAGGAGCCATTCGGCACCGAGGGGCGCGGTGGCTACTTTGACGAGTTTGGCATCATCCGCGATGTCATGCAGAACCATCTGCTCCAGATCATGACGCTGATGGCCATGGAGCGCCCCGTCTCGTTCTCGTCCGAGGACATCCGCGACGAGAAGGTGCGCGTGCTGCGCGGCATGCCCAGCATTGAGCCCAAGGACGTCATCATCGGCCAGTACGAGAAGTCGCTCGACGGCACCAAGCCTGGCTACAAGGAGGACGACACGGTGCCCAAGGAGTCGCGCTGCCCCACCTTCACCAGCATGGTGGCGTACATCAAGAACGAGCGCTGGGACGGCGTGCCGTTCATCCTCAAGGCGGGCAAGGCGCTTAACGAGCAAAAGACCGAGGTGCGCATCCAGTACAAGGACGTGACCAGCGGCATCTTCAAGGACATCCCGCGCAACGAGCTGGTCATCCGCGTGCAGCCCAACGAGTCGGTCTACACCAAGATGAACTCGAAGCTGCCCGGTCTCAGCATGCAGACCGTCGTCACCGAGCTCGACCTCACCTACCGCCGCCGCTTCTCCGACCTCAAAATCCCCGAGGCCTACGAGTCGCTCATCCTCGACGCCCTCAAGGGCGACCACAGCAACTTCGTCCGCGACGACGAACTCGACGCCTCCTGGCGCATCTTCACGCCCCTGCTGCACTACCTCGACGACAATAAGGAGATCATCCCCATGGGCTACCCTTACGGTACGTTTAACCCCCTCCCCGTCTCCATCATCATCGCTGACAATCGTAATCACACAGGCTCCCGCGGCCCCGCCGTCCTCGACGACTTCACGTCGAGCTACGGCTACAAATTCTCCGACGCCGCCGGCTACCAATGGCCGCAGTCGACCGGCGAACCCAACAAACTCTAGAATGGCCGCCTGGTCCAGCGCGAGCGCTCCAAGCATCACTGAAAGCCGCGCGACGCCGCCTCCGCAAAAAGAAAAAACCAGCAACAAACGAAATTAAACCCTATCCGCACTCGCTGCTTCTTCTGGCGCGACATCACGGCGCTTTCGCAGTTGCAGTTTTTGCCCTTTGGTTCTGAGGCAGGGATGCGTGGCACTCATGGGGTTGCTGCGGCCGCGCGGTGTGGCAGCGCGGTGCTGTAATACTCCCTGGCCGTTTTTCTTTCCATGATTTGACGACGACGACGCGCGGGCGGGTGAGGGCGTCTTGATAGATCCGGGGGGGTTGGAGGGTGGAAAGCATCGGTCGCGTGGATAGACGAATGGACGGGATGAACGAGAGAGGATTTTTTCATGACACTTGCCTGGTCTCTGTCTCTTGTCTTCTTTCTTCTGGACGTGGAGGTAGCTCGGGTAGAAGGCAACTTGAGGCCGTGGAAACGTTGCGGTCACGTGCCCGCTCCGGCGCCCCCAGCTGCGCGGCTGCGTCACGCCTCGTCTCGCTTGTCCGTCGCGTCCCCCGCGCCGCGCATCCCCGACGTCCATTCGAGGGTCCATCGATCTCCTACCTTACCTCCTAGGCCGTACTCCAGCTGGCCACATCCCCCTTCCTTCGTGTCGCGCCCTCGTTTCCCGTCTCTCTTTAAACCAACTCTTCTCCTCTCGATCGCTGTTGTACGAGATCGCGAACGGTGCAATGCTTGCTTAAACGGCGGGCTGAAAGGTGTACTGTACCACACGCGCTCAGCTCGTGCGGATCACGACCGCTTCGCGCACTCACGCTCTCTCCGCCGGCCTCTCGAGTCTCCGAGTCGAACAAAGGGAGGACTCGAATACCTACCTTACACCGTCCGGACGCGCACGCCAGCCCCCCGCCGCATCCACCCTCGACGACCACGACCCTCAACCACGACACCACCGCGCCCCCCCTCCCCCGGCCAAAATTCACACACAAAACCCTCACCATGGGCCCCCGGCCACCCCCCCAGCCCAAATCCTGGCTCTCCGCCCCCTCCATCCGCGGCACGTCCGCATCCACTCGCCTCCTCCTCCTAACCTTCAGCACCATCGGTCTGCAGTTCTGCTGGGGGACCGAAATGACCTACTGCAACCCGTACCTGCTCTCGCTGGGAATGAGCAAAGCGCGTCTCAGCTTAGTCTGGGTCGCGGGCCCGTTGTCCGGGCTGGTGATGCAGCCGCTGGTGGGCATGGTTAGTGATGGGTGGACGGGGCGGTGGGGGAGGCGGAGGCCTTTTATGGTGGGTGGGACCGTGGCGGTGGTGGGGTGTTATCTGTTGCTGGGGTGGGTGGAGGAGGTTGTGGGGGTTTTTGTTGGGGGGGGGGATGGGGGGGAGAGGGTGAGTTTGTTGGGGGGGGTTCCTTTTGGTTTGGGGGGAGGGGTGGGGTAGGAGGGGAAAGGGGATGAGTGTTGGCTGACGTGAGAGGTCTGCAGAGGAGGTATTGGGCCATTGTACTCGCGGTGGTGGATATTTATGTGTTGGATTTTGTGATCAATATCGGTAGGTTGGGGAAAGGTGAGGTCGGAGGGATATGAGGCTGACGAGAAACAGCTCAGACGACGTGCCGCGCGCTGGTCGTGGACACGCTGCCGGCGGAGAAGCAGCAGCTGGGATCGGCTTGGGGTGACGACACACATGGCGGCGACGAGATGTAGGGAAGGGGATGCTGACGCCGCTATAGTGAGCCGCATGAGCGGGATTGGCCACCTCATGGTGTACGCCATCGGGTCCCTCGACTTGAACAGCCTTCTGGGCAACTTCCTCGGCGACACGCAGTTCAAGAAGGTCTGCGTGATCGCGGCTTTGGGAATGTCGATTGCGCAAGGCTTGACGTGCTGGGCGGTCCAGGAGCGTGTACTGGTGGCTGAGACGAATGGGTAGGTCCCCAACGCATTAGAGGCGCGTTGACTTCAAGACTGATTCCTGGCACAGCAAAAAGGGGGGCGGACAGAGTATTTTCCAAATCCTCCGCCAAATCTACAACACCACCCGCAACCTCCCCGAACGCATTGAAGCGATCTGCTGGGTTCAGTTCTGGAGTTGGATCGGCTGGTTTCCATTCCTCTTCTACACCAGCACCTGGATCGGTGAGCTCTACCTACGCCACGAGGCCTTGCCCGCCGACAAATCCGGCGACGCCCTGAACGACGTCGGCCGCCACGGCAGCATGACGCTCATCGTCTTCTCTACCATCAGCTTCGCGGCCTCCATCGTCCTCCCCTGGCTCATCCAATCGCCCGAAGACGACGACAAACCCTCCTTCACCGCCCGCCCCCCTCCCAGCCTCGAGCCCGTCCTCCGCGACGTTCCGCGCCCGCGCAAACCCACCCTCCTCGCCGCCTGGCGCGCCGGCTCCCTCCTCTTCGCCGCCGCAATGGTCTTCGCCCCCTTCGTGCACTCGGTGCGCTTCGCCACGCTCCTCGTCGCCCTCTGCGGCGTCCCCTGGGCCGTCGCCGGCTGGGCCCCCGGCGCCTTCCTCGGCGTCGAAGTCAACCGCCTCAGCTCCTCCATCCCACTCGCACACCAGCACCGCCGCCACGACTCCACCGATTCCGACATGGAACTCGACTCCCTCCCCGCGTCATCGCCACGCACCCTGCACCTCCGCCACGACTCCAACGCCACCACCCCCGGCGGCACCTCCTCCACCGCCGAACTTTCAGGCGTCTACCTCGGCATCCTAAACATCTACACCACCATCCCGCAATTCCTCGGCACAGGCATCAGCTGGGTCGTCTTCAGCCTGCTCGAACCCGGCGCCAGCCCCGAGCTGGCCGCCGAAAAGGGCGAGGACGCCGTCCACTCTACCGAAGGCGTCAGCGGTATCGGCGTGTGTTTGTTCATTGGTGCTGTGAGCGCGCTGGGGTCTGCGTGGGCTACGAGGAGGCTGGAGAGGAGTCGCGGGTGAAGCGTGTCACTACCGCCGAGAGTCGGAGGCGCTGGTTGCTCACGAGCTCGGATCTGGTCGTTGTATGTACAGTTACATACACACGGCGCGTCGCGGTGTATCCCCTACCGACGCCTAGGGCGTGGCGCCGCAGCAGCCCCCCCCCCCCTTCCCCCGCGTTCTTCCGGCGAAAGCGCGCCAAGACGCGTCGTCTGCACCGATACGAGCGTGGGCAGCGCGTGCGCGCGGGGACGCTGCAGATGCAGGTGGTGTATGTGGGTGCGGCGGCTGCGCTCGCGTGTGAAGCGGGTGAGGTGGAGCTGGGCGGGTGAAGTGGAGTGGAGGGCGGGAGGTATTCTCGTACACATACATGTACCTCAACTTCACCAGTCGTTGTTTTCTGCCGCGGCGTGTGCTTGTTTTTTTCTACATTCGATGTGCAAGTTGCAAGTTCGAAGTGTGTGGCGGTGGGCAAGAAAGCGACTTTTTCCCCCACCAGCCGATCTTCGCACGTTTCCCCGCCGTCACTGGGTCACTAGGTACCTACTGGCAGCCGTTGGGTTGCTGGCACTTTTTGGGTGGTGGAAATCGTGACGGACCCGATCCGATCGTCCAACGGCTGGCGTGGGCGTGTGGGTTGGCTGCTGCGGTTTCTTTGGGTACGGTAGCTTTTGGAGCTTGCGCTCGGGTAAGAAGATGCCGAGAGTCGACGACTGACTGCTTCGACGAAGAAGTATTTGATTCAATGCGAGCTCTTTGTCAGTCGAGCTCCGCCCAAATTGAGTCTGCAATGAGGTGGTCTTAATGCAAGTGCTGTCAGCCGGGGCCCTTTGGACGCTGGTATCGCCGCTGTCCTCGGACGGAGGTCGCCACAGTCGGACGTTTCTTGCGCTGGATACTATGCACGCATGCACTGGCATGCATGCTGCTACTCGAGGTACTCGACAAGTGCGGGGAGCACTGGAGGTGCCTCTGTACCGCCAATGCCTACAGTACAGTATCGAAAAGCCTCCGCTAACCCGCAACCAGGGCAGGCGATTAAACCTCCGCTCAGTCGCCTAGTCGCCTTCAGCCTTTCTCCCCCTCCCCCTCCCCACCTCGAACCATAGATATGGATGAGTGCGGAGGGTGGTGTGGTGCGGTACAGAAGTCAAACAACGGCGCCCGAGTCCCCCCCCTTCATCATCTCCCCCGACACGCGCAAGCAACTCGAAACACCACGGCGTGGACGGCGACGGTTGGGGGACGGCGATGGCGGATGGGGGCGATCTCAATTCCACCACCCCAGCCCCGTTGTTGTCGTTGTCGTGTTGTGTCGTCGTGTTTGTCGACGTCGAACGGTGGTCGACGGCACCCGGGGTTGGACAAGAGGTCGAGGTTCCGCGGCCATCCTCGCGGGAATCCTCGCGGGCGTGTCGCACCGCTGGCCTAAAAGTGAAACTATGCCAATCATGGCTCCGCGCCCCCCCGGCTCCGCGCCGGATGATGGCGTGAATGGAAGGGGGGGATGATGACGTGTGATCGGCTGGTTTTGTTCGGGGGGCGTGGATGTTGATGATGTGTGAGGAGAGGAGAGGGGAGGAGAGGAGAGGCGGTAATTATCAGATCATTGAATGGTTGTCGACGTGGTGAAGTTACCGTACCTTTGACATACACAATACATGTAACAACAGATCGATGCAAGCGGAGCAGACGGCGGCGCAGGGATGAGGAGGGCTGCTGGCGACAAAAGTCTATCTCGCTACAGACTCCACCTGGGCCCGCCGCATCGCATCGCATTGCATCGCCAACCCTCCACCTCTCTCTCCCGCTGCTGCCCGCCGCCCGTCCATTATTGCCCTCCGCCTCACTGTCTGCCGACTGAGACACCTTCTTCTCTTCCCATTGCACCTCCATCGCCTCGACCCCCTCCTCCCCGTCTCCGCCGCCGCCGCCACCACCGCCCCCGTATCCCTCACCCATCCTCCCCTCCACCCCCTCCACCCCCTCCGTTCTTGTCCACCGGTGCAGGCGCCGCATTATTCACCCACCCCCGCAAGCCATGGTTGACCCGGCCCACCTGTAACGGCCTCCCGTAGCTCGCGCCCTTCCTCCTCCCCCCCCCCAAAACCGGGCCACCTCTTCGCCCTCAGCGCATGTCGGAGGACTGCCCTAAACACCCCCGATCGCGCTCCGCAACACCACCGCCCCCGACAGGGCCATCTGCCCCCCCAGAAACATCCCCGATCTCGATCACGACCCACCACCACCACCACCACCACCATCATGTCTCGCCGAAGCAACGAGTCTTCTTCCTGGGGAAGGCGGAGGAGCGCCTTCGGCCTTTCCGCTCTCACCATGACCAGCACCAACGACGAAGCCGCGACGCCGCGTCCCTCCAAGAAACAAAAGTCCGACGGGAACAACGTCGCACATGGCAGGGCCCCGAGCGGTCTCACCGACCTGCACCGACTAGAAACCCCCGAACCCGCCCCCCAACCTGCCTCCAACGCCTCGGGCTCCCCCAAAGCCGTCCGTCGCCCCTCCCTGAGCATCCGCGGCAGCATCAAGCGCCCACCCTCCGTCTTCGGCTCCCTCCTCGCCTCCAAGCGCGCCAGCGACGCCGAAATGCACGACGACCCCTGGGGCGAGCCGCTGTCCACCACCTCCACCAAAGCCCCCTCCCTCCTCCACCGCGACGCCAGTATGGACAACCTCCCGCTCGCCCGCACCGTGCTCCTGCACGGCGAGGTCCAGACCAGCGCCGGCATGTTCCGCAAGAAGAAGGAATACCTCGTCCTCACCGAGACGCACATTGTACGTTACAAGTCGCAGGCGCGCGCCGCCGAGGCCTGGAAGGTCGTGCCGCACCCGGCGGGCAAGAGCCAGAACGCACGCCACGGCGCCGCGCCCTCGCTGGGTTCTCAGAGCGACCTGCAATCGCTGTCGGACAGCTCGGCCGAGAAGGACGGCCGCATACCGCTGCGCCATGTCGTCGCCGTCCACCGTCTGGACGATGGGAAGCCCTACTTTGCCATTGAAGTCGCGTCGCTGGACGAGGATTCCGGCCACGCCTCCACCATGGCCCTGCAGTTTGGCAACCCACAGGAGCGCGACGTGTGGTTGAACAGCGTGCGCGCGGCAGCGGGCGAGACGCGATTTCGAGAGCAGGCTTGTATCGCGCCGCTGAATGTGGAGAGCGTGGCGCGCTCGGTGGAGCGCGAGCACGACTACGACCCGGCGAACTGCGCGTTGTTCAAGGTGGTGCAGCGGCAGTCGTCGGCGAAGCGCGCAGGGTCGTCGACCGAGGACTTGACCAAAGTGGCGTCAACGGTCTGCTTCCTGGCCATTGGCGTGCACAAGGTGCATATCATTCAGCTGGCGAAGCCGGCGGCTCGGAGCGGCAGTCCTTCGCTCTCGAACAACAACCCCCAGACGTCGCATGGCATTCTTACGCTAACGGCCGTCAAAGTCAGCAGCATTGATGATTCGTTCGAGCTCACGTTCCGCCAGCCCCTGCAGCGGCCGCGAGTCCTCTCCCTGGCCTCTTCGGCCTCGCACGACATTGCAGCGCGCCTGCACGCGGCGGAGAATTTTCTCCGCCCCGAGGCCGGACACCATCTGTTCAAATTCAGCGTGCCGCGAGAGGTGGAGGCGCTGCTCCCGCCGTCTGTCGAGGCGGCGGGCGAGCACAGCTGTTTGGATCGGACGCTGGCGGCGTACTGCGTCGCTTACGGGCTGAATCCGACCAACGTCCGATACACGATCAACTACGACTGCGAGGATGCGCCGCGGTTCGAGCTCCTGCCGCCTTCAGATAACCGCCGACCCGAGTACGGGCCGATTGGGCTTCTGGCCATCATGCGCGCGCTGCGGTACAACGAGAGTTTCGGCAGCATCTCGTTCGCGGGCATCGGGTTGATCAGCTTGAATGGGCTGCACGACCATTACGGGTCCGAGCACGTCTGCACGCGCACCAAGAGGGGAACGCCCATCAAGCTTTCGGCGGAAGAGCTGGGCCGGTCGTGTCTGCTCGTGCAGGAGGTGCGCGCGCTGGCGGCGACGAGCAAGAGGTTGCGGCGGCTGGATTTCTCCGCATGCGTAACGACTAAGGGGCCGCCGGCGACGGATGCCATTGACGAAGAGGCTATTAAGGGCAAGGATATTGGGTGTGGTATCGTTGAGGCGCTGTTCCCGCTTTGCAAGCATCAGACGACGAATGTGGACTGGATCTGTCTGAACAGCATCCAGCTGAGCGACGCGGATCTGGACTATTTGGTCGGAGCCGCGGTGGACAAGTCGTGCCACTTCCGCGCCATTGAGCTCAACCGCTGTGGGCTGAATGACCGGAGCATGGGGCTGATACTCGATGCGCTGCGCGCCCAGGAGAACACACTCGAAGCTATTGAGATCGCGGGCAACACGGCTCGTCTCGACCCCACGGTCTTTGACAGCCAATTGAGCATGTTCGGCTTCTTGAGGAAACTCAACCTGTCGTACGTCTCCCGCACGTCCGGCAACGAACCCCTGATCACCGCCGAGACGCTGTTGATCTGGCGGTTGCAGGAGCTCCGCTTGAGCGGCACCGGGCTCAACTCGGCCACCATCGACGCCGTCTCCACCTACCTCGCGCATCCGCAGTCGCAGACGCTGCACGAGCTGTACTTTGACCATGCCTACCTCTCCGGCGGCGACGTCGCCACGCTGCTGCACAGCTTGACGCCCGGCTCGGGCCACTCGCGCGACTTGCACCTCGACATCAGCCAGAACACTATCGTCAAGGGGCTGGAACAAGTCACGCGCGCCATTGCCAGCGGCGCTACGCCGTCGCACCTCTCCATGCGGGCCATCGAGTACCGCGAGGAGTCGTCTTTCCGCAAGGTGCTCAACGCGCTCGCGCAGAACAAGACGATCCGCTACCTCGACATGTCGCAGACGGCACTACCGGGCGACGCGAGCGACGACACGTGCCGCGCGCTGCACAAGATGCTGGCGCAGAACGACACGCTCCGCGAGCTCGATCTGTCGGGCGAGGACTCGCGGCTGGCGACGTCCAAGTTCGGCGCGGGCATCAACGACGCGCTGGGCGGGCTGAAGAAGAACACGGCGCTGCACTCGTTCCGCATCGAGAAGCAGAAGCTGGGCCTGCAAGGCGCCAGCACGCTCGCCGAGGTGCTGCGCGAGAACTCCACGCTGCGCGAAATCCACTGCGACAACAACGAAATCCCCCTTCACGGCCTCACTGACCTCGTCGACGCGCTCGTCGACAACACCACGCTTGTCTACCTCCCCACCATGGCCGATGGCCGCGACGCCGCCTTCCGCTCCGCCGAGAAGACGATCAAGGGGATGTCGGACCCGGAGCCCATCTCGCCGCGCTCCCCGCAGCGCCAGTCTTCCTTTGGCACATCCCTGTCCTCCTCCTCCGCCGGCATGCGCCGCGGCCTCAGCTCCATGCGCAAATCCGCTTCCCGCGCCGCAAGCTACTCCCCGACCTTCCCGTCCCTTTCCCGCACCTCCACCACGACCAACGCCTCCACCGCCACCAACGCAGCAACACCAAGCTTCACCGCCGCCCGCGCCCGCGCCCCCTCCCTCACAAACACCTCCCGCACCCCCTCCCTCGCCCTCCCCACCTCAAATCCACACCCCCGCCCCTCCTCCCCCCTCGCCATGACCGCAACCCGCACCCGCCAGTCCTTCTCCTCCTCCACAACCACAACCTCATCAACAACAACAAACCCGTCAGGCCCCACGCCCTTCACCCCCCAGGACATCGTAACAACCCACCGCCTCCTCACCGAGCAATGGGACCGCCAGACCGCGCGTCTCCACCGCGCTCTCGAGCGGAACTGGCGCGCGCTGCACGCCCTGGACGCCGAACCCGAGTCTGGCGCGGCTGGGAATGTTGGTGGGGGCGAGGGCGGGATGGATGATGAGCGCCGGGAGAGCGTGGGTTCGCTCGCCAAGGTGCTGGAGCAGGTGCAGCTGGATACCACGCCCCGCGCCGAGAAAACCATGTACTTCGGCCCCGGCGCGGGCGAGGCGGCGGCTGGCGCGGCCGAGCAGCCGGTGAGACGAGACGCGGGCGCGGGCAAGCATCCGTCCTACTTCCAGCACTTCATCATCGACGCGCCTGGGTCCGCGGAGACTTCGTCGCCCGAGGCGGGGTTGACAGGCGGCCGTGGGTCTGGCTCCGGGTCTGGCTCCGGCTCCGGCTCCGATTCTTTCGACTCGACGAGCGGCGAGGAGGAGAGCAGCGCGGACGGCAGTGGCGGCGACGGTGGTGTCGCCATCGGGCGCTTCCGCGGCGGAAGCGGGAGCGTAGAGGACGCGGACGAGGTTGCGTTCCGACGGGAACTGACGCTCGAGACGGCCGGGTGGGATGGGTGTTTGTGGGCTGATGAGGAGGAGGGGGGAGGGGTTAAGACGCCTACGCCGAGGATGGAGGGGTGGGGGGTCGGGAGGGGGGGAGGGGAGGGGAGGTGGGAGGTTAGGAATTGAGGGGTGAAAGGTGGAGGGAGAGGTGAGGGTTTTGCTTTTTTTTGCTTTGCTTTGGGGGGAGGGAAGGGAGGGGGTGAGGTGGATTTTTCCGCGTTACTTTGTCCAATCAGCTGGGCGCTTGGGTGTTTTTTTTTTCCTCTTGGATTTTTGGGGGGTTGAGGGGTTTCGACCTCTGGCTTTGCGGCGTGGCGCTGGAGGACTACTTGCTTGGGTTGGGGCACATCATCGGGCGCACATCATCGGACACGCCTCACACTGCGGTCGGCGGACCCGGCGTCGTCGGGAGGCGCGCGAGAAGATTCTTCGACAGGCTTGGGTTTGGCTTTGCGGGTTTGCCTTAGCGGTAAAACATGGGAACGGCGACGCCGGGTCGCTGGGAGATGCGTGGGGACGGGGGGGAAAGGGGGGGGGGGGGGGGGGTTTGCT
>SGQK01000045.1:0-136568 GCA_004216415.1 Aeminium ludgeri | reverse complement strand
GGGGGAAAGGGGGGGGAGGGGATTTGCTACAGCCTTGCCCGCACTGCGACTTTCTCCCTTTCCATCTGTGACTCTGCTCTGCCTCTGCCTCTGCCTCTGCCTCAGACGAGTGTCAAGCGCACCACGTCCCTACGTCGCGTCCCCAACTTTATCTTTCGAGGGGGGGGGGTTGTTGGTGTGGGTTTTATGGTAGCGGTGCGACGAAAGGGCCGATGAACGGACGGACGGACCAGTACCACGCTGAACAGGAGAGACGGCGAGAAGATGGCAGGGGGGAAATGCAAGTACGATCGAGCGCGCTGCCGATGTGTAGATAAGTAGTAGCTACGGTAGAGACAGGCGCTCCCCCACTGCTCTTTCGCAGGGACGGAGACAGAGATGGAGACGCGGAAACGGCGACCATAATCAAAAAGCACGCGAATAGGTTGAGCGGCGCAGGACGCCCTCATTGTTCAGTCTGTTCTCGTTGCGCGCCTGGGTCTGACGTCGCGGACCGAGTTGACACGACAAGCAGTCGCGCGAGCAAGCGAGCAGCCGCGTTCGTTCGGCTCGAGGGAGCGGAGCGTGCGCGATTAGACGGCGATGCTACCGCCGGCGAACGGCGCGCGCGTCACCGAGCCGCCGGGCGTCATGCACGTGCGGAGTGGCGAGGAGGTCTGAGTTTCCATATGCGGTCAGCCACTGCGTTCATTCACAAAATGCCGAGTCTCATTCATACCTTGGGCTTCCTCTGATCCAGCGCCAGCCTCAGCGACGCCGCGCTGACGGACGCCTCGCTCGGCACCGGAGCGGCGCTCCGGAGAGTTTGGGTTGCGTCCGCCGTACGCGTCGCTTGGGGGATTTCTGCCTCAGGGGGTCCTGCGGAGGTAGTCGCAGACGCAGCCGGGGTGGGCTGCGGGCGAGGCGCCGTCAGACCCCGCGAAGGCGAGGGGTCTGGAGGGGAGGCCTCGCTCAGTGCGAGGTTGCGAAATTGTCAATCTGAGAGAGAAGAGATGTGTCAGCGTGGGGTGGCTTTTAGGATGTCTGGGTGGCGTACCGTCATAGAACTCATCTTCGTCCTCGAGCTCAGCCAATTGCTCGAAGTTGAGCTTGTAGCGCAGGATGGCGCCGACGCCACCGAAGCCGCGCACGAACTGGTTGCCCTCGGAGGAGCGGTCGGAGACGAATTCGAGCGTGGCACCGAAGTCGCGGTAGTGCTCGGCCAGCCATTCGAGGAAGGGCATCTGGTCGATCGTCTCCATCTCGGCACCGGTCGTCTTGTCGGTGAAGAGCTCGCGGTTGGGCTCTGCCTTGGCCGTGTGCAGGATGACCGATGAGCCCTCGCTACTCTTGAGCTCCCAGCGCGTCAGCTCCAGGTTCTCGTACACGATCAGCGTCTCGGCGGCACCAGCCTCGAGGGCACGCAGGGTGTCGTCGATGCCGTAGCAGACCTTGCCCGTATCCTGGCTGATGTGATCGAAGTATGTGTTGATCAGCTTCTTCTCCTGGATGAACTTGACGTTCGACAGTGTCTCGGAGGCGAGCTCAATGGCCTGGTTGAAGCCGTTCTCGCCACCGTAGCTGACGTCGACCACCTTGATGACCTTGGTCTGCAGACGACCGTCGAACAGATCGGACTGGTTCAGGTCGTTCTTGAAGTCGGCGGAGCCGGCCAGAATGAGGCCCGCCACGTTGATCTTGTCGTTGGTGATGAAGTTTTGCACGGCCAACTCGGCGACCTTGCGGACGTAATTGTGGCGCTTCTCCTCACGCAGACGGGCGAAACGCAGGGCCGACTGACCACCACGACCGTGCTTCTTCGGCAGGTCCACGCTGAACTTGTGGATGATATCCCTCGTGTTCCCCGCAAGCGTGCCGAAGAGAGCTCCGTTTCCGTCCATGATGATGAAGCCGAACTTCTGGTCGGCCTCCAACAGCTCGCTCAGGGCCTCGGTGTGGAACTTGTTGTCACAAAGGTAGAGGGAGGTGTTGATGGGCTTGAAGGGCTCAAAGTCGATGTTGATCTTTCTCTCCTTCCCCTCGGACGTGATGATTTCACCACAGTAGACGACCAGGCCGTTCGGGGGCACCTTGCTGTACAACTTCAGACGCTGCTGGGTGGATGTGATGGCGGAGAGCACGGAGAGGCGGTTGACGCGCGACTTGATGTTGGAGGCGGTACCGAACTCTTCAGCCAGCATCTTGGCGGCGCGCGAGACCTGGTCCTTGGGGGGGATGATCAAGCTGATCATGGATGTACCGTTGCCGCGGGCGGCTTCGAGACGCTTGATCAACTTCTTAACCTTCCATATCTCAATGTTCTTCTCAGCCTCGTTGGGCTGGGGGGCGGACATGGTCGCGGGTGTGGGTGGGGGGTGTTGCGCGACGGGGCGGGGAGGGGGTCTTCGCTCTGACTGGAAGGGTTGAGAGGAGTCGCGTTAGCGGGAAAACAGACGGACAAAAGGAAAAAGAGGGGGGAGACGGGGAAGAATGTGAGGACTTACCTTGTTCGAAGAGCGGCAACACGAAGCGCGAGCAGAGCAGTTCTCTCGTAGACTGACTCTGGCGGTGAGGTGGAGGAAGAGGAGGAGGAGGGGAGGGGGGGAAAGGGAGGGAGGAGGTGAGGTCGTCGGCGACTGCAACCGTGACGGAGCGTCGAAAAAGTGTGGGCAGCGTGACGGTGGAGGGTCCCGCACGTGACGTGACGTGACGTGCCTCGAGCCGCTGCAGTGCAGGCCCCACTCCTGCCTTTCTCGACATTGAGATTGTCAAGGTCGCTCTTAAGCCGACGCGAGCAAAACCCCCGGCGGCGGCACAACAACAGACTCGCAATCGACAACAACAACAAAAACAACAACAAACCAAGCTGATTTCGACCAACAAAATTATGTGTATATACTGTGTATGACTGACTCTGGTGACAAGCTGTGGCGCACACAAGCTCCTCTCGCCCAATGATGGTTTGTCTCATGGTCTCCAAGTATCGCGAATTGCCAAGACGGGGCGGGTCTTTTGGCGATTGCGGGGAGGGTTGGGAGAAAGGATTTGACCAGATAAACAACCGATGCGAGCTATGCCCTAATCTATCCTATCCTGCCTCAACCACCACCCTTCCCGCCGCGATAATGCTTCCCGAATTTGCCCATCCATGTACTATATTATCATGTTAAATAGTGCTCCGAGGGACGCTCACTACCTTGATATCTACTGTAGGTAGGTATCCATGTAGAGCCTCTTCCCGCCGCCGCGCCCACTACTGCTCCTCCTCCCAGGCTCTTCCCTTCCCTCGCACTACTGAGCCAAGTACCCCCGTCCGACCTCCTTCCAGGTTCTTGGTCCCAGCTTCCCATCACCTTCCCTGCTCCCTGAGACCACCCACGCGAGCTCGGGCTGCAAACCCGCCAACCTCGCGAGCCTCTTCAACAGCGGGCTCTCCTTGAGCAAACCCTCCTCCTCCCCGACACGCCTCGATCCTCCTCAACATGCCCTCCCAAAGGCTCCCCATTCCCTCCAGCTGGGCCGCCTACGACCGCGGCGGCAGGCAAGACTCGGTCGGTTCCGCCCGCAGCGTGGCATTCGACGAGGAGAGCCAGCGGCCTCGCCCATCGGGCGACGACACGCTGCACCCGGGCTCCGCGCAAACCCACGACGGTCGGCAGCACCTCCGCCACCGCCGCTCTTCCCTCGCCCAGAGGGTCAACACTATCCGCACCGCCGGCGGCGTGAACAGCATCGACAACTTCGCCCGCTCGTGGCAGCGTGCGGCAGGCTTCTACGAGATCCGCCCGGTGCGGCAGAGCTTCCGTTATGCGGAGAGTCAAGAGGATGAGGACCAAGACGAAGACGAGGACGGGGAGGGCGGCGAGCCGCAGTACCAGCGCGGCGACGTGCTTACGCCCAAGGCGCAGAAGTCGCTGCTGAGAGAACAGCTGGAGCACCACCGCGGCGACAACATACAGGAGGAGGCGCTGGAGGACGACGACCAGCTCACGGCGACGCCGCAGTCGCGGAAGCACGAGGAGGATGCGCCCGCCGCGCGCGAGGAGACGCCGCTGCTGCGCGAGCGCGTGTCCAAGATCCGCGGGGACAGCATCATGAGCATCGAGCCGCAGCTGGCGTCGCCGTTCGGGGGCTCGTACGGGAGTACGTGGGGGTCGCTTGCGTCGCGCGCGAACGAGCCCTCGATGCGACACGCGGGGCGGCTGTTCCGGCAGCAGCAGGTCAAGGGCACGTCCGAGCCCGAGCAGGAGCGCGAGCCGCTGCTGGTTAAGCAGGTGCAGGAGGACGACGGCAAAGTGGTCAATGTGGTGGTCGGACAATCCACCCTCCCGCAGACCATCTTCAACAGCGTCAACGTGCTCATCGGTGTGGGCATCCTGGCCCTTCCCCTCGCGATGAAGTACGCCGGCTGGATCCCCGGGCTACTCTTCCTCGGCTTCGCCGCCTGGAGCACCTCGTACACGGCCAAACTCCTCGCCAAATGCGCCGACGTCGACAGCAGTCTCATCACCTTCGCGGACCTGGCCTACGTCTCCTTCGGCCCCTCAGCCCGCATCATCACCAGCGTCCTCTTCAGCCTCGAACTTCTCGGCGCCTGCGTAGCCCTTGTAGTCCTCTTCGCAGACTCCCTCAACGCCCTGGTCCCAGGCTACGGCCTAACCGAATGGAAACTAATCTGCGGCCTCCTCCTCCTCCCCCTCAACTTCATCCCCCTCCGCTTCCTCTCCTTCACCAGCATCCTCGGCATCCTCAGCTGCTTCGGCATCGTCACCTCGGTCATAATCTGCGGCCTCCTCAAACCCTCCGCCCCAGGCTCCCTCCTCCACCCGACACCCACCCCCCTCTTCCCCGAAAACTGGGCCACCCTTCCCATCTCCCTCGGCCTCCTCATGTCCCCCTGGGGCGGCCACAGCGTCTTCCCCAACATCTACCGCGACATGCGACACCCCTACAAATACCGGCGCGCCCTCAACACCACCTACACCTTCACCCTGACCCTCGACTACACCATGGCCATCGCGGGCTTACTCATGTTCGGCCCCGCCGTCCGCGACGAAATCACCGCCAACGTCGTCCTCACCCCGGGCTACCCCGCTTTGCTCAAAGCGCTGATCACCACCTGCGTGGCCGTCATCCCCCTGACCAAAGTCCCCCTCAACGCCCGCCCCATCCTCTCCACCCTCGAATTATCCCTCGGCCTCGACGCCCGCGCCCTCCCGCCCACCACCACCCTAACAGGCCTCTCGGGCCTCACACGCGGCGTGCTCAAAACCACCCTCCGCGTGCTCGTCACGGCGTCTTTTGTCGGATTGGCTATCGCCCTGCCCGGCTTCGATACCATTATGAGTCTGATGGGGTCCGTGGCGTGTTTTACCATTTGTATCATTTTGCCTTGTGGGTTTCATTTGAAGCTTTTTGGGCACGAGTTGGGGAGGGCGGAGAAGGTTAGGGATTGGACGCTGATTGGGGTCAGCGGGGTTATGGCGGTGGTTAGTACGGCGTTTAATTTTTTGCCCGAGGGGGTGCTTGGGTTGTGAGGTGGCGGAGGTGCGTCGGTGGAGGGGCGCGATGGATTTTGAGGGAGGGGTGGAAGCGAGTTGGTGTGGCCGTGGCCGTGGTGGTGATGGTGGAGGTGGAGATGGAGGTGGCGAAGGTGGCAAATGCAGTCGGTGGTGCGTTTTGATGCATTTTTCGTGCGTTTAGGCCAGTCTTTACGTCGCGTTCTGAGCGCTCACGTGTGGTACGTTGCGGACATGTTGCGATTTCTTGGCGCTCGAGACCTGTGCATATGTAACGAGAGATAGACCTGTACAAACGTGCCTCGCTGGCTCACGCCTTGCCCTTGTGCACCGCGTCCGCCTCCCCTCCGCCACGACCCTCACCCCCTTTACTCCACCCACACACTCCCCAGCACCGCCACGCCGCCCCCCGGCCTCGTAGCCCAAACATCCCACTTCCCCCCGCCCACCTCCTTCCCGTGAAACCCCACCTCCTCCCCGCAATAAAGCGGCGCTACATTCCGGTACTCGACCCGCCGCACCTCCTTCCCGGGCACAAACCGCTTCAAACACTCGATCAAAAACACATAACTCAGCGGGCCGTGGAACAGCCGTTCCCGGTGCCCTTCGACCGCGAGCGCCCAGGCGGGGTCGAGGTGGATCGCGTGCGCGTTGAAGGTCAGCGCCGAGAAGCGGAAGAGGAGTTGTGCGTCGGGGGTGGTTGTGTGGGTCCAGTCGGGGGTGGTGTGCGGGGGGCGGAGAGTTTTGGGCTCCGTCGACGGCGCGCCGGGGGGTGGGGGCGGTGTCTCCCGCATGAAGACGATGTTGCGGCGCTCGAGGATGGCGCACGGGCCCGGGTCGTCGGGCGAGTCGCGCCAGAGGCGCTGGCGCACGCGGTGATCGAGGTCGGCGAGGGCGGTGGGGTCGGTTTGGGCCGGGGCGCAGCGGGCGGTTTCGTCGGGTGTGGCGGGGGCGATGCGCCGTTCGATTGCTAGGAAGAGTTTCTCCGAGCCGGGGGGGCCTTTGGGGGTTGCGGTGCGGATGAATTCGGCGCAGACGGCGCGTGTGCCGTCGAGGTGGAGCGTGGGGGTGGACGGGTAGAGGACGGAGCCGCCGGCCCACATGCGGCGGGTGTAGGGGGGGCCGGGGGATTGGTCCGGGTTGGTGCCGTCGGGGAGGAGGAGGTGGGGGGGTTTGGTCGGTTCGAAGTAGAGGAGGTGGTGGGGGACGGGGAGGGGTTTGGGGGAGGGGTGAGTGGGGGGTGGAGGGGGGTTGTGCGTGGTGGGGGTGGCGTTGGGGAGGAAGTCGGAGAGGATGGTTGAGAGGCGGTAGCTGGGGGTTGGGCTGAAGTCGTCGAAGATGGGGGAAATGTTGCGGCGGGTCAACTCTTGGAGATCGACGGGAGGGTTGGTTGATTGAGCGCGGCGGAAGGTGAGGGGGCGGAGGAGGGGGGTGGAAAGGCATTGCGGCCGCGCGCGCAGAAGGCGCATTGCGGTTGCCATTATGGAGGTTGTTGGGAAATTATCTGCCTCTCAAGGGGCGAGGGAGGGTTTCAGGACAGCCATTTAAAATACTACCGTCGACTCCGTTCGCGCAGCGAGAGACAGAGTGAGGTGAGGGGTGCGGTCCTCCCAGCCAAAGTAGCCGAGCTTCCCCAGATCCCAGCTGGTTATTCCCGCTCTTACCTCCGGGGCGCAGCTCCTGTCCCACCGTTCTCCATAGAACGCAGCGCTGTCGGACTGCCGTCTGATCTCGTCTTGGCAGCTATGTGCATGCCTCAGGCAATCAACTCTTGGCACGCACCAAATTCCCACATCGACCACTCGACATATGCGCTCATCAGCCCGACTGCAAGCGACGACGTCGACGACAACAACTCATCCCCCCGGACCCAGAACTCTTCGCTTCGCCCCAGGAACACCGTCACAATGGCCGACACCCAGAACCACCGGCTATACGTCAAGTACGCTCCCACTCGCCCTGCAAACCAACCCCCCAACCCCCCAACCCCCCTCGCCGTCGCAGACACCACCGCGCACCCACGAGCAACACCGCTAACCACATCTCTCGCACAGGGGCAAGCACATCTCCTACCAGCGCAGCGTACGCCTCCCCGAGACCCCGAACCCTCTACCGATCCCGAGTCCCCCCGTGTGACTAACTTGAGTCTGTGTGTAGAAACACAACACGAACCCGAACACCTCGCTCATCAAGATCGAGAATGTGGAGGACCGCAAGGCCGCGAGCTTCTACCTGGGCAAGCGCATCGCGTTTGTGTACCGCGGCAAGAAGGAGATCCGCGGAAGCAAGATCCGGGTCATCTGGGGCAAGGTGACGAGGACGCATGGTACGTTTTTGGCACACACTGTCCATCTTGGCAGGCGGATGGGGAGGGGAGGGAGATAAAGCAAGGGCTGCATGGAGGATGGACGTTGATACGAGACGAGCGGAGGCTAACGGACATCCGGGAACCAGGCAACTCGGGCCTCGTGCGCGCACAATTCAAGCACAACCTGCCCTCGACGAGCTTTGGCGCAATGGTGCGCGTGATGCTGTACCCCAGCGCGATATAGACGCCTGGGGTTGACGGCAGTGGGAGCGGAGCAGGAGGAGGAGCAGCGGACGGGCGCCGGGCGTGATCACTTGCGGAAACACGGCGGGCAGGGCGGGAGGGCCAAGGAGCACAGTGTTGTCAGGGCAAAAAACGAAAGCAATCCTGCGGCCGCGCTCGCACACACCTCCACCAACTCACCCACCCCTCTCCGGGGCGTTTGAAAGATGCGGGAGGGATCACTTCTTCGGCTGGGAAGACGGGCCCGACAGGGCTCGTGAAGCTGCCGCGGGCGTTTTTCTTCTTTTTCTCCCCCTCCCCCCCCGCAGATCGCTGTCGGTAGCCTTGCGCAAATCGAAGCGGAACGCAAAGGAAAAGAATTCTCGGTCGTGTCTTTCTTTGCTCAGGCGACTGTCTTTGGGAGTTGTGAAGTCCACGCGGAATGCGCCGCGTGTGCGTGCGTACTACTAATCTGCACGAGTGGCTACCATTCATCACAATCCGAGCGAGACTCGATGGCGATATTCCAGGCAAGGAGGTCTGCCGGCCCGCCGCCACAAGCAAGCGCGCACCATCCTCTCTCGACGCCCGATCCGAGCGTCCTAGCCTCGCCAGACCTCAGGCCCCGTACATCTGGTCGAGGCGATGATGCATCCCAGATCTATGACGCTAGACCGCCAGCCTACGATACCTACCCGCTGCACGACTGACCCGCCATCGCGCCCCCAGAGTCGCGGCGGCCCTCGGATGGCCGCGCGAGACAAAAAAAAAACCACCGATACGAGGTGCATTATAGAGGCCCAGCAGTCGTAAAACACAATGCGTGTCACGTGTGAATTTCAGTGAGGAGCTTGCAGGATCTCTGTGCGATTACGTTCCGTACCTTCACACTCCCCCGTCTGGCACCCGTCACCTCCATCTCCCCCTCCACTTCCGCCACGTCCTTCTCGCACGAAACAAAAGAGAAACAGTCTCCGATAGCTCTGGACCCTCCCTTCACCACCCTCCCTCTCCCCCTCCCTCTCCCTCTCCCCCTTCCTCTCCCTCTCCCCCATTCCCCATTCTCCTGTCCCAGCCGTCCCCTTCGCTCAGCCGAAGTCCGAGTCTAGATGGATTGCCGGGGCGAGATTTGTTCCCCTCGAAAAGGAAAGGAGAAGAAGTAGAACAAAGGAAATGCCGCCGAGTGTGCTGGGCGGGTGGCTTGTTGGATGGCGTGGTGCCGGCGTGTCGTGGGGGTTGTGGGGTGTGGGTGGATGGGGAATGGTGGGGTTGGTCGGTGCGGGTGGTGTGTCGGGGGGGGAGCGGGGGCGGGAACAGTGGGTGAGTGGGGCAATGGAGGGGGGGTTCTGTCGGCAGGGGGGAGGCGGTTGGTGTTTGAGATGTAAGGTGCGCGTCCAGGCGAGGGGGGTTGGAAGGAGGGCTGCCGGTCCGTCGGTGAGTGTACCGGGGTGGTGGTGTCGAATGAAAGAATGAATGGTCGGTGGGGTGTGTTGCGGAGTCGCGACTCGGCCGGGAGTGCGAGTCGGATGGTCGGAGGTCGAATAGGGGGCGAATAGGTAGGATGGTGGGTGGGTGTCGTAAGAAAGTCATTACGCCTCGCGGAAAAGAACTCCCCCAAACCGCTCGGCCGCTCAGCCAGTCGTCTCTCGCAAACTCCAGATCTTCCAGTCATCAGAGCAGAGAACCCCCCTCGGCGCACGCGCTCTCAGATTCCCCTCATCATCCGCCCGCAAAATCGCAAGATCCGGCGCATAGAAATGATGACATCGCCGTGAAGCGCCGACGCTGTCCAAAAAATTGAATGTCCATCTCCTCTCGATTCCTTCTCAGCCTGGAGATCTCCGTCCTCTCTCACTGACCCAGCAGATGCAGCCTCCTCGCTTTCAAGTGCGTCTAGCCGCTCAAAACATTCAGCTTCAGCATCCGCCTCAGGTCGTCTTCCATGGTGCGCACGTCTTGCGGCGCGCTGCCGGCGCGCGGCGAGGCGTTCGCGTTCGCGGTCGCGGTCGCGGTCGCGTTCGAATTCGGGTGAAGGTGTTGAGTTTGGGGTTGTTGTTGCGGTGTTGGTTGGTGATACTGGTGGTAGGGACTCGGCGGAGTGGGTTGTTGAGGGGTTCCGGCGGAGTGGGTACGCGGTTGCTGTCCCGGGCGGGAGGAAGGGTTCGCGCGGATGGTTTGGTTGAGGTAGTTGCGGGAGAAGTTGTCGGGGTCGACGTTTGTTGGGGGGTGGTTGTGGGTTTGGGAAGGGTTGTGGGTAGGCATGTGAACGCCGGAGTCGACGTTCGAGGCCAGTTCGCTCGGGGTGGAGTGGCGGAGGCCGGAGGGTTTGGCGAGGGGGGAGTCGTGCTTGGTGGCTTTGAAGAGGGGGGAGAGGTTGCGATTTCCGTAGTGGAGGGAATAGTTCTTTTGGGTTTGGTCGTTGGAGGGGGTAGTGGGGTTGGAGGGAGGACGTTGGAAGGGAGAGGGGGTTTGGTAGGCGTTGAGGGAGGCGGCGCGGGCGTCGGGCCTGCGCTGGGTTTGAGGGGGCGTGGCAGTCTGCGAAGGCTCTGTTTCTCCGCCGTTGAACAGCAGCTTTTTGAGAGATGAGGTGTAGTCTTCGTTGGTCTGGTTTGAGCTGGGCATGGAGCTCCTCGACGGGGATTGTTGCATCTGCGCCTGTGGAGGGCCATGCCGGTTGGGAGGCATCGTCTTGGGACTCGGCAAATCGCCCTCGCCGTCAAGTTCCTTGAAAAAGTCACTCTTCCCTGATCGTTGAAACGAATTCCTAGGCTCCGTCGCCGGCACACCAGGGCGTTGATATGGGCTCTGTTCCTGCGCACTCTTCGCGCTCTGGTTCTCCGCCAGTTGCGCTTTGAAGAAAAAATCAAGAGGAGATCGCTGCGCTTCTCGTGATGGCTCGGGCGACACAACGTCCGCCTCTGGCGAAGATTGCTCTTCGGGCGTCTTGTGCCCCGCCATCCTCGCCTCCAGAGACGAGTGAGCTGCCACGTTGGGTACTGACCTCGAAGCAAACTTTGGCACGGGCAACGCTGACGGAGCCGGCGAGGCTTGGAATGTCGGGCCTGCATATGCTTGCTCTTTCAAAGGTGTGGTGTTCCCGCCGATCGACACCGGTCTTTGCTTCTGCTCGTTCTGCTGCACCACTCTAGTGCTCGGATTGGGTAGCGCCCCCATTGCAACACTCTGTTGACGTTGTTTGGAGCGGCTGTTTGTTTGCGAGTTGGCGAAGTGAGAGGGCGCAGGATCAGAAGCGGCACCGTCAAGCTGAGAGGTGTTCGGAGATTGCTTAGCCTTTGCGTTTCGAGGCTTGCGTTTTCGCTGCGACTGCGGACCGGAAGGTTGGTTGTTGTTGCCTGGCGCGGGCGAATTCGTCTGGTTCTGGTTCGGGTTCGGGAAGGCTGTGCGCCCGGTTGCGGTGTCGGCCATGGCTGGCCTGGTGAGAGTTCGGGTCGCAGAAAGCAACAGCGGTTGTCAAGCGATGGTTCGGAAGGGCAAAGTAGGGAAGGCTGGAGTGGTGTCCGGATCTCTTATCTGGGAGCAGGCGCGGAGGATGTCCAAGGGATCTGGGCGGGTTGAAGGCTCGGGCGGGTGGCAGAGACGAGGTTTGACGATATTGAAGAGGAAGAGAGGGTGGGAGTATGAGGTGGTCGTCGACTGCGCACGGAGTGAATGCTGCGGCCTGGCGGGTCTGTCGGGGAGTTTGTTGAGGGAGTCGAGGGGTTTGTTGGTGTGTGTCAGTCGGAGAGAACAACAGCGGTCGCAAACGCTCGTCATGCCAGCCTGCCTCGCCAGCCAACCGACGGAAGCCGGCGGGGCACAAAGCCTTGCACGTGCCGATCCGTGCCGCGGGCTATTTCTGCCTGACGATGGCCACAATCGATAACGATACCGCACCATCATCGCCTCGATTACATATTGCCGCCAGGCGCCATAAACGAGGTTTGGAGGCAGGAGCAGACATATGGATGAGAGTACCTAAGGTACACAAAGGCTGGTCGTGAATCAGACATGTACAGTTGCTAGCAACATATCATCATAGAAGACTCAGAATCAACCCGACATCCATTCACCGTCATCCATCATTCCAGCCAGCATGGCGGACCCGCCACGGAGGAGCTCGCTAGGCGGTCCGGAAGCCCCAGGCAGCACAGCACATGTCTAACCTTCAACTTCACCTTCCCACCCAAGACATAAGACATTCTCCTTCCATCTCTCCCCCCCACTCTCACCCCTTCATCTGGCCACTCGCGGTCACCACCTACCACCGCTCACGCCCGCACAGACCCCGCCCTCACGCCCGCCGCCCGCGCCACCTGGCTCAACCCCCGCGAAACCCTCGCCGAGCTCCAAGCCCGCGCCCGCGCCAGCAACACCAGCGCCAGCAGCTCCACCACCACCGCCCAGCCCAACCCACCCTCCTCCGACCCTTACCCCCCAGACGACCTCACCGCACGCGAACGCGTACGCCAGCGCAGCCACCACGCTTCCATCAACGACCCATCGCTGCCCTACGACGAACTCGACCTGTACCTCCGCCTCAACGCCTACATGGCCGACGTCGAGATGGCCGATGCGCCTCCCAACAAGGGCAAGGCCGTGAAGGGCGGCGCGAGCGCGGGGCCCAGTGCGGATGCGGGGGAGAAGAAGAGGTTTGAGGTGAAGAAGGTGGGTTGAATCCGTACAATCCGATTGACGTGTGTGACGAGGAATGGGTTGGCTGATGAGACGTGTGCGGTCGGTGTAGTGGAACGCCGTCGCGCTGTGGGCCTGGGACATCGTCGTCGACAACTGCGCCATCTGCCGTAACCACATTATGGACTTGTGCATCGACTGCCAGGCCAACCAGGCGTCGGCGACGTCGGAGGAGTGCACCGTCGCTTGGGGGATCTGCAACGTGAGTAGAGCATCGCTGGTTCTGGGAGGGGGATGTGTTTGAGAGGGAGCCGTGATGGCTAATGCTGAGGTGATGGGGCAGCACGCTTTCCACTTCCACTGCATCTCGCGCTGGCTCAAGACACGCCAGGTGTGTCCGCTCGACAACCGCGATTGGGAGTACCAGAAGTACGGACGCTGAGGGCGCGGTGGGACGCACGAAAACGCCGACCCGATCGAATTGCAGGGGCGAGGGCATTGCAGTTCGGCACAAGAGGTAGGAGAAAAGCCAGACTCAGCAAAGACTTTGACACGGCTGGCGTCCAACTACGCTCACGCCGCACGACGGGACGGGAGAAAAAGGAAACGTAGCTCTAGAGCCGGCGCAGCTGTCGATCCGGCGCGTCAGCACTCGCGAAGATCCGCTCTTTCATGAATGACATGGTCCAAACCCCCCATCCCTCCCAACCCAACCCGTCCCCCGCCCTTTCCATTCCCAGGCAATCACCCCACACTCCTCCCATCCACCATCACCCCTCCGACCCCACCCAACCCCGGCCCCCGTCCACTCCTCGCGGGCAACCACCGCTCCCCCTTCCCATTATAGAACGGCCACGGCGGCACCACAGCGAGAAACGTCAGCCCCGCGCCCCCCAACCCCGCGTACAGCGTCGTGAAGACGTTTTGACCGACGTAGCCGGCGAGGAAGGCGATTAGGCCTGTGAGCGTGAGGAGGATGGTTGTGAGGTTGTCGGTTAGGCGTTGAGAGGGAAAGTCCTGTACGGGGGGCAAAGGGGGGTTAGTTGAGGGGCGGCGGTGGGGGGAAAGTGTGAGTGCGTGTGGGTGGGAGTGACGGTGGAGGTGAAGGTGGGGGGGAAGGGGGCCGGAGCGTACGATGGTGCCCTCGGCGAGGTCGCGGAGGGGTTCAAGGATGGGGTCGAGGGCGTCCATGATGAGTGCGGGCGCTGTGCGTGAGGTGCTGCTCTTTCTCGTCGTGCAGTGGGGGCGGGAAGGTGGTGGGCGGGGCCGGGTCTCTTTCTCCGTGAGTGTGGACGGCGGCGGTGATGGTAAGTGGGTGTGCGGTTCGCACAGCTGGCTCACTACTATACTCGCTCGGCAGGGCCGCAGCTGCGGCGTTCGGGAGCGCGGGTGGTGCCTGGGGTGGGC
Organism: Aeminium ludgeri; assembly: GCA_004216415.1. Classification (NCBI taxonomy): domain Eukaryota; kingdom Fungi; phylum Ascomycota; class Dothideomycetes; order Mycosphaerellales; family Aeminiaceae; genus Aeminium; species Aeminium ludgeri. The sequence continues at coordinate 122,501 of SGQK01000045.1, read as the reverse complement.
GCCGATTCTCGCTTGGGACGGGGAGGCGGCGCGGCGGGTACCGTTTTCCCTTGCCGGCAGAGCGGCAGAGCGGCGTGGTGCGGCGTGGCGGTTCTGGTGGCCGACTTCAATCTGGGGCCGGGGATGGGCGCTTGTCGTCGTCAGCTTCTTCTCGTGGAGCGAGCTTTGGGCTGAGGTGGGATTGACGGGACACGGGAGGTCTGGGTATGCCGGTCGTGGTGCGACAGGCTCAATTTCCTGATGAAGTTTTGTTATGACTCTGGACGGGGAGGCCCAACCAGACAGGGCGAGCAGACGACACGGACTTGTTCGCATCAGCCACAGGGAGGAGCCAGATAAGGTCAGGTACCAAGCAAAGGGGTTGACGCACTCACGCGCCAGATGCTTGCACGTGCGTCCATCGGTTGATCGGGTGGTGGATGGAAGTTGAGTGGCGGGAGCAGCCGGCTCGGACAAATTCTCTTTCACTGCGCTCTTTAAGGCCGCTCCTGGTCGCCCCTCGATCCCTCGCCGCCCCCCCCCCCCGTCCCACCAATCTTTGTCTTGGTATTTGCGCATCCACCCGGACCACAGCTTGCATCCTCGACTCGATCTGCATTTGCACGCACATCCGTTCTGCCACAATCAAACACAATCGACCGTGTCCATGTGTTGACTATCCGGCCAACCATCGATACGCGGACTCCCGTCCACCCACCAGACTCTCTGCCACGCGCCCGCTACGAGAACACCACAAACAACGAATCTGGCGCCGACCGTCGATTCCGCCCTCACGCCTCCCCATAACCGCCATCGCCGCCGAAGGTCCCCCGAATCCCGCGACGATCGCCACGGCGAGCTACACCACGACAACACCACCAAGTTGGCGGTCACGCAGGGAGTCCAGTGTTCGCTCGTCCGCCCGTTGCTCGGACCCGCGTGGTTCGTATACGGCAGCGACATCAAGCAGCCGCCTTAACTTGACCGGAGGCAAGAAATAGCTCCTTTGGTCCGCGTTGAGCAGAAACATACAGCATAGACAGATGTAAACAGTGCGAGCATTGTTTGCGATAGAATCGAGACGGGGAGGATCAGAGGGAATACGGGGTTGGCAAGACTCGACTACGAGAGCGACCAGAAGTAAAAAGACGGGACCATCCAACAACCGACGTAATGGCCTACACGCCGCGTTCGGGCGGGTCGCAGACCCGTTACAGTACCCCGGAGCCGGATCTCGACGACCACCGCAACCAGGCCGAGAGCCTACCCATTGTGGCCGACTCCTTCCAGGGACGGCGCCGCGGAACGCTCGCGAGCATTGCCAGCAATGAGAGGCCCGAGAGGTCAGCCGGAGAGAGAACGGAGAGGCCGAGGGTGGAGCTGCCTCAGATGGACCACCACGGGTCGGTCGCCAGGGACTTTGAACAAGCCATCGTCGACGACGACAAAAGCGCAAAGAGCGGCAAGAGTGGCAAGTCCAAGATGTCGGCCAAGTCCCACCGGTCTGCGGACGAGGACTGGCACAGGGAGCGCCGCGCTGGCTCTCCCAGCCCTGTCGTTGCTCGTCGCAGCACCTTCCGCCGTCCTGCGCACAACAGGCGCGGTTCCAGGGACTCGTCGGGCTCGAGGTCCACTTCGCCACCGAATTCGGTGGATGCCTTTGCCCCACCAAAGCCGCGAGGCCGCGCTGGCACCGTTACCAGCAAGCCGAACCTGTCGGCCGAGAACCTGACTCTGCAAAGGACGGTCTCCAATGCCACTCGTGGCAGCCGGCGCAGGCCCACCAACGAGGGCACAGCCGGAGGGCGCACCGACGTCGCTTCGTGCCGCAGCTCCGTGCAAGAGGATGTCTGCTTCCCTCCTGAGGAGCCGCCAAACACTTACACCATCGACTTCGAGGATCTCGAGGAGTTTGTGGCGCAGACGCACACCAAGACGCCTGTCCACCACCCATTCACTGCTCATTTCTCTGGCCAGAACGAACAGCAGAAGCGCGTCTTCCACGACATCCGTGACGGCGAGGGTGCGCACAATTTGCCGCTCAAGGGTCTTCAAAAGTACGGTGGCAAGGACAAGGCCGACAAGGGCTCCGTCAACGAGAAGAACGCCGAGGACGATTCCTCCGAGGAAGAACTAAAGCGGACCATGAGTGCCGAGCAGAACAACCGATTCACCTTCTTTTCCTCCGAGATCGACGAGTCCGTCCACGCCCCCGAGCTTGGCGGCCTCTTGATGCCCGGCGAGAGCTTTCGCGACCTCTTCGAGCTCGGCCCCGACGGCGGCGTCTGGTGGCTCGATATGCTCAACCCATCCGAGGAAGAGATCTTCACCATCTGCGGCGCCTTCCGCGTGCACCCACTGACGCGCGAAGACATCACAACCCAAGAAACGCGCGAAAAAGTCGAGCTCTTCCGCAGCTACTATTTCCTATGCTTCCGCTCCTTCTACGCGGTCGAAAAGGACTCCGACGACTACCTCGAGCCCATCAACATCTACGCCGTCGTCTTCCGCGAAGGCCTGCTCACCTTCTCCTTCTGCCAAAACCCACACGCCGCCAACGTCCGCAAGCGCATTAGCCGCCTCCGCGACTATGTCAACCTCTCCGCCGACTGGGTCTGCTACGCTCTCATCGACGAAATCGTCGACTCCTTCGCCCCCGTTCTGCGGGAGCTCGAAAACGAAACCGACACCATAGAAGACTCAATCTTCACAGCGCGCTTCGAGGACTCGCGCGCCATGCTCAAGCAACTCGGCGACTGCCGCAAGAAAGTCATGGCGCTCCTCCGCCTGCTCGGCGGCAAAGCCGACGTGATCCGCGGCTTCGCGAAAAAATGCAACGAAGCCTACTCGGTCGCGCCCCGCGGCGACGTCGGCCTCTACCTCTCCGACGTGCAGGACCACGTCGTCACCATGATGAGCAACCTGGGCCATTTCGAAAAAATGCTCTCCCGCTCCCACACCAACCACATCTCCCAAATCTCCCTGAACAATATCGAGCAGGGCGCCCGCTCGAACGAGCTTTTGGGCAAGATTACGGTCTTTGCCACGATTTTGGTTCCGCTCAATCTGATTGCCGGGTTGTTTGGTATGAACGTTGAGGTGCCTGGGATGCATGCGACCGGGTTGGGGTGGTGGTTTGGCATCGTCGGGGTTATACTGGGGTTTACGTTGCTTTGTGTTGCGGCGGCGAAGAGGTTGAAGTATATCTAGGGGGGGTTCTGGTTTTTGGGTTGCGGGTCTTGGGGAAGGGGGGGGGGAAGAGAGGGTTGTTCAGCGCATGAGGTCGGACGACGAGGTCTATACTTGCGTTTTGGTCGTTATGGTAATGCATCTCGGTTTTCTTCCTCTTCATCTCAACGCTCTTTACCCAACGCGAACGTACCCTGCCATGATTATCCATTCTGCTCCTCGGTGCACTCGCTCGCAACACTACGGGGTAGCTCTAGCCCCCAAACCAAGAAAGCAGTGACAAACTGGACATATCCTTCAGCATACACTCTGCAGCGCGCGAAGTATGTACGCTTTAGGGCGCAGCGTGTCCCCCCGCAAAGCGCCTCCCATGCATGTTAAAATGTAACTGATGTTGGGGTGTCTCTTTCCCGATTCGGCAGGAGCGGAGGATTTTCGAGACGGACTCCTCTCTTGAATTCGAACTTCTTCGGCTTCTTGACAGGCTGTTTGCGATACCTTCTCGCCTAGATACGCATCTTTTGGCGACTGCGGACACGTGTGAGATGAATTGTTTGCTGGCGCTGGACGATCTTGTTGAACATTTTGCTCGGACGCTGTAGCACAGGAGTCCTTTTTTTCTGGTACTGGAGCGAATGCTCACAAAAATCCAGCGGGGTTGAGCATTTCGTCGGGATCAAACAATTGACAGGAGCCTAGTGACCTCTCACCTGGACACTAGACCTTGGATTATCCAGTTTGACATCGCTCCGGACAAGCGTTGGACGACATCTTCTGAAGATGGCAGAAAACCCCAAGCAGGACGGGAAGGAGGTCGTTGCGTACCTAGGCCCAGAGGCATCGTATACGCACCAGGTACGTCTCCCCGCCACTGCTCTAGAAAGAATCCAAAGCACTCGAGCGCTTCCATTTAACCCCCTCCCCCCCCCGCACCTCACCACCCTTCACCACCCAACCCAACTAACGCCCTCCCCCAATCTCCAGGCCGCAACCCTCGCATTCCCTCCCCACGAGGGCCACACCCACACCCCCATCCCCACAATCCCGGCCCTCTTCACGACCCTCTTCACGACCCCCTCCACCCCCACCACGACCCCACCACCAACCACCTCGGTCATCCCCTTCGAAAACTCCTCCAACGGCCCCGTTCTCCCCACCCTCGACAGCCTGACCCGCCACGCCACCACCCACCGCGTCGTAGCCGAAATCTACCTCCCCATAACCCACTGCCTGCTCGTATCCCTCCAACCACCCAACCCAGCCTCCAACACCCTCCCCCACATCTCCCGCCTCCACACCCACCCCCAAGCCCACGCGCAATGCTCCCGCTTCCTCGCCACCGCCCTCCCGCACGCGGAGTACCACGAGACAGCATCGACGTCGCGGGCGGCTGCTCTGGTGGCCGAAGCGGGGCGGAAGGGGGACGGGAGCACGGCGGCGGTGGCGAGTCGGATGGCGGCGGAGGTTTACGGGTTGAGGGTTTTGGAGGAGGGGGTGGAGGACGCCAAGGGGGGGAATTGGACACGGTTTTTTGTTGTGAGGAGGGTTGGGGAGGGGGAGGCGGGGGGTGTGGGTGCGGACGGGGAGGGGAAGGGAGCGGAGGAGGGCTGGAAGACGCTCGTGGCGTTTACGGTGCCGCACAGCGAGCCTGGGGCGCTGGCGGAGTCGCTGGCGGTCTTTGGGCGCGCGGGGCTGAATTTGACGAGTTTGCACACGCGGCCGAGCGGGGGGCGGGCGTGGGAGTATGTGTTTTTTGCTGAGGTGCGTGGACGGAGGGGCGGGGAGGGGCGGGGGGGAAGGGTGGATGAGGCGCTCGAGGGGCTGGGGAAGGTGGCGAGGTGGTGGGCTTGGTTGGGGAGTTGGCGGGATGGGGCGGCACAGGCGCGTGAGGGCGCGTGAGGGCGCGGGAACGTGGAGGATGAACTTGTTTTGCTGGTGTTGGTTGTTTGCGGCCGGCAGAAGCGTTACTGCTACAGAAAAGAATCTCGGACAAAGGAAAAAGTGGAAGACACCCCCACCTGCGCCTCGGACCCGAAAACATCCCACCCTAGCCCGCATCGCGCGATTCGTGAACTCCATCAACCGCAGATCCTGGTGTCTCCCCCATCCAGCCGGAGAGGAGTCTCCCATTCTTGCCTGCCCCGCCAAAGGTATCGTGTCCCAGCCTAGTTCTCAACCGCCTTCTTCCCCTTCTTCTGCTCCACCTTCAGCAGCAGCGCGCGGTTGATGTGCGGCAGCACACCACCGAAGGCGATGGTCGCGCGGATGAGGGTGTCGAGCTCTTCGTCGCCGCGGATCGCGAGCTGCAGGTGGCGCGGCGTGATGCGCTTGACCTTGAGATCCTTGGCGGCGTTGCCCGCGAGTTCGAGCACTTCGGCCGTGAGGTACTCGAGGACGGCGGTCACGTAGACGGCGGCCTTGGCGCCCACGCGCATCTTGTTCTGCGTCTGCGACTTGAGGAAGCGCTTGACGCGGCCGCAGGGGAACTGGTGAGTCACTAGTCAGCAAATTGTACGGGCCCGCGCGGATCCAGTCGCGCGACGCGTCGTTGCGCGTCTGAAATCTAGGTGCGGGGACTGTGGCAGCGCTCGTGGGAGTAGTCGAGATGGCTGTCGTGGCCCAAATCCGAGGTACGCGACGCGCCCGTCTCGCCCGGGCCCAGGATCGCTACCTCGAGGACTGTCGCAAGGTTGTACACGTACTTGGAGGCCGGCCTTCGCAGAGTGAGACTTCTGAGTCTTCCCGCCGGCGTCCGCACCAGCCTTCCCGCCGGTCTTCCCTCCAGTCTTGCCTGCAAGATGTCAGAGTCATCCTGGCTTATCGCGAAGATGCCGCGCTGTCCCTACCCTTTCCGCCAGCCATTTCGCGTCTCTTTTGTTGTTGAAGATGGGTTCGGAGGTGAGATGGAGTTTCGACGAGTGATCGGTGCGCGTTGAGCGGAGGATGAAGAGTGGTCGGTCGGTGCGGTGGTGTGAAAGAAGAGGTCGCGCGAAGTTCGGCGAGGGACGATTAGGCGGGCAATGTTGTGGAAGGCGCGCGTTTTCGAGCTTTGGCCTGCAAAGGTCCCGCCGCGGCGGGCGCGGAAACAAGCGATGACGCTAAGCCCGGTAAGGTCGGCTGCTCACGTGATATATATCTCTTGGAGTCGGAACGTTGTTCGGGTCGGAGTTCAAATTGTCGATAAGTGACGCTTCGCATGAGCTCTTCGAGTTCTTTTCCGTTGCTGCAAGCTTCTGTTTCCTCGTCGGTCGAGTGGCGTGTCCAAGCAAAAGCTGTCGCAGCCTTGGCTTGGATCAGTCAGTATTGAGGATGAAAGTGGCAGGCGAAGAGCGCACATTCAAAAGAATGAAGGAAGAGATGAGGGGAGGGTAAGAGAAAATGGAAGAGAGGAGTTAGAAGGGGAGTAATAATAAAAAGGGCGGCCCTGTCATTGAGAGGTAGCTCTTGTCCGACGCCTACCGTCCACAGCTGCATGGTCGCGAGTACATCTGTGATAAGGTCAGCACGTTGGAGTCGACCGTACCAGACGTCTCGAAGATCAGTAGCTTAATCCCTCATGCTGCCTGCTTGCCAATGGGCGGTAAAAGTTAAAAGGAGCTATGTTCCTGGCAGCCATGGCTTGTTGGACTGTGGCCTCGAGGAGAGCCTGTCCATGTAGACTTGCACGGGTCCTGAACGGAGAGATCGTCTGGCGTGTTAGTTGGCGGAATGGAAGACACGAATCCGTTCTCGCCCTTGACCTGGTCCGCAGCTGAGTTCCAGAAAAATGGCGTGATCTTTTGCATTGAGCAGACGGCGTATCTGCTGGTGAAGTGAAGCCAAAGCTAGGTGGTCGGTGCTCCTTTCCAGGTCGACCCCGGCCTTGGCAAGTTTACGACTTCACGTCCCGAGGACCGCAATGGGGCTCCTCCGTCTCACTTTCACATTGTCTGTCAATGCTCGCTTTTGAATTGATTAGAGAGACTTTCCCATGATTCGTACTATGGACAGCTATCTTCCGGCGACTATGCTTCCCTGAAGTTCCAGACGGCGTGCCCTAGGGGCTTCCTTTCCCTCGCTCGTCGAAAGACCCGCGCGATCAAACTCCGAGCAGCGTTGCAGCCTGTTTCCTTACTCTCTCTGACCAGAAAAACGAAGTGGAAACTCGTGCAGCGACGCAATGAGTGCTCTGGGCAGCTGAAGCCTCGGAAACGGCCATCGAAGACCCGCAGCCTCGCAGCCTCGCAGCCTCGCAGCTTCCTTCGTGATATTTCTCCTCCAACAATTGCCACGCTCTGCCTCGCTCTCCTTCCCCAACAGCGTATCTACCCACGTGTTCCTGGAGAACCATCCGGTCCGGGAAGCTTGACCGGTCCTGAAACCTCGACTGGTGATGGGACCTTGGGCCGTGTTGGAGCCGTGGCTTCTCCTGAGGCCAACCCGGGTGCAGATTCCTCGACCGAAAATGCCATCTCGAAAACTCGACCAATTTCGGAGTCTCTAAACATTCGCGACCGATAAGCCTCTCGGGCTGCCAGCTGCGGAACGTGGCTGATCCGCTGACCGGATGGATCTGGGTGACTGGACGAGCTTGATTGAGCGATGGGACCTGGCTGACCGTCTTCCACGTACCTAGAAGGAGAGTCCAACCTCTGCGAAGAGCTAGCTCGAGGCCCAGAATTCAGGGCCTGCAGCTGTGTCCACCAAAGCCCTGATGGTCTTGGAGGTGAATTCTTAGGTGGAGGAGTTGGCGGCTCGTCTGGATAAACTTCCTCCGAATAGACTATGGTCCTCGGGCGCCGCTCCTCCGATGAGGTTCGTGGTGCAACCTCCCACGGCGCGACCCGCTGGCCTCTCTGCGAAGACGCTGGCTGGGTATCCTCGAAAGACTGCGAGGGCGCCGGCTCGCGTACGACATGTTGAGGAGGTGCATATCGGGAAGGGCCCTCGAACGGGCCGAGTGAGCTTCTTTTGTGGGCGGCAGGATGGCTGTGGTCTGGGGGTTTTCCTGTACCCATGCTTTGTGACTGCTGCCCACATCCTTCAGGCCTCAGGTCCTGTGTGCCTCCGTGCTGAAGATTGTGCTGGCTACTCAATGGGCACCCCGGATGTCGCTGCGACGTCACCCCCCAGAAGCCTGAATTCGGTTGGACAGACCGCTGCGATGGATGCCGAGCGCCAGTTTGTGTACCAAGATTGCTTGCAGGTGATTGCGACCTCGATTGAGCTTGCCAGTAATGCTGGTCCACCTCATGGAGTTCAGGGTCTCTGTTGCGGACGCACCGATGACCGCTGAGGTGGATCTCGTGGATTGGGTCGTGGGGAAGGACGGTCTGGCTTGTTTGTGCCTCCCTCTGCATCCTGTGCCCTCACCGCCGCACGTTGTCCTGGGACTGCCTGAGATTTCTTCTGCCCAGTCAGAGCCTGCAAATTCCTGGAGCGATGTCTGCGGGTGTCAGCTGTAGCCCTCGCAGCATCTGCACGATCCTGAAGCCGTCGCTAGAGCTGCTCGAACGTTCGTTTCGCGGCTCCGATTGCTGGCCAACGAGCTGATCGCTCTGTGGGTTGAGTTCCCTGGCCATAGAGTCCTTGTGCTGCCTCTCGGGGCGATCGATTGGGGGAGAAGCGAGCCCTTACCAGATTCCGCAGTACACGGGCACGGAATTTAGCAGAGCCACGTATGGCGCTGTAATCCTGATCCCTTGTAGCACGCAAGCATGTGGCGCAGTCTTCTTCTCCATGAGGCGAGCAAGTCCAGCCACGAAGAGGGAGATCCGAGGTGTTTGAAGGGGGATTGAATGCCATTGTCAAGACTTAGAAGTGACGCCAAGGCACCGGAGAATCGGCGTCGCTGGGTCGCCATATACAGGAAAAAGAGAGGCACGCCCATTTATGTTGAACCGATTCATCTCCGTTTGCCGCGATCTACGAGGAAGGAGACAAGTGTTTACGAATGCTAAACTATGCAGATTGAGATCTGATCGCAGATGATGTGGTTGGCATCAATTTGTTTCCGGGAGGCCGATCTTAGCAGCAAATGGATCAACGCAAGCAATTGACCTCCCTTGCTGATTTATCTCAGAAAAACACAAGTGAGTGGCAGCCGAATCCAGAAATAGTTCATTTGCCATTTGGTCACGACGCAAGACTTCATACTGAAAACCACACAACCTCCAGAAAACATCGGCAGCTGCCCACACTTCTTTCCCTGCCAATGGGATCGTCAAGTCCACATAGACTCTCAATCAGAGTGCCGTCTGCCACAGTGCCCTGTGTCGATATGACCCCAAGCGACTAATAGCGATTCTCAAGATCCAGCACAACGAGCCACACATCGGCACCCTCCTTCTCCGGCAAGCTCTTGATGTGTCTGGTTAGGTTCTCAATCTGCACGCCTTGATGGCTCTGGTCTCCCCCGGGAAGCTGCAGGACTTCGATCCAGTCGAGGTTCTTCTCCGTGTTGAAGAAGGTGTGCTCCATAAGAAAAGCGCCAATAGACGTGTCGGGCACAGCTTTCGACCACACCCAGCCGCCTCGACCCACCTGGTAGTGGATGATGTATTTTTTTGGCTCCATTGTTGAGTTGGCGGCTGGGAGCTCTGAGTGGGTCCTCGTGCGTCTTTTCATGGAGGGAAGTTGGGCTGGCGATGTTTTTGTTGCGAGGACGTGCTCGATTGAGCGGTTGGATTCGCGAAAGGTGCGTAGGGAGTCCGAATTGAAGCTCGGGAATTCCTCAGCTTGGTCCGAGTCGTCGTCTTCTTCGTGTGGCCTTAACGGCTCTTGAGGCAGGGCTGGCCGCTCTAGCGGCATCTCTCGTGTTGACATAGGGAGAGCGATGATACGATCTGTAAGTGTTCTTGCTTCGTCTGTTTGCCCTCGCTTGAAATGTCGTTGATGCTGATCTGGCTGCAAGGCTCAGCTTGCTGCGAGAGAATTTCTCTTATAGGGAGATCTCGTCTTCATTCAAGAATGTCCGCTCACCTGGTTGAATGGGTCGAAGCGAGACACACCGTGAAAGAGACCAACTCTGTATTCAATGAAAGCCAATGGGCTCAGACATGCCGCAGCTACGCATCCCTCGGCTTACAGTATACCGAGACAGTCTTTAATGGGCCATGTCACGTTCCAATCACGAATGCCTGGTGAAGCCTGCTTGTGAAAGAAGAACGCCGACAGCCAAGCACCCTAATTCTCAGACTAAGGACTCATGCACCATCCCCAAGCCAGGCAGTCCCTCCCGCTCCCCCCCCTAACCCCAAGCAGCTGCTCGCCCACTCCCTACGCGCTCTTCCCCTCCTCAAGAACATCGAGCCACAGATCCCCCTCCGCATCCGCGTGCAGCCTACCCAACCTCACCTCCCGATTAAAGACTCCACACGACACGCCGGTCCGCGGCCCCCCACGCAGCATGCGCACGTCCATCCTCTTCCTGTCGCTGCAGACGTGGCGCAGAAAGTCGGCAACGGCCATGTCGCGGACGGTGATCTCCTGCCAGCGCTGACGGGGCGTCGTGCGGTAGTGGACGTGGTAGCGCTCGGCCGACACGTCGGAGAAGGGCGTCTTGCTCATCTGGAGGCTGGGGGTTGCGGCCTTGGTCGGAGGCTGTGAGGGGATGCCTCCGCTGTCGGCTGTGGTTATGGGGTCGGTCTGGCCTTGGTAGGCGGATGGAGCGACTTCCTGCTGAGGTGTAAGTGTCTATTCCTTTCCTCGGGATGTGTTGACTTGAGAACTGACCGGCCGCGAGGTCTGTACATTTCGGGGAGTGGCTTCTTCAGCTCTATCACGGTACTCCGACTCAAAGCGACTCATGGCCCTATCGACACGTTGTAGTCAGCACCTACGTATGAAACAAGGACTGCGATCTACAGGCGAAGAGGCGCTTTACCGCCGCTCGTTCTCGGATGTAGTATCGTCAGCTGGTCCGCCGCGCAATTTCAACTCCATTCCCGGCTCCCACAAGCCTCCCAGATATCCGTGCTTGTCAGTGGCGTTGGGGCTCTCGTTGGCTGGGGTCGATCTGCTTCCATGGTACGCCATTGCTAGTCCAGATTTGCGAATGTTTGCGAGTGGTGGAAGGCTATTGTTCGAATGGAGGTGACCGTTGTAAGATTGGTGTGCTGGCAGAAGTGGTTGCTTTCGAGAGAAAAGCGGAAGGCTGAGCAGGCTGGATTGAAACTCTAGACGTCAGGCTGGTTTTATTAAAGCTGAAGCAATCAGGTCATGCCCCCCCTCTAAGCCTCCGCGTACAAAAGGCAGAAAGGAATGGGTTCGGAACGGCCAGAGGGCAGCTCAGAGCTCGTCGAAGATATTCGAGGATCGCAATCGGCGGAAAGACAATTCAAGGACTGATTGTAGGAGCTGCGCCGCATCTGATGTCGACAAAGAATACCAACTCTGAGAACCATTCATGCCCGTCATTGCTACGTTTGGGAGACAAGTTGGGTCTCGGAAGAATAGATGTTGTACTTGTCGTTCCAAGGCGACCCTTTGCCTTTTCGATCTTTCGATCAATTGAAAGCTGATTTGAATCTAGCAGGCACACCTGGCGCCATGTGCGATCTTTGATAATCTCGATATCCCTGCCAGATTCCAAGATCGCGCTGGTAGACTTCATCGTGCTTGGCCGCATGCTGGTCTACTTAAAGAACTAACGGCCTGAAATCTCCTTGAGCCTGCTCGCCGAAACCGGACGCGTGTCGAAAAGTGCGAGAGGAGATGAAATTGGTCAGGGTTGCCTGGTTCGATGCAGACTGCTGATTTCTGTACAGACGAGACGATGGGCCCAGGGATAGGCCCACGACGGCCGCGCGAGACAGCCGTGATCGACGAGAGGTGACAGAAAGAGCAGCTGCTGTTGCAGAGCCAATTGAAGTTGCACAACCATTCGAAGCTGCGGGGCCACTTAATGTGCAACAGCCATAAGTTGTTGCGAAGGCCTTCGGCTCTGCAGTGACAACTGGTACTGCGGAGCATCAACCATCACACAGGAAGTCTGAGCAGATATGAGAAGTAGCAACATTTCCACTCCAGTTCACTACTACACATTCCTTCGCATTTTCCCTGCCTTGCTCAACCGGACGAGCACCATATTATCCCCTCGTCCCCCTCGTTCACCCATGCGCACCAGCAACTCATCCGACCCCGTTCCCACCCCCCCGACCGCATTCGTCGTCGCCGATAGCCACCAACGCCTTGGGTATCCCTCATTGTATCATATATTCCCTTCCCGCTTAGGCGTGCTCGCTCGTCATCCTCAGGTTTGAACTCCCGTAACCCGATCGCCGCATCGTCACCGGAGAAAAACCCCGTCATTACACGCCCACGCGGCTCGAGCCTGAGCTGCAAGCAAAGCAAATCAAACGTCCTCTCTCCGCCGCGCCCTACTCAGGGCTTCCCTCGTACCCGCCCCAACGCCCCCAAGCACCCTGCGCGTCCCGATCTGGAGGTCCTGGCGGCGGGAGCTGCATCCCGTCCCCATTCGTCTGCGCGGGGCTCTGATGGCTGGCGCTCGCAGGCCGCGTAGAAAAGGGACTCGCGGGCGGGAAGATGCTAGACGCGCCGGGGGCGTGGCTGGACTGGGCGCGCTGTTGCTGCTGCGGGTACGAGGACCAGGCGGCCTGGCCGAAGTGCACGGGGGACTGTGGGTTGGACTGCTGCGGAACGGAGTTGGGACCGGTAGGGAAGAGTGGGGGTGGGGGGTTGGAGGGCGTGCGGGTGTAGGCGGAGCGGGACGTGGCGTTGTAGGCGGCGGCGGTGGTGGTGGGGGGCGGGTTGAAGGGGACGGTGTTGGTGCGGGGCGCAGGCTGATAGCCGGGGTCGTGGAGGGAGGCGGGCGTGTTGTAGGAGGTCGGGGTGGCCGTGTTGTGGTTGTTTGCTGTGGTCGATTGGCGTTTGGAGGGGCGTGGGGGTTCGTCGTCCTCGTCGTCGTCCGAGAGAGTGAGGTCGATGACGGCGCTTTGGGGGCGTTTATTGCCGTTTCGTGGAGCGGAGGAAGCGGATTGAGGCATTGAAGGCTCGCGAGAGGAGAGTGGTGGCGTGTCTAGGGATATGCCGTTGCGCACGGCGGATGGCATAGCGGATGCGGGGGGTAGTGAGTCCCCGTTCACGCCATTTGCCTTCCTGACAGGCGCGGGATCGATCTCAACCACCTGCAAGTCATCGTCAAAGTCGTCATCATATGACGCCCGAGCGTGCTTGGATGAGGCGCCATTCTGTTGCGGCTGCGTGTCTTCATCCTCCTTGATGGACTCCCAGTTACCATTCGGCTCGATGTCGACCTTCTCGATCGACTTGGCCGTTTTGTTGAGTATGTCTTCGAAGTACTTGTCGACACAGAGCGATTCGAACGCCACGGTCTTGCTGCAGACAGGACAGCTCCACTGCGGTGCTTGCTCCTGCATTTGCAAGAACATATGGCCGTCGAAGCATTGATTGTGCGTGCAATTCGACGAACGCACTGGAAGGTTGATCCTCATCGTCGAGACCGGGTCCTTCAGCGACATCCGTATCGAGGTAGCTGCAATGTCCGGGTCTGCATTGGCTCGTGACATGTCATCTAGCACCTTTTGCTTGGGTATGACGCTTCCCTTCTTAATGCGTTCTTGCAGTGTCGTCGTGGACACATAGCGCACCAAGCACACAGTGTAGGCGAAGCGCTTGCTTGTGAGGGCGTAGGTGATTACGATCTGATTTGGCAAGCCGTTATACTTTCGAATGTTGGAAGTGATGTCCGCCGGCTTGGTGGATCCTGGTTTGTTCTTGAGGCCTTTGAAGTTGTGCTTGACGTCCAGATCGTTGATCTTAACTTCGATCTGGTTTGGGAAGGCGACATCCGTTTGCGAGACGGGCGACATATTCTGTGAATTGCCGCAGAAGAGTAGGATCTTCATACTGTCCCCCCCACTGCGGATCTGCTGCGCCACGTCGGGCTTGATAGTCAAGTTGGCTTTCACCGTGTGGCGATTTTGTGGCATTTCTGCACCCTCTGTATCAGTATCGTGGATGTGCTCACTGAAAGGTGTAAAAACAGTAGGTTTATACCTGGTAAGTCCTGCATGGGCAGCAGTGTCTCGATGAGCTCGTAGAAAGGACTCTGCTTGAAGCCTGCGCTTGTTAGAACAGCAGCCTTCGACCAGACACAGACGAGCTTACACTTTCCCCCCGTGGACATGCGGTTGTGACCTGCCGCAGGCCCGAGCATCGGAGGCATGGGGTATGTACTCTGATTATGAAAAGCGGGTGAGGACTTCGAGGCTGGCGACCTGCCAGGAGTGCTGGGGGAAGCGCCGCGGTTGTTCACGCGATACCTCAGATCGTCGAAGCCCGCGACGTTTCCATCCCGCACGACTTCATCGAGAACTGTGGGTCATTCCCGGTCAGTCCCTTCACTTCCTCATGGCTTCCCCGGAGTACTTTGAACTCACTCTGTGTGCATCTCTTCTGCAAGACGGCCTTTGTCCCGGACACGGCGTACCCGTATGCCTTGCACACCTCTTTCAAGTCGTTGTTGAGCAGAGACCTAATGCGCGTGTCGATGTAGTATCGCTGAGCCTCGAGGTTGTTGCTGTTGGACGCCATGTCTTGTGCCGTGATGCGGAGCGTGGAGATGAGCGCTCCACGCGCCGCCTGGAAGGAGCGATCTGCTTAACCCCGGCGGTGCGTCGGGGCGGTCTTTCGGTGGGTTGAAGAGGTGTTCGGTGGTGGTGAAGCTCGGAGGTGGATGTTGGTTCAAGAAAGGGCCTGGCCGGTGAGGTTGGATGGGCGTGAATGGGTGGGGTACAAGGACATTGTCGCGGAAGGTGCGGCCATTGGAGGGTTGGATTTGCCGCTTGCCACAAAGACTGTCTCTTCCGCCCGTCACATGATCCGCCTGTCGTGCAGCGCGACTCACTTGCGAAGGCAGCAATGAGCGGTCGAACAGTCAGCAGCGTGTCAGCAACCGTCCCTTGCTCTGCAGTCGTGAGTCCGCCGTATGTTGGAGAGAGGCCGGCGACGTGAGGCGACAGTGCCCAGAAGGGAAGTCTGCGGTCGAAGCGCAGGCCGCGGGAGGTGCATAATCGCTATCGTTACCGCCGCACGGGCCGTCAGCGGGTCGGTGCCGCAACCCCGGTCCTTGGGTGCAAAAGAAATGCCCGCCAAATTCGAGAAGGTGACCGTGATCACTTCGACTTGCGCCTGTACCTTCACCACTTGCACACACACGCGCGACAAATTCACCCGTCCCGAAACACCAGCACGACCAAACCGAACGCAACATGGCGAAAAGCTCGCGATCGAGTTCGGTGAAGAAGAACAACCAGAAGCTCAAGAAGAATCTGTTCGGCCCGGCCGAGACGGCGCGCAACGAGCGCATGTCTGCAAAGCTGCTGGAGCTCGCGGGCCAGCCCAAAACGCACATGGAGATCGAGAAGACGGGTACGACAGTTCCCAAGGAGGAAGGCGGGCGCCACAGGCATGAGGCTAACAATTCACGCCCACCAGACAACGACGACGCGGCAGACTCGGATGCGAAAGAGGAGGACAAGGCCACCCAAGGTGTGTCAGCCTCGTCCCTTTCAATCCCGATCCCTGCCTCGCTCACCCACGCCTCCCCACCCGCCACCCCGTCTTATGACCCCTCCACATCCTCCTTATCCTCCACATCTTCCATCGACTCCGCTACGCCCATACTGGATCGCCCCGCACAGAGAGTCCTAGCGAAGGAGCTGCTCTTCTACCACCTCCTCGGCGCGTCGACCGACATCCAGGGCTTCGACGACAACGGAAGCCTACAGCTGGCTTTCGACATTGCGGGCAGGTTGCCAGAGCCGTGACGTACCGTTTGCTGGGCCTCACCACCCCCACACCTGCACACACACACTCATCAAAACATGGCACATGACGTATGACACTCTTGCGTGAAGGCTGACCTTGTCGCTTTCTCCCCGCAGATGTCGACATGGACGGCAACGCCGCTGCGACACGCACGAAGAAGCCCGAGCGGAGCTACCGCCAGATCGAGCGCGAGCGGGACGCTAAGAAGGCGAGAATTGAGAAGAGGAAGGCCCCGAGGAAGGCGCGGAATAGCCGCACTTTCGACAAGCCGACCAAGGCGCCCAAGAGGGGGGGAAGATGATGCGATAATACGATACCACTTTTGTTTTGAGTAACCGCGAGCTCAGGCGACCGGCGACCGGCGACCAGCGGACGAGTGCAGTGGGAGCTCGGCACGCGAACGCGAGAGTGATCGGAGCCGTGCGGACATGGCAGAATTCGAGTCGTCATCTCTGGCGAGGGACGAAGGCGACAGGCCAGTCGGACGAAATGAATCATGTAGCGTGGGGAGGAGCGGCTTCCATAGAGATGGGATTGGAGGAGCTGCGAGTACTCTTTGAAGCAACTGAGAATCCACCGACGACTGAGCGAGAGAGGGTTTTGGACGAAAGTCAACAACGGCTCGTGTGTAAATACAACCTGCGACATGGCTCTGGATCCAAGCGCAACGAAGCCGGTGTCGCATCCCGTCGTTGTTGCATTGACAAGCCGATCGAACCACTTCACCGGAGCTCGCCTTGCTGATCGCGGCCCCCTCACAACCCAATGCCAAGACGAAGCATGTGAAAAGCGGGCCGGGCCATGTGCGAGACGAAGAAATCGAAAGGAGGAATGGAAAAACATAAAGGAGATCCAAAGGAGAATGCGACGATCACGTGGGCGCGCACAAAGTTCACGGCAAAGACGGCTAAACGGCGACGGAGCTTCCAATAGACCGGCGATGTTGTGCGTGAGAGGGTGCAGGGCAGCGAGGGGCAGCAGCGAAGCAGCACAGTTTTGTGCCTGGCTTAGCGGTTGAGAGGAGACCCTGGAAAAACGCCGGGGGGGGGGGGGGGGGGGGGTTACGGCGACGGGTGGGATCCGAGGCTCGTGGATTGAGGCGAGGGATTTGTTGCTGTGACGCTGCGGGACTGCCCCGCGATGAGGTGGCTGCTGCGTATCTAAAGTGTTCTTCGTGGGTGGTGTGGGTTTTGGTTTCTGTTACTCTGTCACTCTACTGCTCTGCTGCTTCTGTTGTTTCCGCTGCTCTACGACGGTGACGCTGTTTTGACCTTGTTCGCTGATATCACTGGTAGATCAAGGTACTTCTCTGCAGCGTTGACGTGAAAGAGGCGAAGAGGTCTTTGCGTGGAGACCCGGCATCATGGCGACTACGACGACCGCAACGACGATTAAGCCGGCGAAGGCGAACATTGGCGTCTACACGAACCCGGAGCATGCCCTCTGGGTTGCTGATGCGGTGCCCCAGGCCGAAGAGATTGAGAAAGGCGAGTCTCTGCAGCCGGGCGAAATCACGGTGGCTGTCAAGAGCACCGGCATTTGCGGGTGAGCATGTCCCATCTGCACCACCACCACGTCCAGCGCGCGACTGACACTCTTCTCCCCTCCCGCCAGCTCCGATGTCCACTTCTGGCACGCCGGCCGCATCGGCCCCATGGTCGTCGAAGACACGCACATCCTGGGCCACGAGTCGGCCGGCCTGGTCGTCGCCAAGCACCCCTCGGTCAAGACGCACAGCGTGGGCGACCGCGTGGCCATTGAGCCCAACATCATCTGCGGCGAGTGCGAGCCGTGCCTGACGGGCAAATACAACGGGTGCGAAAACGTCGCCTTCCGCAGCACGCCCCCGGTGCCGGGCCTGCTCCGCCGCTACGTCAACCACCCCGCCGTGTGGTGCCACAAGATCGACGACATGAGCTACGAGGACGGCGCGCTGCTGGAGCCCCTGAGCGTCGCGCTCGCCGGCATGCAGCGCGCCAACATCACGCTGGGCGACGGAGTGCTGGTCTGCGGCGCGGGACCCATCGGCCTCGTGACGCTCGCCTGCGTCAAAGCCGCCGGCGCCGAGCCCATCGTCATCACCGACATCGACGAGGGCCGCCTCAAGTTCGCCAAGGAATTCTGCCCCTCGGTGCGCACGATGAAGGTCGAGATGGGCGACTCGCCCGAGCAGTTCGCGGAGAAGGTCGTCAAGCTCGGCGAGGGCGTCGAGCCCGCCGTCTGCATGGAGTGCACCGGCGTCGAGTCGTCCATCTCCGGCGCCATCCACGCGTCCAAGTTTGGCGGCAAGGTGTTTGTCATCGGTGTCGGGAGGCCGGAGATCAAGGTGCCCTTCATGCGCCTCAGCACGCGTGAGGTGGATCTGCAGTTCCAGTACCGCTACGCCAACACGTGGCCGCGCGCGATCCGGCTGCTGAAGGGCGGCGTGATTGATCTGAAGAAGCTGGTCACGCACCGCTTCGATCTAGAAAATGCGATCAAGGCGTTTGAGGTCGCGGCCGATGCGAAGCAGGGCGGGATCAAGGTCATGATCCAGAGTATGGATGAGGGGGAGAAGTAGGGGCCACAACGGGGGGTGATGTGTTTTACGAAGCTATGGTGTACGGGGTACTTCGGGTGTCGTGCTGCTGGAGGAGCGTGCGTGGGAACACGCATCGACGGGTGACGCTCGAGGGCGGTATAGATCTATAGAACGCATGGTAACGAGCCATGACAATTCTCATATATCCAGTCTTCTACACATCCATTTCTACAGCTTGCTCTCTCCCTCCTGTGGCACCTTGACCACAACCTTGCCCCACGTCCCCCTCGCGCCCAGCATCTCCAACGCCTCCGGAACGCTCTCCAACCCGACGAACTCCTTATCGGTAAAATTCGTTCCCCTCACCTCCCCGCGCTCAAACATCCCAAACAACCCCTCCCATACGACCCCCTGCGCCTCAGGCTCATTCTTCGCATACGCCCCCCAATGCAGCCCGGTCACCGAAACATTCTTAAGCAACAACCGATTCGCCGCCACCTTCTCGATCTCCCCGCCCGCAAACCCCACCACCACCACCCTGCCATTCCACCTCAAACACTTCAACGACAAATTCACCAACCCAACCGGATCAAACACCACATCCACCCCCCGTCCCCCCGTAACCTCCTTCACACGTTCCGTCCACCTCCCCTCTTTATCGTAAACCACCCCAGCCTCCGCCCCAAACCTCTTCCCCACCTCCACCTTCCCTTCACTCCCCGCCGTCACCACAACCCTCGCCCCCAACGCCCGCGCAACCTGCACACCCGCCAACCCCACCCCGCCCGCCCCCGCGTGCACCAGCACCCACTCCCCCTTCTTCACCTGCCCGCGCAGAACCAGCCCCGCGTACGCCGTCGGCATCGTCACGAAGAGACCGGCAGCCTCCTGCGACGACCAGCCCCGCGGCACGGGGAGGAGCTGCGTCTCGGCCGCGCAGATGCGTGTCGCGTAGCCGCCTTGCGCGGCGCCGAAGACGCGGTCGCCGACGGCGTACTTGTGGCGTCCGCTGGTCGAGGTGGGGGGCGAGGAAGGGACGGCGAGGATGCGGCCTGAGAACTCGGAGCCGGAGATCCAGGGGAGGGGGGGCTGAGCGGGAAGAGGGTGGGTGTTAGTTTTGGTTTTGGGGAAAGGGTGGGGGAGGGATCGGGGGAGGCGTGCTTGGTGCTGGTATTTCCCCCGGATCTGTAAGAGGTCGAAGAAGTTGCAGGCGGTGGCTTCGATGGCGATGAGGTATTGGTCGGGGTTGGGGATCGGGTCGGGTTGGGTTGTTACGGTTAGGGCGGAGGGGCCGGGGACGTAGGTGGAGACTTGAATGGCGCGCATGATTGCGGTTGAGCGGGTTAGGGATGGGGGAGAAGGTTTCAGGATAAGTAATTGGGGTGATGATAGGTGTGTCTATCTAGCAAGTTGGCACGTGGAAGGTGTGGACGGTCTCTGGACATGTATGCGGCGTCGGTTGTTGCAGAAGGGGGACCGTCGGCTGGGAAGTCTATACCTCGGCTCAGATAAGGATGTGCGAGTCATGCAATCGCGGTGCACGTGTTGAAAGCTTATGTCAGCGGACGTGAATGGAGGGCAGGGTCGGGTGATGTCATGCGTTCCTTCCCGATTCGATTGCCTTCTCGAACGCTGCACGTCTCGTGTTGAGTTATGAGACAACAGCTTGCCATCCTCTCCATTCCACTACACCCCAACTCATCGCAAACGCATATTGTATACACATCGCAGTTCTTGTACTACCGGCAATCTCGCGACCACTCAAGCCGTCCTGTTCTCCCTTTCCAAGCAGCCAGTCAACAGGCCACGATGGCCGAAACCAACCCCTCCACCGCCGCTGAGGAGAACGAGCAGCAGATCACCATCCACGTAAAATCGGCATCCGAAGCCAAACACACCGTCACCATCTCCACCGCCGCGACCGTCGCCGATTTGAAGCAAAAGCTTTCCACAAAAGAACAAGCCGACCTCCCCGTAGAGCGACAACGCCTCATCTACTCCGGCCGCGTGCTGAAAGACCCCGACACAATCTCCGCATGCAAAATCAAAGAGCTCACCACCGTCCACCTCGTTCGCGGCGCCGAGAGTAACAGCAGACAAAACCCCAGCGGCACAACCGCCTCTTCCGGCGCCGGCACCACCCCCTCACAACCCGCCTCCAACGTCCCCTCCAACATCGCCGCAGGCACCGGCGCGGGGAATCCCCTCGCCCAGCTCACTGGCGCACGCTACGCCGGCTTCCACGGCCTCCCCGGCGCCGACCACTTCGGCGCCGACGGCGGCATGGGCGCACCCCCCTCCGCCGACCACATGCTGCGCATGCTCGAGGACCCCAACTTCGCGTCGCAGATGAACGAGGCCATGAACAACCCGGCCGTCATCGACATGCTGCGCAACAACCCGATGATCCGTGATAACCCCATGGCGCGTCAGGCGATTGAGAACCCGGAGTTCCGCCGCATGATGATGAACCCGGATATGATTCGCATGCAGATGAATATGCAGCGCGCGATGGGAAGGGGTGGTGGGGGCGAGGGCGGTGCTGGTGCCTTCCCCATGCCTGGGCAGACGGACACGACGCAGGGGGGTGAGGGGGCTGCAGGGGGCGAGGCTGGTGCGCAAGATGGTGCGAGCGCGGGCGCGGGTGCAGGCGCAGGTGCAGGTGCAGGTGCAGGTGCAGGTGCCGGCGCCGGCGCAGCGCCACAGAACCCCTTCGCGGCGCTGTTCCCAGGCGCGGGCGGACAGCAAGGAGGCGACTCACAGCAACCCAACCCTTTCGCGAGCATGTTCGGCGGGGGCGGCATGGGTGGTACGGGCGGTCAGCAGAGTGGCGCAGGCGAAGGTGGCAACCAAAATAACCCTCTCGCGTCAATGACGCAGCAGCTGATGCAGAACCCGCAAATGATGCAGGACATGATGCGCATGATGGGTGGCGGTGGCGGTGGAGGCATGGGCGGCGGGATGGGCGGCGGGATGGGCGGTGGAATGGGCGGCGGGATGGGCGGTGGAATGGGCGGCGAGGGTGACAACGCCGCGGGTGCAGGAGGTGGTGGTGGCAACCCGTTCGGTGGATTTAACCCGTTCATGATGGGAGGCATGCCCGGCATGGCCGGCGCA
Organism: Aeminium ludgeri; assembly: GCA_004216415.1. Lineage (NCBI taxonomy): Eukaryota > Fungi > Ascomycota > Dothideomycetes > Mycosphaerellales > Aeminiaceae > Aeminium > Aeminium ludgeri. Next base: position 100,903 of record SGQK01000045.1, on the reverse strand, counting down.
GGCATGGGCGGTGGCCAGCCACAACAGCAGGACGACGCGGAGCTTGAGCGACAATACCAGAGCCAGCTAGAAACGCTGCACAACATGGGGTTTCCTCACCGCCCTACGAACATCGCGGCGCTGAGGCGGGCAGGGGGAAATGTGGAGTACGCGATCGAATACCTGGTGAACCAAACGTTCTAAAGTGTTTGAACGCGAGAGATGGGGATTGGAAGGGAGGTATATCCGCACGATGGCATGATCCCTCTTTTGGGTGACGGAAGAGAGGAAGATGCACTCCGCACTCACTGCATCCTCATGTATTCTGTCAGATATGTTGCGGACTCACTACTGCGTCCGGCGGGAGACAACAGCGAGTCTTTACGATACCTATTCGACGTCTTTGCGAGGCGCGAATCTTACTTTTAAGTCTCGAATCATTCCAGATCTTGAAAAGTTGTCGCTTCCCAAAAACCGGCCTGTGTCACACTGGGAACTCTTCCACGACAGGAGTTCTTGACGTAGGGATGTTGGGCCTCTCGGATTGTTAAAACGAGCTTCTTTTGCCGTTTGAGAAATGAAGAATAGTTGCTTGAGGACGCCACAGATCTTGTGGTATTTCTGTACCATGCCCGCATATTTTCCATGGATCATCCCGGCGCGCAGCCGCATCGATCGGGCTCGATTCTCACCTCACGATGAAAAATCGCTTGCACGGCGGGAGTTCTATTGACCATTGACTCTACTGCTTTTCCACCAGTACATCCCCGCACCACTGTCCATCCTTTAATGCAAACAACTACATACAGCCATCTAAGTCGCTCAGGTTGCTGGACCATGGAGACTATTCTCCAATGTCATCTTAACCTCTACCTAACCTCTAACCCCCTTCCGCCTCGTCTTTCTGCCAAAGAGGAAGCCGTGCTGGGATGTTCGAGTTCCTGGATCCGCCAGGTACCTAGTTACCGCAACATAGCACCCTTGCACGCGACACCTCACCGCTGCTAACGCGCTTGTGTCTAAAGTACTGTCACCATAGAATCCTTTGTCCTGCCTTTCTCTTTCTAGCCGGCGACAATGACGAGATTGGATTTCTCTCACCGCAATTCTGCGACAACGGTAGGCCGTCTTCCTGTCAAGCTCCCACCTCTCACTTCACTTCATTCGCGCTCTCTCCGTGTCGCCCCTCGAAAAACGATGTCGCTGAAGCTCTACACACCTGAAATTCGTGACCCATGCATAGACGAGACCTGGCTTCCACCGCGAGAAGTAGCAGTCCGAAATACGAATTGACCCAACCAACGAACCCCTCAATCTTCGGTGTCTGAGACACACATCGACAACAAGACACACATCCACCCGCATCCGGTCACCTTCATCCACACCCCTAGCCACCACACCCCACTCACCAACCATGGTAGGCACCGACTACCGCGTCGCGACCTCCGCCCAACTCACCGGCGCCACGCCACCCAAACGCACGAAAGAAGAGAAAGCCGCGCGCCGCGAGCGAAGAAGAGAACGCAGAAAGCGCAGCAAAGAACGCGAGCAGCAGATAGCCCACGACACAGAGCACGGCACCGACACGGACGAGCGGCCTCCGCTCGCGCCACGGCCCATCGACCGCGAGCAGCGGCGCAACCGCACCATCAAATCGCACGACTCGGCAGCGCTGGCGCGCCTCACTTCGACGGACGATGGCGAGGACTCTGATAGCTGCGTCACGGGGAGGCTTTCGCGGGACCGCACGCCGGAGCGCAGGGTCAGGTTTGAGGCGCCGGGAGACGTAGTGGGTTCGGCCGGGGAGCGTGGGAAGCTGGCGCTGAATATTTCGGCGGGAGGTGGGGGGGGTTCGAATTTGACGATGACGGAGTTGAGCGATATTTATTTTAAGCCGGTGGATTTGCGGACGAGTCGTATTGAGTTCGGGGCGGCGCAGGGGACGGCGTCGGTTTCGTCTATGGAGGATCGTGGTGGGGATGAGCGGCGATTCGGAGGTAGCGAGAGGGTGGTGCTCCGGTCGAGGGATTTGGGGAGGTTGGCGGTGGCATTGGCGCGGGCGCCGATGGTGGGGACATTTGTGCGCAGGCGATGGCTTGAAGAGGATGAATCCATGGCTGACAAGGAGGAGTCCGAGGCGCTGGCTGAGGGCATGGGAAGCCTGGATGTTGGGGATGATGGGGAGGCGCCGGAGCTGACGGATGGCGAATCTGTTGCTGCGTCGGGCTCTGCGGGCTCAGAGTCTTTGAGGAGTCGGACGCCGTACTCGCGGGCGAATGTGCGCTTCTTGTTTCAAGACTGCGACGCTAAGACGGCCAAAGAGAGCGACGAAATTCGGATGGGAAACTTCAGTCCTGGGGCGGTGGCAAAAGAACCGGGTGCTTCACGGAGTCGGTACATCCAGCAAAACCCCAGCATCGTCCTGCTTGATCCTAGCATCGCTGGCTCTCCAGCAACATTTACCTCAGCCCATGCAGTCATACGCGAAGGGGAATGCACTTCGATTCAGCTGCCCTATGGCAGCTCGGGTGACAGCTGGCTGCATATCGACTCCGAGTCATCAAAAGTCGACCCCGACGCACCGTCTCGCGTGGTGTTGCGCATCGCCGCCCAGTTCTATCGCGACAACGGACGCAAAGCCTGTGTCCTGTTGAGTGATCTCGACATCACGTCCGTAGTCCAAGATGCGGCTATAGCAGAGCTGGCAGCGGAATCAGAGCTCGACACCTCAGCATCATCATCGCTTTTGCATCCCGAGCCACCGACCCGGAGACTGCAAGCGACTTTGGACTCACTACCGCATCTACATCCTGATGCGGCAACGACCGCGACGCTCGACCTTCTGGCTCTCATCTCCAACCTGCAAGCCGGGCATAGCTCCTGCATGGTCGTTCAGCAATCCTCGGAGCTCCCTTCCCACGCCACGGGCGCGCCGAGAGCGCTGCGGTTGCCCTGGATTTCGCAAGACTTGCGCCGTGAGATGGAAGCGTGGAGTGAGAAGACGCGATGTGCTCTGCGAGAGGGGATCATAGAGATCGTTGCCAAGGGGTGCGCGGATGCCGCTCACAGAGGGGTGGAGATACGCGGCACGGTGTCTGCTGGACACGGATCGAGAGCGGTCAGGTGCGTAGGCTTGACCGGAGACGGGGGGTGGGTTTGCTTCTTGGAGGAGAGCTGAGCGGCTGTCGTGGGTACCGTCGTGTGGAAGTAACGAAGCGTACGGGACCACTAGCCTATGCAGTTCGGCTGCGGTGTAGGCTTCCATCCATAGTCGCCTCCGGGGGTTCTGTGCGTGCATCACGGGATCTGGCGGGTGTCAGCATGTTTGGCGGCGCGGCCATCAAACAACATGTCCAGCGCCGTAACTTCCTGGGAATCTCGAGATTGGCCAGATCATTCGCTTCAGCTGTAAGAGGTCAATCTCATTCAAGGCACCTGTGGCGAAAGCACGTCGGTGGGACTAGCGATGGAGGTTTGCCGCGAGGCTGTCTGAGAGAAAAGTAACGGAAGCGATCGTGAGCGCCATTTCAGGGTCAAAGTTCCCCATCGGGTCGAGGTGGGAAACTGCCAAACAATGTTCACATATCTCAAGTTAGAACGCCAGAATGACTCAGCCCTCCCTTCTCGCCAATGCCATTTGCAGTTGAAATCTAAACAGGCTGCTCGACCTTGCTCGGGGGCTCCGGCCTGACATCTACGACCGCCTTCAACAGGTCGTCCACCACTTTCGGCCCGGTCTTCTTGCCGATCTGATTGATCTCGTCCAACTCCTTCTTGGTCTCCTTCTCGGCAGTCTGCTCTGCCTCCTTGTTGCCTGATGTTTGCTGTTTTAAAGTCGCTGTCAGTTCCGCCGTGGAAAGATGCACTGTGGCCATGCCGTATCGGGCTGGAGCTATCGGGGGAATGGCGCACCTCCTTCTCGTACGCCTTGAACTCGTCGTCTTTCTGCTTGCGATAGTCTTCGATCTCTTTTTGGGCTTCGGAGCGAGCGTCTTTCACGCGCTTGGTGCGGTCTGTTCGAGCGTTTCGTTAGGCTCGAAGGAATTCGGGGTCAGGTCCTGAAACAGGCGGCTGGCGTACATTCTCTGGCTGTGTCGGCGTTAGCAGGTGGATTCTCGCTTCTGAACGCTCTGATGGAACCTTTGTACCATGTTTCAAGATTTCTTGAGCATCTTTCTCTGCCTTCGCACCTGTCAGTCCACATTCCCCAAGAGCGGTCATGTGCATCGACAACCTACGTCAAGGATCGTCTTGATACCGGCGGAGTTTTGGGCGGCCTAGTTGGATAGTCAGTGCCTGGTACTCGTTCCATACTCGGCGAATTGCTCACCATCTTGAAAGCAATGAAAGTGCGACGTCAGGACCAAGTCTGGACTGCTGCACCGGCGGATGATGTCGACAGCTCGACGTTGGATAGCTGGATCGGCTCACCTGCCTCTCGCGTCACTTGGAGCTCTGCCAAGAATAGGTGTAGTACCTTGTAACGTAAAGCGGGACCTCCCGAGGTCATGTGTATCAGTCAGGATATCACCCTTCAAAGATGATGGGTTAATTTGCCAAGGATAGGTACAGTACCTCCTAAGGTAGGTAGCACTGGCCTCGGGGTGAAGCTGCAAATATATTGCCGTACGATAATGCGGTGTAGCCGTTCAAGATGCGGCAGCTCATTTTGACTCCTTTTAGCACTCCCGCGGCTCCGCGGTTCAAGGACATCCTTCACCACCCACCATATCCATTGAACTGGCAAGCCGTGCTTCTCACGAATCAAAAGCACCAAAAAAGTTCCCAGCGGCATTCACGCGCCATGTCGACCGCCGCAAAAATGACGCTGGCCACCACTTCTCTATCGGCCGTGGGCATCGTCATCTTCGTCCACTACCAGCAAAAGTCCGACAAAGCAGTCAGTCCAGGTCACAAGATGATGGCTCGCCGATCAAGTATTGACCGCACTACAGGCGATGCATCAGGGTGTCATCCGTGACATGGAGCAGCAGCGTGTCAAGCGCGAACGCCAAGTTGACTTTGAGATGCAGCGCCAGCTGGAAGAGCAGTACCTCAAAGTTCAGACGGTCACGCCCGGGGATGCCAAATGAGGCACCCGTTGAGTCTGCGGAGGGCAACGACGCCATTGAAAGCGGGATGCGATATCGTATGGGGGACATGCTATACCTACTCCGTCACGCGCCGTGATGGTTGCGCTCACAATAAGGCGATTGCACCGGGTGCTACGTGCAAGACCAACAAGCAAGGAGCTACCAATGGAGCACGGGGACACGTTGCCCTGACCGACGGCGGCTGCCGCTCTACCAGATAGAGCATATTGCCCGCTGGCTTATTTGAACAGCCGACCTGTCGGCCAGGATCGGGGGCGCAAAGAAAGAGTGCGATGCGATGCGGATCACAAACAACGACCGCGTGTGTATTATCTTTCCATGGGCGACTGACAGCATAGCCTAGCACAGTTCTGTTCACAGGGAAGAGCAACATGAAGCTTTGGCTCGAGTGACACTCGCCACTCGATAAGATCGGCTCTGAAGTCTCTTAAACGGCTGCGCACATTCAGCTTGTACAATGTTGCCCGCACGACCGCCACTTTGACCACAAGTTTTGGCACCGGTAGTCGGAGTCTGACAACAATGAGTCTGAAAATCCCTCCGTTGCAAATGCGGTATTACGAGTCGTGAGCTCTTCTGCGCCCGTTGAACCTGTCCGCACTGGGCTTATGATGGCGCTGAGCTCTGCAATGCTTACCTGTCAGTTTAAAGCTTGGCCCTTTCTCCTTGAGGTATTCCCCTCATATACAATACGACTATCGGCGCATCGAAATTTGATACGAGTCTCGCCTTGCCTTGCCTTGTTTTCTTGTCTTAGGACGGCAGCGATCCTGAACGAACGCGAACCGTAAATGAGGCATGCTAATGCACGGCCTGCAAGAGTAAGACATGCATGAGTGAGACTTCATCCAGCTTCTCGGCGGCTGCAAACGAGGACGCCGGCTCGCAAGCTCTTCCGACAGTTTGCAGCTCTTTCCATTCCCTCCCATCTCAACCCTCAGGACAAAATGTCAGGTCGAGAAAGCAGTCGACCGAGGTTCCGTGACAAGCTTCGTGCTCACTGGAATCGTGTCTCACGATCGCCCTCACCAGTTTCGCCCGAAGTTTCCGCATCGACTAGTAGGGTTGATCTGCTATCAAACCCCTCAGCGACGACTGACCTTGATCTTCTGCACTCTTCCCGACCGCAAGAGCTCCATCTCACATCGGGACACAACTAGCTAGGGTCGGCCAGCGAATAAGCCCGGAGACCACGCTAAGTTTGCGTCCCCAGCACTCACGAAGCCCTCCATCTCAACCGGCTCAAGCCGCGAGACAGATTAAGAGCAGCCCGAAAAGACTGTTGGAGGCTGCAGTCCAAAGTCTCGGAGGAGCAATGAGCCACACCCTCGAGAAACGAGCCAGACAAGACTGCAGACGTTCTAGAAGCGCTTATAGGAGCCCGAAGTGTTGCCACGCAGGCCAGCGGCGATTGCTCTCAGAAGAGATGACCCTGGAAGCTTGGAGAAGAGTGCGAGTTGAATGTGCAAAAGGGGGCCGAGGAACCCATGTTTCTCGTGGTAAGGCGAATTCCATTGTGCGATGCTGCTGCGGGGCTCGACGCCCTCCATGCGGGGCTTCCTTGTGCCGAACTGAAGGTGATGATGGGGGTACGTCGGCAATATCATCCTACATTCCAAAGTCAGTATGCAGGCTAACCTGCACGAAGTTTTTTGTCTCCGAAAATGCGTAGATGGCAGCACTGACCAGCGGCATGACCTTGGCCTTGGTGTTCCACAACCAGCTCAGTGAGACCGGGAAGCAGCTCAGACAGTTCGAGGCGCATTCGACCGAATATCGTGTTGCTTGGTCGCTAGAGGACACGCGACTAGCTGAAGTCGGAGGCGGCTTTGTGTGGTTCTGGAATTTGAAAGATGCTGGCAAGGAGGCCACGCGTCTTTCATCGCGCAAGACGCCTGTCGCGAGTCCGGGGGTGTTCTTTTTCCCTTCAGCAGGTGAATCGTTGATGGCGTTGCAGTGCGCCGACGGAAGGATCAGTATATGGGATTACCGGAGAATGGAAGAGACTTTTGCCTGGCCGGCCACGAAGACGATGCTACATCGGCGCTTGCCTTTGCATTTTCACAGGCTGACAACACTCTGGCTTCCATCTCGTGCGACGGCACTGTCCGACTTTGGGACCTCCGGGAGAGAAGAGAGAAAGCTTGGATCACGATCCCTCGATGTTGAGCCTGGACGCGGGTGCAAGTCAGGTTTCTGGAAGGGGCGCAGCGTCAACTCTTGCAGGCTACGACTTTCGCGTTGGGTTCAAATAGCCTTCACGTCTGGCACGTGGATTGCGAAAGAAAATCCACGGCTCTCATGTTCGAAGAGCAAGTGGGCGACGTCACCGATATCGCATTTTCAGCCAAACAGAGTTTGTTCGCTTCAGCCACTTTTATGGACCCGGTAGTCAAGCTGTGGGAGTTCAATGGCAACACTGCAAAGAGGATGAATGAGCCAGGGGTTTCACTGGAGTCAGAAAGAGATAGCGCCATGCAGGATTCGTTGTTGCTGCACTCAACCCACCTCACCTGCTCCAGTGACGGAAAAATACTCGCATCACTGAGTTACAATGGTCAGCTGCAATTTTGGGACTTTGTTACCATCGCCAAAGCTCCCAAGAGAATTAACGCGGCTCGTTCCAAGATCACTGCCATAGCCTTCATGCCCAACAGGCCCCGTGTACTTGTCGTGGGAACCGAGTCTGGAGTTAAGCACCTGTGGCATCTGGAGAGCAGTGCAGTTAAGCAGCTCACCGAATGGGAGGCCGCCGGTGGATGTGTCATCGACGAGCTCTCCGTCGCCTCCGATGGCTTGCGACTAGCCTCATCCTGTCGGCTACTAGCTAGCAAAGATGGCATGGACTTCAAGCACTCCTATGACCAGGTCTGAATTTCCCTGAGCCCAGTCGCCCGCCCAATCAAATGGCGAGTGATGTTGGAACCGATTCTTCGTTCCATAGTCCGAGCCTGGCGTTCATGCCGAGTAGCAGTCGCCTTCTTCCCGTGGCAGCGGATTCGATCCATCTGTTCAATGTGAAGGCCCAGGAGGAGCTCCATCGATGGCATGTTAGCTTGACTATCAGTGCTGGACTGGCCTTCTCTTCCGATGCCTCAATACTCTTATACGGAGACGCCAGGATTCATCTGGAAGATGGCCTGGTGCTGGGGTTGTTGATGCCGAGCTCTGCGCCTTGCTACGTAGTCGCTGGCCGATGAATCACGAAGGACGGTGTTAATCTGGTCTGGCTACCGCCGGGTTGCCGGCAAGCGATGCGGACGTCCCATACTTCTCACGGGAACACAGTCGCTATAGGAACGCTGGAGGGCATGTTCGTTCTCAAATTTCAATAGCTATCCGCGTGTTCGTTTCCATCATCTTGGTTTAGCATTGCTTCAGGTGTCGGGCCTTCTGCCTTGGAGACTCGGAAAGCGGCGGCGTTGGATCCCGGAATTTTATGATGACGACTGCTGCGCCGGTCAGTATTGAAGATATAGCAGCGGGCTTTTTTGGGACGGGCAATCTTGTATCTTTTGGGCCAGACGATAGTTTGTGAGAGCGGCATTGGACCTTCGCATCGCTCCTTCCTATTTTGGCTGGGCGTCACCTTCTCATATTGGCGACACCCCTTTTCGAGCTTGCAAGTGCTTCGATGTATTCTGGGGTGGAGGGTGAACTAATGTGTGAAGTGAGCCGGAAGTGTAGGTACCTCGATATCGCGCTGGACTTTTGCTCGATCATATTCGACTTCTGAACTCAAAATTATACGTCCTAACGCAAGAAAAAATCAGCTACTTATCTCCCCCAACCCCCGCTCCCCGACCCCTTCCATCTCGTCCTTCTCCCCCTCCCTCGCCGCGCCCGCCTCCCCTGCCAACTCTCGTCTAACGACCTCCAACCTCCTCTCCCACTCTCCCCGCCTTGCAACCTTCTCCCTCAACTCCCCAACCTCCTTCTCCACCCCGACCCTCTCCCTCTCACTCCCCACGCCCAAAACCTCCCACTCCATGCCCTCCGGCCCCAACCCCAGCGTGATCATCTGCTCATGATACTTCTTCAAACTGACCCGCGTACTCACACTAATCAACGTCACACCCCTCCCCTTCAACATCTCATACAACCCCCCCTCCACATCCTGACTCACCGCCGACGTCCCCTCATCCACAAACGCAAATGCAGGCTCATGGTACACCAGCCGTGCAAGCGCCATACGCTGCTTCTCGCCCCCGGACAAGACGTCCTGCCAGCTCTTTCGCGTGTCCCAGCCACCCTCGCGCGCAGGCAAGTAGCCCAGCTTCGCCGCCTCGAGCACAGGCGCGAGCTCGGCGTCCGTGCGCCCGGCCTCACGCATCTCGCCCTCCGTGTGCGGGTAGATGACCTGGTCGCGTAGTGTGCCGGTCGTGAGGTACGGGCGCTGCGGCAGGAACATGACGCCGTCGGTGCCGACGTTGCGGGGCCGCGACGTGATGCCTGCGTATGTGGGCCAGAGGCCGGCGACGGTGCGTGGGATGGCGGATTTTCCTGCGCCATTGGGGCCCGTGATCAAGGTGTGGGTGTCGGGGGCGACGTGGAAGGTAAGGGGGTGCGTGAGGGGGTCGCCAGGGAGGGGGTAAGGGGCGGGCGCGACTAGGGGGACGTTCTCGAGGCGGACGCCGGGGAGGGATTTGGCGAGGCTGCCTTCGATGGTAGAGAGGGTGAAAGGTTCTGCGAGGTGGATGGGGGAGGGTGGGTAGTGATTCGCGTGTACGCGGTGCAGGGTGCTGATCAAGGTATAGACGCGTGAGGTGTAGCCTGCGAGCTCGGCGAGGTCTTTGATGCTGTACATCATGCGGGCGCCGGCATCAGCGAGGGATAACATAATTTTCTTGTTTGTGATGAATGCCCGCATGCGATGAGAGGAGTCTTCACGAGCCGAAGTGGAGGTCGAAGATTGAGTCGCGGCGCTCAGCGCAGGGAGAAAAACAGGTAGACTCGTCATCAGATAGCCAATCGCAGACCAGCCGTACTTGATAACAATGTCTTCGAGCATATTGTAGCCAACGCGGATACGGGAGATGCCCTCCGTCCAGTGAGTAAGATCTTTGAATCCTTTGTCGAGGAGGGCGCGCTCCGTGGGACCGCCGGCGTAGAAGGCTACTTCCTCGGCATTCGCGATGAGGCGAGCATGAAGGGCACGGAACTCGCCTTCGTACTTGCCCTCCACAGCCTTCATTCGGCCAAAGGGCGGGCTTATCCGGTTGAGCAGAGTTGCTGTGCCACAGTAATTGACGAGCAGTCCGCCGAGTCCCAAAGGTCCGAGGGAGTGGTAAAGCTGCGTGCTGAAGACTACAAGATCTACCAGCGGTTTGCCGATACTGGAGTAGAGAATGGAAGCTTTGTCGCAGAAGAGGGTGAGATCCTGTGTGATGAAATGGTCCGCTCCTTGTCCGATCCCTCCGTCTAAACTGTGGAGTTTGTAATATGCCAGACTCGGATTCAGGTATAGGTCGTGAATATAGCGGGTCAAACGCGTACGGAAGGCGATGCTGATCTTCGACTGCAGGTACTGGATCTGGCTGTTGACCCAGGATGAGATGCCGCCAATGATGAACCACTTCCCAATGCCTTTCAGGAAGGAGGTTCCCTTGCCAGCTACAATGTCTCGAACTAGCTCTCCATCGAGTTTCGCAACCGTGAGCGACAGATAGGTTCGAAATAGCAGGGCAACGGCGTGAGAGGCCAGCAGGCCTGACTCCTGAGACCTCCATCTGGGCACCATGATGCTCATGAGACTCATGAATTGATGCAAGAAGGCGAGGTTCAGCCCTGGCTTGACACTGGTAGGTGGTGCGCCGAGAGAAGGATCCTGCTGCATGCCGGTCTGCGCCGGCGGGTTCAAGAACAGCCGTCGATGCGCGTCGAACGTGGTCGCCTTGGTGGGATGGATCTCGACCCGCGACGTCCCATCTTTGTACGGTACATACAGCACTCGCCCACCATCTTTCAGCTTGCGGCTACTGTTACGCCGCACAAGCTTTCGCCCTTCGTCTCGCTCCCTCTTGCGCCTTCGCAGATATTTGTAGCCTCCATAGCCGCCGCTGACAATGGACAAAGCGAAGGCGAGGGCGGCGAGTAGCCGGAGAGTCCGTTTCGAGAGGCCCCTTCGGCCTTGCCAGGTCTCTATGCGTGCGGCGAGCCGTTCGTAAAAGGAGTCGAAGAGCTGGGAGAAGCGATCGAAAGGGATTGATCGCAGAGTGGATTGAACGGCCATGTTGATGTGATGTGGGGTGTCTCAGCGCGGAAGTCGTCGGAAGGCGCGTCTTCGTCCAGAGGCCATGGTTTGCTGCGTGCGCCCCTTGAAGCAGTGACTGCGACGGAACGGAGGGAGGGTATGCGCGGTCGAAGGAGAGGGTTGTCGAGGCTCCGGGTCAAATGGTCGGCTTGTGATGGAGCGGCGGCTTTCGTTGGCCGCATTCGAGCATGTGAACCACTGCCTCGGCTCTCGGGAGCGTCCCGTCCGCGGCTTGCATGTGAATGTTTAGGACATCCGCGCCGCACTCGCCAGCTTCAACACAACATCTCTACACTGAATCGCTGCCGTTGATTGCATTCTCGTGCAATTATCGCCTTTCAACCACCGGAAATGGCGCACGCGACGACTTACATGCCAGCTACAGCGTTGAACAGTCTCTACCGAGCCAACGTGGCTGTCACACGCGTCTCGGAATTGTCCCTGGATAGGCCTTCGAAAGGATAAGGAGAGGAACCCTGTTTGACGTTCGACGCGCAGCAAGGAAAAAGAACGCTGCGGTGCATGATCCATAAGTTGTCTTTGGTGGGCGGATAATAGGTTCCAGTGCCGGGAGGCATAGGTGGGAGCCGTTCATCTCAGGCGGAAACCCTATGAACAGCCACCATGCTCGCGCAACACTACTTCAGAGGACGTCACAGGATCGTACTTCACGATCCCCGAATGCCCGGCTGCGGCTCATCTGGACACGTCCGTCGGAGATTCTCCCAACCAGATGGGATACTAGGTACAATATCGAGGCATTGTGGGAGCAGTGTACGTCGAGAGTTTCGACGAATCGCGTCGTACACGTTCCAGAGTGCCTGAATTGCTTGTCTACGTGGACCAGAAGCAGCCAGACTTTTGGAGGTTCGGAGAGGTGATCGAGGCATGTTTCCACAATTGCTCGCCTTCGGTCGAGGTTGCACCGGTCGGGCCACGCGAGGGTGACGAACAAGCGGGGCCTGTCGAAGGAGAGCTTACGAAGTCCATGCGAGTTCAACCTTTGTCTGCGATATTCTGCAGAAGAGCGAAGAAACACATCTTGCCGTCTCTACTTGCCGGTGCCGTCTCTGTAGTTTGCCCCCTCCACTCGTCCTGTAGCCCAAACGGTTGGCTTGGCGCGGACAGGGTCCTCCCGTCCGCCCTCCGCATTCCCTCACGCCGTTCTTCTCCCTTCCCGTCCCCGCCGTCCAACTCCCTCTCCGAACCCTTCCAATATTTTCTCTATCCCCTTGAAGGCGACGCAGACTCGACTCTGGATCATCCATAAATCGATCATTGCCTATGAGCTTCGCATTCAGTCTGTGATTCACTGTCGTTCCTGCGAGTCATCTGCATCTAAGCCGTTATGGATCCACGACCCGAGAGTTCAGAGAAGACACCCGTCGATGGCACCGGCGGGATACCTATCAAAGCAAACGAAGGCGATGCTCACGTTGCTGCAGAAAATGGCCATGCTGCTACTGACCAGTTTGTTACCACTGACTTGCTGTGTTCGACGGTCTCTGACACTCCTCCAGATATGGCCAAGCCCTTGTCACTTTCGACACCAAAGCTGAGGCCAAATTACGTCGCAAGATCGATTGGTGCATCGTCCCGACGGTGGCAATGATCTACTTGTGGTGCTTCATCGATCGCGCCAACATTGGTACGTCGCCTCGAGCAATGTAGCTGTCGGCGAGAGACTGACCCTCCCGACCAGGTAATGCAAGAATCGCCGGCCTGGGGGATGACCTGTCCTTCCAGGGCAAGGACTACAACATGGTGCGCAAGAAGACATCAGAACTTTTGAGCCCACCAAAGGACACGTCGCTAATCCTTTTCCTTAGGTGCTGTCCGTGTTTTATATCAGTTACATTGTTTTTGAGATCCCCGCAAACATGGCCTGCAAGTGGCTCGGCCCTGGGTGGTTCCTCCCGGCGACATCTCTGGGCTTCGGCATTGCATCGATCGGCACCGCTTTTGTGCAATCCACAGCCTCTCTAGCTGGGGTACGCTTTATCCTCGGTGTCTTCGAGGCCGGCATGCTTCCAGGGATCGCATACTACATGAGCCGCTACTATCGACGCAGTGAGCTCGCCTTCCGCCTGTCGCTCTACATCGTCATGTCACCTTTGGCTGGGGCTTTTGGCGGACTACTGGCGTCTGGCATTCTCACGCTTGACCACTTCGGAGGTCTGGAGTCGTGGCGAATGATATTTGCCATTGAGGGCATTATTACCTGCGGAGTGTCCATCGTTGCCTTTTTCACCCTGACAGATCGTCCAGAGACGGCCAGGTGGTTGAGCTCCGAGGAGAAGACGCTGGCGATTGCACGCGTCAAATCAGAGCGGGTATGTCAATTTTTATGCTCTTCATTCCGCTATTGCTAACATGTTCCTAGGTCGGCGCGACCGAAGTACTCGACCAGATCGGCACGAAGAAGGTCTTGCGCGGCATCTTCTCCCCTGTCACCCTCGGCTCTGCGCTCATGTTTCTCTTCAACAACGTCACCGTCCAAGGCCTCGCCTTCTTCCTCCCGACGATCGTGACTACAATCTATCCGGACGCCACCCTCGTGTCACAGCAGCTGCACACAGTGCCTCCCTACGTCGTCGGCGCCTTCTTTACCGTCCTCGTCCCACTCATTAGCACGAAGACAGACCGCCGCCTCATTTTCGTTAGCCAAATCAACCTCCGCACCTTCCTCACGAACGAAAGCTGACAAGACCCTTCTTTCTAGTGCATCGTCTTCGTTGGTCCCCTAGTAATGATCGGCTACATCATGTTTCTCGCGACCGCAGCCCCCATGACCCGCTACGGCGCAACCTTCATCATCACCTCCGGGGCCTTCGCAACCGCCTGCCTGCTCAACGCGCAAGCGTCCGCCAATGTCGTGACCGACACCGCGCGCTCGTCCGCCATCGGCACAGTCGTCATGTTCGGCAACGTCGGCGGGCTCATCAGCACCTGGTCTTTCCTGCCTTTCGACGCACCGGACTATCCTATTGGTAACGGCTTGAATCTGGCGACAGGGGCGGCGATTACGATCGTGGGGGGCGGGCTATATTGGTTTATGCAGGCGGACAACCGGAAGAGGGATGCGAAGGATGTGGATGCGGAGCTGGCGGGTTTGGATGAGCGGGCGGTCCAAGGGCTAGACTGGAAGCATCCTGGGTTTCGTTGGCGGGTGTGAAGCGACGCTGAGGGATTCGTTTGGAAATAGAAAAGGGTTGGAGGAATGTTTCGTGGCTGACCTGCGTTTGCTGGCGGTCCAAAAAGGTACATTAATACAATTTGTAGAAGTCGCGTAGACTTAGAGGGCGGATTGAATGCTGGATTTTATAGTCGAAGATAGGCGGTCGAGTGACCAGCTTCTGTCTGGTGACGAGGAGAAAATTGCTCAGATCGAGGAGACTATACAACTACCTTTCATGCGACTACCTCTTCGCCAGACTGGTGTTGAAATTAGGCCGCCTTGTCCAACATCTGATCGCCCAGAAATACGGCACTCCTTGCAGCCTAGGAGATGCAGACCAGAAATGCTAAGTCGACGTGCTCCTGCCTATTTAGGACATTAGCAGTCTAAGTTTCTGCAAAAATTACTCTCAACCTCAAGTTCAAGTGTAAAAAGGTGACCAGGGCGACGAGGACCCCAGGATCAGAGACGACCAGGAATCAACGCTCCGAGGTCCACTAGCAATATCAACTACCTAGGTGACCCCCCCTTTCCCCCACCTCCCTTCAGTCCCGAATCAACTTGTTCAACCTCCGAATCTCCGTCCACCGACTCAACGACCCCAACTCCAACAAATTCACCCGCCGCATCTTCCCGGATGGATTCCCAATCACCACAGGCTTCCACTCCGGGTCCTCAGGAATATTCGGCCCCCAATCGATCCCGCCTTCTCCGTTCTTCCCGGCCCCAAACGCACTGTTTCGGATCACCTGCACTTCCTTCCACCGGTACACGACCAGAATAAGCCCCAGCGTCAGCACCAGCAAAATCGCCGCCACGATCGCCGTCGCCGTCTGGGCGCCCACGGCCCGCGTCACGTCGCCCGACACGCCCGTCGCCGCCGCCGACAGGAAGAAGCCCAGCGCCTGCGCGGCGAAGAAGCCGGCGCAGATGCGCGGGAAGGACGAGTAGTTCGTGCGGCGCCGTCGCGTCGTCTCGGCCAGCGACTGCAGGCGGTGCTTTTGGTTCACGCCCGGCTGTAGGTCGCACGTGTCGAATGTCTCCATCATGATGCCCACGCACTCGGCTAGCGCGAGGTTGGAGAGGAAGCCGACGATGCCGCAGAAGACGGTGGGCGGCGCCCAGTTGATGCTGGGACCCGGTGAGGAGAGGGTGTAGGCTAGCGCGGCGAAGGGGAGGGTGAGGGTGAAGATGCAGCGGCGTAGCATGTGGCTGCTCCAGTGGATGCGGTTGGTCGGGCGCATCGTCATGCTGTCGGTGCGTTGGGGGGTGTCGCGCGCGCGGCTGAAGAGGTTGCCTTTGGAGAGGGGCACGGCGAGGCCGGCACCGATGGCCACGGTCAGGACCGCGAGGCCAATATATTGAGGTGGCCAGCGGTAGTCGCGGGATAAGAGGGCGCCGAGGCACTGTATTCGGGCGTCAGCCGAGCGCAGACAGAGTTGACAGACGTTGGGCTTACCAAGATGACGAGCGTGACCTGCGCGTATAGCCAAGCGACGTACAGCATCAGCACTGCAAACCCGGGCTGCAGCACCATGCGTTTTGTCAGAACCAGACCGGCCCACACCTCTTGCCACCACCACTTCGGCCCGTCGTTCGAAATGTGCAACTTGACCTCGCCCCTCGCCACCCTGCGCTTGATTCTCTCGTCGTCATCTAGGTACTTGCCAATCGACCTGCGATACGGCGCCCTGCGCGTCTCCGGCGCAATCACGTTGACTAGCAAGAAGAAAGCCAGCATTATGACGACGATGTAGAAGCCCCAGCTCGGATCCAGCGACGAGATGATGAACGCGCCCAAAGCGAAGCCGATCGACATGGACCCTACGAAGCTGAATGACCAGATGCCTAGCCACACGCCGATTCCACCGCCTTGGCGTCTGACGTCCTCGGTGACTACGATTTCCTGGTGCGGCTGCTCTGACATGAGCGAGGCGCCGAAGAGGTCGAACAGCGTGGGTAGGAAGTTGATATTCGCAAAACCCATGGCGACGCCTTGGAATGCGCGTGGGACGAGTAATCCGGCGCGATAAATGGGGTTGTTCGGATCGCGGTAGCTCGAGACGGCCAGGGCTTGCGGGAACATGAGTGGCAGCATGAGGGCGAACGCGAGGAGGGTGTACGGTTTGCGCCCGTGGAGGAGCGGGAGAGGCCAGAAGATCAGTGTGACGGCTCCGAGGGTGGCGAAGAGACTTGCATTGTTAGATTCTGGAGCGACATGGAACAGGTGGTGGGGTGAACCCACAGGACATTGCCGAGGATGACCTTGTGCGTCTGGTCGGCGATCAAGTACTGGATCCTAGGCACCTCTCCGGCCTGCAAACCCCCATTGTTAGCACCATCATCTCCAGCTTTCTACCCCGAGTCAAACTCACGTAAATCCCCGTGATCAATCCCACAAATATCGTATTCAAGCACGCAATGCATGCCGCAATGCGCTTTCGATGCACATTCCACTCCCTGGCAATCGGCGCCCTGCGATGGTACCTCCCCAAACTAAACCCCTGTCCCTCCTTCAGGCTGATGTGCTTTCTGCGCGGATGTCTTAAGCTGACGTTCTTCCGCAGGCCGGGAGCGGGAGCACTATTTACCTCACATTTTTAGCCACGTCTGAAGCTCTGCTTCCGTCAAGGGAGGAGATGGGCAGGGACGGAATGTACCTATTGTCTGTGGCGACGGAGGGGCCGCGCTCGCGGGGTGCTTCGTTCGGGACGCCGCGCTCTTGACCTTGGGGGAAGCGGTAGTGAGAGGATTGGAAGGCCTGGGCGAGGTGCTCGTGGTGTTTCTTCTTTAGGTGCTGGCGCTCCTTCGAGACAGGGTTGTTGGGTCCCTTGGGGAGTGTGGATGTGGTTGAAACGGGCTGTACCTCATGCACCGAGTGACGCCGACGTCTGCGTCGATGAGCTGGTTGCTCGACTGGACGTGGAGGCTCCGGCAAAGGCTTCTCCAACGTAGTTGGGGCACTGATGCTTGGCCTTACGCCGGGTTGTGCACCGACTGATTGCCCCGCGTCGCCATAGTAGTCCGCAGCGGCTCCGTAAGACTTGCTGAGCTGTCGAGCTTTCTCTGCTTTGGCTGTCATGGCCCTTGCGTAGGCAAAGTCGCGTACTATGGAGTCTGCAGAGGCAGGCTGGTACAGTCGCGGCGGAGTATGGGAGATGGAATGTTCATCACTGGAGCCACTGCCACGAACTGGACTCGTTGCTTGTTGCACGCGGCCTTTCATGGACTGTATAGATTGGCCATTTGGCTTGTATCGATCGACCACGATGGGCTGCTGGCTGGTCTGGGCGCTTTTGGTGAACATGGTGGGTGCCGTCTCGACAGATCGTCGACCACTGCGCATTGATGGAGCGCCTGAGTAGAAATCGGAGCCAGAATCGGAGTCGGGCCCAGACTCGCCAGGGGACACTTGCAACGGCCGCGTCATCTTGCCGGCGTTCATGTCTCCCTGCACCGTGTGCGACTTGCGAAGCGCTGAAGTGGCATTGTCGAGGATGCCGGCGACATCCTGGCTTCTGCCATTCTTTCCTGCATTCCTGGCCACATTCAATGCTTCTTCCATCAGCTGCTCGAGACCAGTCACAGCGCGGGTAAGAGACGGCGAACGCCGGGCCACGTTGGTCGCTCGAGCAGTCGGGCACGGCTGCACTGGTGCTGCACGCTGGGGCTGTTGTGCCGACGCCAGAAAGTCGGGAGAGGTCGACTGTGACGTTGACGAACTGAGGAGATGCGTAGGCATTGCAAATAAGGTCGGCTTCTTTGTCAGCTTCGTAGGCGGCTCAGTCGGCTCGGCCGATTGGGTTGCTGGAGGCGCCATGGGCGACTGAGGTGCTTCAGATGATTCGATAGGGAGCGACGCCGTGCGGTGGCGTGGCAGTCGTTTTGCCGGCGCTGCCTGTGTCAATCCCGCATCATGGCCGCAAGAGCTACAGGTGGAGCGGCCGGCGCGGACAGGCGGCGGAACGCCGGAGCGAGGGGAGACCTCGGGCTGCAAAGAGAGGTCGAGCTGAGTCTGCAGCCATTGCGGGTGGACAACATGAGGTGACTGGCTGTCAGAAGCAGTGGAAACCTGTTTGTCGATAGAGTAGTCATACAGCGTTGGCCGCGACTTCGCTTTAGTGGGGATGGGCGGCAGCTCATCTTTATCCGACGAAGTGGCGCTGTACTCGGATGAAGCATAGTCAGCCACCCGAGGACCTTCGTTGACCATCCCGAGGGCTTTCTGGGCTTCCAGCTTTGACCGAGTAGGTCTCACGCTCTGGCGGGAATGCGAGTTCAACGACCGCGACTTGTGGCGAGTATCAGACCTCTTCCTTTGGCGCAGAGAGGGAGTCGATCCCGTAGGCCGAAGAGCCGGGTCGTGACGGATGTTCGCTAAAGACATCCGTCGGCCAAGTGAGCGTTCAGGCTCGAGGGCTGGTAGCAAGGGTCTACCTCCAGGCACTGGTCGCGATGGGTCTTTCGGAGGCACGGGCGGGGGGGAACCCTGAGCAGCCCCTACTTCCACAACGTCCAGACTCTCTTTCGAATCGCCAAAGTGTCCGGGCATCCGGGTCTTCGACTGACCATCCAGCCATGGAAGTTTCCTGCGCATCAAGACAGTCGTCTGCCGACTCAGGTTCGAAGGCGGAGCCCGTTTGTTACGCTCCAAGTCATCCTCCACCCTAGGCTTGTTGGCGCCCACAGGTCGTCTGAGGATCCTAGGAATGCGACTGCTGATGCCTTTCAACCCATCAAAGCCACTGTCGGTGGCTTGGTCAGCCACCGCAGGCGTAGTCATGACGGTCTGGGTTCTCGTGAGAGCATCAGGCGGTTGCGAGGCCAGGATAGCCGGTCGTCGGCGGTAGGTGTTTCAAGAGGTCGCGTGTTTGTCGGACTGCCAACGCCAAGGCGATGCGATGTCGTGCGAAATCGAGCGTTGCGGGAAACGAACGTGGTTGAGAGGGAGGGAGAGAGCCGAACCAGCGTGCTTCTCTGATCAGATGGGCGCAAGGAGGGGGATAAGGTAAGACTGCATGGTGAGGTTGAGGAATGCGATGGGGGACGAATGGACTCGAACGATTGCGAAAGAGCGGGGGATAAACAATCGCGTGGCTTGCGCCTCTCGCTCACCTGCCTCATGTCTGTACTTGCCTCTCACATATGACTTGGCACTTCTTGGTACTGCGAGGCCGGAGGAATTTGCGAGTCGCCTGTATTGGCCTGCGATAGGTTGAATACCAATCTTGTGGACGCATTGCCAAAGGGCGCAAAGCAAGCCAGGCAATATCTCGCCTTCCGATGAATCCAGGCGAACAATTTGAACCTCAAATCGAAGCCGAGCGAAGTGAGGAGAATGCGCTCCTACTTCAGAGTCCACGGCCTTGTCCGCGCTTGCCTTGAAGCCGTTAAGGTCGTTTCGTGTCGTCGTTTCCCTTGTTTGGCGAGTCGCGGTGATACTCGCCGCCGCCGGCCACCCGGCGACGGGGTCCGGCACTCTCATCGTTTCAATCCGTGCCTTCATTCCTCGTAACGGACCTTCCCTTCGCTTACATCCGGATAGACATCAAATCTCCTCTGCCCGTAAATCGGGATCCCGCCCCGGACCCTCTCGATATCCTCTCCCTTCAAATCCACCATGATGATCTCCTCCGCCTCGCCCGCCTCCCCCAGCACCTCCGCATTCCCATCCACCACCATGCTATGCCCCCACGCATGATAATCCGCGTCCATGTCCCTCGCCGGGCTGCACAAACCAACATAGCACTGGTTGTCGACCGCCCTCGCCCTGGCCAGCAACTCCCAATGCATCTTGCCCGTGGTCAGATTAAACGCACCCGGGTACAGCAGCGCAAAACAGCCCTTCCGCGCCGCAATCATCGCCAGCTCCGGGAACCGGATGTCATAGCAAATCGCAACCCCAATCTTGCCGTACCCCGGCAACTCCACAATCGTGACCTTGTTCCCGGGCGACAACACCTCACTCTCATGGAATGAAATCTTTCCCGGGATATCGATATCGAACAAATGCACCTTCCGATGCGTCGCCAGCAGCTCCCCGCCCGGCCCGAACGTCAGGCTCGTATTATAGTACTTCCCCGTCTCGGGCCAGAACTCGGGGATGCTGCCGCCGACGAGGAATGATTTGCTCTCACGCGCCATGTCGGCGAGCGCGCGGAAGGAGGGTGCCTGATCGCGGGGTGGTGGGGAGGGGAGCAGGGTCTCGGCATATTTCGGGAAGTGCTTCGTGCCGTAGGGGCTGTTGAAGCATTCGGGCAGAACGACGAGGTTGGCGCCGTCGCGTGCGGAGTCGAGGACGCGGGTCCGGGCGCGACTGAGATTAGTCGCTTTGTCGGGACCGGCGGCGATTTGGATGAGGGCGAGTTTGAGCGGCTTCTGGAGGAGCTTGGAGGCCATCGTCGCGGGAGATTGCAAGGCCTTGGGTGGAATGTTGGGACGGCTTGTTCGATGCTCGGGACTGAGTGTTGTGAGCAAAGTCGGACTCTGTAGTCGCGTACTCCCTTCCTGTCGACGAGTGGTTTCTGAGATCGATGAAGGTGGTGTTGTGCGACTCCCATCTCATCGATGTTCTCGAGGTCGAGCTATATCTCCGTCATCGGAGCATGCCCGAGACATCGCCGAATTCTCGGACTTAACAAGACAGCAACGGCAAACGGTCACTTCAACGACATTCATTCAATGAACGGGAAACGAACACTGAACATTCAATCACTTCTCGCTCACATTATCCTGCTGTTATCTAATACTCGGTCAACGCCGGACTCCCCTCACAAGGCGGCGCCGAGAACTTTGTCTGCACAAACACCTTCTGCATTCCGTCCTCCTTCTTGTCGAACTTGTAATACACTTTGTCGAGATCTTCGCAACGCACGCGATGGGTGACCATCTTGAGCGGGTCGATTTGTCCAGACTGAATGCGCTTGAGTAAGTCCTCCCAGTAGAGGTGCACGGGTGCTTGGCCATTGCCGATGAGGCGAATGCCGCGCTCCATGAGAGAGCCTGGGACGAGTCAGTATTGCTGTGTCAGAGGGAAGTAGCTGAAGGAGAACGCGACTCACCGATGTTGAAGTGGTTGGTGTACCCAACGTACACGCCCGTGACACCGACACGCCCGTAGTTCTTGACACTCTCGATCATTTCGTTCAGAATTTCGCTCGTGTCCGTCTCCATCGACGTCGCGAGCTCAACCGTATGCAGCCAGCCCTTCGGATACTCGCCCGCTACGCACTCCAGTGCGACATCCGGCCCATACCCATCCACCATCTCCTTGAGCTTACTAACAACCGCCTTCGCCCCGCTCAACTGCGTGTAGTCAACCGTCTCGACACGCGGGTACTTCTGCTTCACAAAGTCTAGACGCCAGTTGTTGTCGATAACAATGACACGACTGGCGCCCTGCAGCAGCGAGAACTCCGCAGTCATCTGGCCAATGGGCCCAGCGCCCCAAACGGCCACGACATCGCCCTCTTTGACACCTGTGTCGACGACGCAGTTCCAGCTCGTGCTGACGACGTCGGACAAGAACAGCCCCTTCTCATCCGGGACATCGTCCGGCAGCTTCAGCAGGTTGACGTCGCCGTACGGCACACGCGTGTACTCCGCCTGGCCGCCGGCGAAGCCTCCCGTAAAGTGCGAGTACCCAAACATGCCCGCCGTGCGGCCACCATACATGGCGTTCTCGATCGTGTTGGAGTTCGTCTTCGCGCACTGGCTCGACAGCTTCTTGGCGCAGTACAGACAGTCGCCACACGCGATTTGGAAACTCGCCACAACGCGGTCGCCCTTTTGAACTTTGCTCACTGCACTGCCAACCTGATCGACGACGCCGCAAAACTCGTGACCCAAAATGTCGCCTTTCTCCAGTTCGACGATGGAGCCGTGAAGCAGGTGCAAGTCCGAGCCGCAGACGGTGCTGCCAGTGATCTTGAGAATCACGTCGCGGTCTTCGATTACTTTGGGCTTGGGACATTCGACAACGCGCACGTCGTTCTTGCCGTACCAGGCGAGCGCTTTCATGGTCTCGTTCGGATCGCCGTAGGCTTCGCGGTTGCGGCCGGGGTTGGTCACGTCTTGCTCCGTGACGGCGTTGTCGCCGTGGCCGATGGCCTTTTCGGCCATAGCGGCGGCTTGGGTGGCGACAGCCATGGTGATAGTCCGCGGGGGCTTGGAGTTGTGTTTGTTGTCTGGACGGTGGCGGGGTAGTGGGGTTCGATGTTGATGTGAAGCGGTTGGGTTTCAGGCAGTGGCGAGTTTTGTCAGGAAGGTATAGAAAGGGTGGTCGAAGTGTCTGTTTATCAAAGTCCTACTTTATACCATCGTCGTGTTGCACTTTCCCGCGGCTGTCCACGCATACGCGAACGCGGCATCGCATCGACTACATGCCGAACGTCGTCTGTGGTCCCTTTGTCGCGATCCTAGAGGAATGCCATCACTATGACGCAAAGACTTCTGCGGCGCGATGGACCTCGCCTCGCTCGCGTCAACGACTGCGAATAAGACATGGAGCGGCTGGTGATTGTTAATATGTGGAAGGTGGATGCAGGTGTTGTTGGAAGACCGGCAATTGATGTGAGATATCAGCCGTCGAGACGCAGCTCTTCGCCACCCGCCTGGGCTTGGCGTAGCCGAAGTTCCAGGTTGTTCATGGAAGACTTGTTTGCAACGTCACGACTGACCGATCGCGTATGCGCTTCTCAAGCCTGTTCAAGAACGGTGGGCGGGAGAAGTGAGCTTCGATGAGCCACTTGGAGGCAGAGGGGTTTCGAGAGTAAGGACCTTTTCTAATGTATCGCTCTATGAAACAGTTCGACCATGCCATCAAGGTACTCACTGTCCTAGGAGTCTGCTCGGAGCTACTCAAAGTGAAGACATCGAAATGAACCGGAATGAGTTGCCATCTCACCCTCCATTCCCCTCTTGCTCCTGCTGCTGCCCTTCCGCAACCATCCTCCCTCTCCTCCCCTCCAACACCTTTGCCACCGCCGCCTTCACCTCTGGGTCGTTCCGCAGAGTATTCTGCACCAGCCACTCCTTCACCCCCTGCTTCAAATCCCGCAAATGCCTCGCCTCGCCCGCGAAAGGGCTCAACTCCATACTCAGCAACCTCGCCATCTCGCGATCCGTCGTCTTTGTCAGCGCGTCCAAGCGATCCAACATCTGCGGCGACACAGCCCCCGGCTCGCCCCCTTGCTCCGTCGGCTTCGCGGCAAACAGCGGCGCCAGCTGATTGAGCGCGATAAAAAGCGTGATACTCAGCTTCCGCAGCAGCGACAGCATCTGATACGGCACATACGCTGTGCGCAGCCCCGTGCGTTCCAGCACCGGATTCACTACTTGCGCCAGCACGGCAGGGTACGCGGGCCGAGTGATGACGTGCACCTCGAGCGCGAACAGCGCGCCCAGCGTCCAGAAGCGCCAGAACTTGCCCGCTTCCATGTAGCCTAGCACCGAGAGCAGGATGAGCACTGAGCCAGAGCCGACGTAGTAGATCGCTGTGTGCTGCAGGCCTTTGAGCGAAAAGTCGCGGATGGTCTTGCTCGATTGCCAGGCGAGGACGTCAGGGCCGAGGCGGTCGTAGGCGAAGCGTTTGGCTGGGTTGGAGAGGACATCGCGTGCGAGTTGCAAATTGACATAGTGCGCTTCCGCGAAGCTTTTCTCCGGGCCGGAGATTTTGTCGGGATGGTATTGCATTGTTCTGAGGGGTGCATCAATACACTGAACGTGGCCACGGGATACATGCTGGAGGGACGATCAGGAGAACTTACAGTCGCCGAAAGCGGCTCTGCACGCCTCTGTCAGAAACATCGTGAGGGACACCCAGTATTGAGTAGAAGTCGCCCGCCACGCGTAGCTGGTAGTCCGTCTCGTAGATGGTATACAGGAGGTAGACGATAATGACAAAAGCATGGATGCGTTTCCGGTCGCGAATGAAGCGTGCCGAGCCAGGTGCAGGTTTGGGATCACCGGCTCGAGTGATGATGGTGTAGTAGAAAGTCTGGAGGTAGCCGGTCACGATGCCCGGGAGGAACCACCAGGCGGCATGGCCGAGGATGTCGACGGCGGCCATGGTCGATTATTCGGGAAGTTGCTGGCGTCTAAGCATGAGTTTTCGCACGCAGTCTGATAACAGGTTTCTCAAAGCATCTCGATCGGTCACTTCGGTCTTCCTTCGTATATCGAGAGAAGAAGTTGTTGAATGTCGACGACACCAAGAACATGTGTTGTTTCCGTTGTTGGAGTCTAACCCTGACACGTGACGGGTGGCTTTAATGAGACACGGCGTCAAAAGTCGGGTCCGCCAAAAGTCGACGTCCTGCATCGGGAAACATTCTCTCACCTCGGACGTCAATCTTCAAGACCAGACTTTATTGAAGCTCACGTCCAACAACAACACTTTCGCGCGTACACCTTCCGACACCTGGGCCAACCGCCAAATCGAGTCTCCACCATGTCCACCGAACAAGCCCACTCGCCCGACCTGGCGAAGAAGCAAAAGAAGCACAAAAAGAGCAAGAGCGCGAGCGAAAACTCCACCAAAAAGCGCAAACACGACGACCAACCCGCGCCGGCAGAACCCACCCCCAACTCGCCCGTGGCCGAGCGACCCTCCAAACGCCGAAAATCGCACAGCGACAAACCCGCCGCCGACGCCAAAGCCTCACCCTCACCTACCTCGAAAACCCCCAAGCCCTCGAAAACCGCCAAACTTTCGAAAACCTCGAAACCGAAATCCCACTCCACCATCACGACCGACCCCCTCACACAACAATCCCTCGAAACCCACACCCCTTTCCACACCCTTACAACCTCCCTTTACCTTCCCCTCTCCCCCCTCGCGCAACCCTTCCCCCTCACAGGCCTCTGCGCCGAGCACCTCTCCCCCCACCTCCTAACCTACTACCCGCCCCTCCACGGCGTCCTCCTCGCCTACCACAATCCCCGCCTCTCCGAACACCCCTCCCTGTCCACGCCGTCGACGACCGACGCCGAGGCGCGCGGACGAGGCCTCGTCTTGGCTAAGAGCGTGGATGAGTATGCAGTCAGCTATGTGTGGTTGACGGCGGAGTTTGTGGTGTTTGCGCCGGTGCCCGGGAGGGTGGTGGAGGGGGTTGTGGGGGTGCAAAATGAGAGTTTGCTTGGGGTGGTGTGCTGGAATTATTTCAATGCTGTTGTTGAGGCGCGCAGGCTGCCCAAGGGCTGGCGATGGCGGAGTGAGGTCGGCGATGAGGATGCAGTGGAGGGAAAGCAGGGGAAGAAGGGTGCTGCTGCGACAGCGGGGTATTGGGTTGATGCGGAGGGGAAGAGGGTGGAGGGGAAGGTTGTGTTGAGGGTGGAGGATTTTGAGGCCACGGGGGGGGAGGGCGGGGCTGTGAGTATCATTGGGAGTATGCGGGAGGAGGGGGAGGCGAGCTGAGGGGGTTGAGCGGTCGAAAGGTTGGATGCGCGAGGCCATGCGCCCTGGAAGATCTCGCTTGAGTCGGGCGGGTACTGGCAGCACTGCGCCACGGGGCAGCTGTCGAGGGGCACGCCATGAGCCTGGCTAAAAAGATGCGCGGAGGTCGCGTTCCTCAATTCAGCGAGCTTGAAGTCGGCGCTCGAACGTGGTTCACACGAGACACCTGGCGCCACGTCGTACCGGCCAGGAGACATGTACGAATCGAGGCTCTCAAAGCAAGTGGACAGGTCCGGAACGACCTCCAAAATGTTCGAGAAGTCTCTTCATCGCCTCTTTAATACAATCTTGAAAGCATCCCCATCGTGGCCACGATGCTCCTTTCTCCTCTTACACCTCGTCCTGCATCATTTGTCCAATTCTGCGATGCACTTTAGAACCGACGTCTAGTAGTGCGAACAACACGAAAGCAACCTCCCTTCCTCCCTGCCCATCTCTCTGGCCTCCCCGAGAACCCCATCAGCTACGCAGATCCCAACCCATCCCCATCACGCCCCCACGCCTCATCTCCCCTCAGAAAATCCTCCAGCACCGACACGAACGCTGCGCCGCCGCTCCCGGCGGCCTCAGTGGTACTCCCATTTCCACTCGCACTCCCACCGCCCGACGTGCCACCACCGCCGCCCGTCCCGCCCGCCCCGTTCGGCCCCCCCGCCCCACTCGAGCTCCTCGCGGCAACAGAATCGAGCAGCGCATCAGTTTGCGCACACACAGTCTCCAACGCCGCCTCGCGCGGCTGGCCGAGACTCACTGCGGAAAAAGGGGCAAGTCAGCACGACGCCCCCAAATCAAACAAAAAAGAAAAAAAAAAACACCCGCCAAATAGACCAAGCGAGGAAGAAAGGAAGTCAACAACATACCCAAAACCGCCCCATTAACGCCCTCAGCAACGCCCACCCTTCCCCCCTCATCCATAACCTCAGCTACCAGACTCCCGCGCGCCTCCGCCAGCGGGCGCGCATATGCCATGATGGCGAAGACGTCGCGCAGCAGCTGGCGGCTGGCGGGGGGCGCGTCGGGAGACAGCGAGGCTTGTAGGCTGCGACCGTACGCTAGCGCTTCGTGTAGGAGGGCTTCGTGCTGCTGTTGTGGCGGAAGGGGGGGGAAAGTGTCGAGGTCCATGTTGTTGTCGTGGGGGAAGGGCGCGTGGCCGTTAGCTTCCCGGGGGTTTGTTGTGGTTGTGTCGGCGATGGTGGGGTGGGTAGAGGAGGGGTCGAGCTCGCTGCAGCGCCGGATCATCTCGACGAATTTGCGGCAGCGCAGGCGGAAGTGGATGTCGCGGTTGCGGTCGTCGTCTAGCACGCGCGGGTAGAAGGTGTGGGTGTATTTGAGGGCTTTGTCGATGTCGCCGGCGAGGATTGCGCGGCGGATTTTCTGGCGGCGGAGGGCGTGGACGGGGGAGGTGGGGGGAAGTGGCGCGGCGGCGGGGTCGCTGGGGTCGGTGGTCGAGGGGGTTGGAGTGGGCGCGTCGTCTGTTGATTCTGCGGGGGCGGGGTTGTGCTCGGAGGAGAGGTTGGGGGTGGTGGTGAGGTGGGTCTCGCGTGCTGTGGCGTCGCGCTCGAAGGCTGCGGCGGTTTCGACGAAGCCTTCGTGCGCAAGGTATTGGCTTACCAGGCCGTGGACGAGGGCGTCTTCGGTGCGGGGGAGTTGCAGTTTTGATGTGTCGGCGCGCGCGATATCGCGGAGGACGAGGGCGCGTTCTTGCGCCATGAGGGCGTCGATGTCGAAGACGAAGGGGTGGGTGCCGAAATTGGCGCGCAGGTATTCGCCGGGTTTCTTCATGCCGACTGAGGGGTAGAGGCGGTCGGATTTGATGCCCGTGAAGGCTGGGCCTGGGGAATTGTTAGTTGGAGGGAGCGATGAGGGCGTGAGTTGGTAATGACTTGCCTAGGTGTACGCCATTCTTCGTGAAGAACGCAACCCCAGTGCGGAAGTTCACACCGCATCCGACCACATCCTGCGCCGAGTAGCGTGGCCCATACGGTTTCCCACTCGCCGTACAAGCAAAACTGTTCCCATCGTCCCCATGATATGCCCAAGACTCCATCTCCCAGCCCGGCAATCTGTGTAGACTGACCTTCCTCCCGGAGAACCCCACGCCCACCATCCCCTCGCGGGAGCGTGACAGAATCGTCACCTCGAAGTAGAACATGCCCGCCTCGCGCGGCATCGGCGCATCCGCACGTATGCTCGCCGCCTCGTCCGACTGCGCCACCTTCGAGACACCACTATACCGCACCTCACTCCCCTCAGCCAGCACCTCCGTCCCGGCAGTGCGATCGTCCTCGCTCCAACGACTCGGCAGCGGCGTAAGCGGCGGCCTCGATGCATCGCCCTCCTGCTCCCTCGCACCCGCTGCACCCCCATGCGGCGCGCGCTCAATCACATCCGTCGCCACGCCACAGTGCACATGCTGCGGCAACAACGCCTTGCCAACCGCGCCCGCGAACCCGCCCTCCTCCTCCCCGATATCGAAACTCTCGCCCTCCACGCTCGCGTCCGCATCCATGCCCCCCGGCGCTCCGCGTCCCAGTTCCAGCCCCGCGGCGACGCCCTCCCGCAGCGCGCGCACGTGGCTCTCCCATCCCCGCCGCAGGCGCGCGACGTAGCGGCTGCCGCGTAGGTAGCTGGGGGTGATGAAGGGGGCGTGCTCGTCGTGGATGGGGCACCCGAGGCGGCCGTAGCTGTTTAGGCGCTTCCAGGAGGGGGGTTGGGTGGAGTCGGAGGGGTCGGAGGGGTCGGGGCCGGCGCCGGCGCGTTTTGTGCCGTGGGGGTGGGAGGGGTTTGTGGGGGAGTGGAGGGAGGAGCGGCGGGTGCGGGTGGCGGGTTGTTGTGGTTGGGCCATTGTGGGTGGTGAGGATGAGGTTGGTGAGGATCAAGAGGGCGTTGGGATCCGCCGGACGGGCGAAGGAGGAGAGATGGGGTTCTGGGCAGACGAGGCCCAAGACGACGGGAGGGTCGCACTGGGTGCTTGCTGGTCTGTTTGCCGCCTTCCTGGCGTGATATACTTCGCTGCGAGATAGCAAGGTCGAAGGCCGACTCGCTGGGCGACGAATGGATCGAGCTTGCTGTGTCGACGGTTAGATGCGGTCGATTTGCTCGTTCGCGATGAGCAATATCTCACGACGCTGGATCGTGAGTCGATATGATTGTCGCTGCGAGGTAGGAAGTCGGTGATGAAGCGATGATGAGGAGTGAGAGTTGTTGCGGTTGGGATGCAGCTAGAGATGAAGCCGAGTTGCGATGATGTCGGCGCCTCGCAGCGTCCACGGGCTTCACCGCGGCGATGCCGGCCCCGCGCGAGTCGATCGGGATAGAACTCTCATGGTGGCGGGAGAAAGGACTGACAAGAAGTTATTGAAATCTTCGACTGACTCAATCAACTGCAAGGTGAGGGTTGAGTTCATCTAAAGGTCCAGTGCGTATGAGGAGTGAAGTGTGGTGGTATTGAAGGTGAGCTCGAAGTACCCTCTGTCCCACCAGCGCCCCTTCCCGCCTCAGGCTTCTGCATCGTCGAAGGGGCCGCGCAACACATTTATGGTGAGAGGTTCCGAGAGATTCCGGCAGCTGAAGAGTCTTGAGCAGGGAAACACATGCAGTAGACGACAGCCTATGCAACTGTGCACGTCTGGCGAATAGTCAACGGCTCGCAAGGGCTATCTACTCAAGGTCACACCCTGCATGTTGGGCTAAGAGCTCCCCATGTGAAGACAAACGGAGAATTGGAGTTGGTTGTGGTACATTGTCGCGGGAAGTCCATTCGAAGCTTTCAGACGGAGCAATACCCAGTCTCCCTGGTTAGAGACGCGCCGCTGTTGAGCAGTACCCATAACGCCGCGCTAAGTATATCATGTAATCAAGCAATCCCCATGTCAGTCCGAGCATTTTCTTCCTCCGAGCCGTGCATGGCCCGTTTGAGAAGCGACAAGGCCCCTCCACCCGTCGCCTTCGAGCATCAATGCTCCTCTAAGCCTCCACAGCCGGCGCAGGCGCCGGCGAACTCACGCTCCCATTCTCCATCCCGCCCATCTCCACATCTCCACCCCCAACACCACTCCCAATAGCCCCCTCGCCACTGCGACTCCGCTCGCTCCCAACAGCCGAGCTTCTCTCCATGCCCTCCCCCTCCGGCTTCACTTCACTGCTCCCTTGGCTGTCGCTCTTGACATCTCCTGCAAACCCCTCCCCACGCTGCGGCGTGCGCCACGACGGCATAGTCCAGCCGCAGCCGGTAAAAGACTTCAGTGCCAGTCCTTTGCGCGCCCATTTGCGACACGGCTTGCCGCTGCGGTCGAGTGCGCGGAGGCCTGCGTTGATGGCGCCCGTGTTGGCTTTGGGCCCGAGCTTGTGGGCGGGAATTGGGGCGGGGGCGCCGTTGGCGGTGCCGTTGGCGGCGGGGGTGGCGCCGTTGGTGGTCGTGGGCTTTTTGAGGGGGTCCTGGCTGCGGTCGATGGTGCCGTCGGGACTGGGAAGGGGGTCAGCGGGTGGTTGGGGGGAGAGGGGGGATTGATGTGGGAGGGGATGAGGGGATGAGGGGTTGAGGGTTATTCAAGTGGTGCGGGGTGATTGCACTTACAGTCTCGGCTTCTTCTTGGGTCCTGGCCTCCCGCGCTCTTTCGGCGGCGCATTGGGATCGATCGACGGTGGTGCTCTCTTCCTGCCAGAGGCAGCGCCGCCTCCTCTCTTCCTCTTGTTGCCAGCCGCGGGCGGAGCGAGCGCGTTGGGGTCGGCTGGTTCGTCGTTGTCGGCCGTTGGTGCCGGGGTGTTGGCGTCTGATGCCTTGTCTGTGGGATAAGGTGGGTTGATGGAAGGGGTCGAATCTGAGGCGGCGGGAGCGACGTCGTTGATGGGTGATGGAGTCGGCTTCGTCGATGGCATATCTGATGGAAAGGCGGATAGAGCGTCCCGTGGCAGGCGGAGGACGACGACCTTGCTCTTCATTGACGCCTTGCCGGCGGGCTGTTTCGGGGTGGTGGTCGACATGGCTGGTGCTGGCGACGGCGAAGGGAAGGTGGTGTGGTGGATAATGTTGGCCGGTCGACGTAGGTGGGCGAGAAGGAGGATGAGGTGGGTGGATGGTTGTCAGCCGGATTGCGACGGGCAGTCTCGTGGCCCTTCAGCCAAGCTCGGTCGCAATCTGTAGCAGTAGGGGATTTCGGTGGGCGGTGGTGGGCGTGCGCGTGCGCGGTCGGGGCGCGCGTACCGTGGTCGGGAGGCGGTGGTGTTGGAGTGGTGGTGGTGGTGATGGTGGTAGTGGTAGTGGTGGTGGTAGTGTTGCCACCGTGGGAGAGGTGCCGACGTTGAGGAGAAAGTTGGCGGTAGGGGATGGCGCTGTGCCGGGTGGCAGGCCAGGGCTGGTGACGGCCATTACCGAGGGGAGTTGGGCGGGCTGATTTCTCAGGATCTGTACAAAGCGAGGAGGTCCAAACGCTCGCCCTGACCTGCGCTGCACCCGCCGGATGGACGACGCCCCCGCGCCCGATTGGGTCCTATGCACGGACCATCAACTCTCTCTCCTACTTGACCGCACACTCGACGACTCCTGTCCACATCACCCACCACCTGCCCACCTGCCCATCTTCTGCGCTCACATATCGGCCTCGCACATGTTGTCAAGGTATACATATGTCTTTCAAAGTGATGAAGCGCCTGGACATCACCAGCAAACCGGCAATGCAGCGGATCACCGTCCACACGACATCAGCTGTCGAAACACCGTGGGTAGATGCCTGAACTGCTGGACACCTGAGGATTGCGTTCCATCAATGCGTATACCGGCCACCGCAGTTGAGGAACCTGCTTTAGAAGCTGTAAATGGGACTGTAAATGGGAATGTGGATGCACGCACTGGTCCATAGGGAATGCGTCGTTTGCTACCCACGCAAGCTGTCCTTGTTTACTTTCGAGACATGGTCGATTCAACATCCCTCCCCTCTGTTGCCATTGACCATTACTGATCTTTGGCGGAATCTTTGATGGCTACCATGTCACTGTCTCAACGAGCGCGGCAAATCTCCATATGAGCCCAGCCCAGTGGCGTGTTGTGGCATGTCGGAGAGATGTGGGAATGCCGGCCCCGTTGGAATGAGAGCACCACCTGCGTCGACTCGAGAGCCAATCCCCCAACGCGCCACCGCATCTTCAAACATTTCAAACATATCTCCGTCATGCGCCCGCCACGGCCCGCCATATTCATTCTCTAAACAGCCCCCCTGGCTTCGAGCCTACATATCATGAAGGCAGCCTAAGTCAAGTTCCTGCTCTCCTATCTGCCATCCCTCCAGCAACCACCATCCCCATTCAAAACGCCCTCTGTCATGCTATCTTCACTCAAGCTCCTTGCCCTTTCCTCTATCTACTTGAACGGCGCCGTGGCGTATCTGCACCGCCCGGTACGGTCCCACCAGCACCTGCACGCTCAGCACCATGCGCGTCAGGTCTATCCCATCGAGCCCTCGCCGGCGACCGGTTCACCAAGCCCCGTCCCTCCTCCGGGTCCTCCTGAGCCAGTCGACGATGCTTCAACCATCGACACGTCAGGCGACGACGTGATCGACAGCATCCAGGGAATCCAGCAAGGCTTGGCAGATCTGCCGGACGACTTGCTTGCCTTCGTCAACAACCTCCAAGCACGCCTCCAAGACCTCGAGGGTCTTTTGGAGATATATTTTTCCGACTCCACGACCAGCGCACCAGGCATTCCTTCCACAGCTCCTGGACAGACGGAAACAATGCGAACCGTCCCGTCGCCATCGAACACCGGATTGTCGTCGTCACGCTCCGATGTCACTCCGTCGCCATCAACTCGCGCTACGCTCAGAAGCACGAGCACTCGCACCAGCCTCAGTACGCTGACAAGCGTGACTACAATACTCACCTACCCGATCCTCCCGTCGGAGACGCCGATACCTACCAGTGATGAGACAGCGACGCAAGAACCTACGATACTCGCGCCGAGTCTTTCCGGTGCACCACCGAGCTCTAGTGCGACGCTTGCGACAGGAACCGTCGCAACCAACTCGTCGAGCGTGACAGCCCCGACAGCGTCTATCAGCGATGCAGAAGAGTCCTCGAGCTCCGCACCGACAACGTCGAGACAGACAGCAGCCCAACCCATCGGCTCAACATCGCTTGGTACCAGCGATGCACCGGCACTGGCGAGCTCTCCGACAGTCCTCCCCGACCCGTTCCCAGGCGGCAGCGCAACTAGCAACGGCACCACCAGCGTCCGTGCCAGCGCCAGCACGCCCTCTCTGCCCGATCTCCCCAGCACTCTGTCAACAGTCACGCGGTCACCCTCGCCGTTGATCGAGCCTTCTGGGCCTCCGCAGTCCGCTGAGCCTCCTGGCCCGCTAGCTACCCCGGAGACATCGGTGGAGCTCTCTACCCCCGTCGCTGCTGGCAGCGCGACCAACGCGACAGCTGTCTCTCCACTGGCAGCACCCGACCAAACACCTGTGTCGGTCTTCGTTTGATGCCTTGTTTGGCTCATCTTCTGTTTACCTACCAGCTTATCGAGCAATTAGACTTTGGTTCCTCGGCGTTCGGGATCACTAGACCACGTGACTCGGAGTTAAACTTTGGTGCTAGCACCCGAAACGGCAGGCGCTTCCCTTTGGACGGACTTCAGACGGAATTGAGACGATTCATGCCATCGTCATGCTTTACCGCACACTCCCCATCTTCCCACACATCCATCTCTCTCCCGTCTCCCGTGTATGCAGAAGGCAAGTCACCACGGCCACCTCTCTTTCCTCTCAACTTTTTTGCTTGCAGCATTTGTAACCCAGACATTCTCACCAATCCACCCTGACCCACTGAACTCCGTCCATTTGGTACCTTCTACCTGATCAGCGCAAGAGAAAACTCCGACCATGCAAGAATAAAAAAAACCCCAAGATCGCACCCTTCGCCATCCTCCTTCTCTCTCCACCGCCCCCTCCCCTCGCACCAGCCCACCAACCCACCACAGCCATGTTCGTCTGGCTAACCGGCTCCCCCACCCACCCCCCTATCTACCTCACCTTCCGCTCCTCCCGCGCCTTCATAATCTGGACCATCTCCCTCGCCATCTTCACCGACATCTTCGTCTACGCCATCGTCGTCCCCGTCCTTCCCTTCGCCCTGACTTCACGCGCAGGGATTGACCCCTCCCAAGTCCAAACCTGGGTCTCTATCTTCCTCGCCGTCTACGGCGCCGCGCTGCTAGCCGCCGCGCCCGTTTTCGGATGGCTTGCGGACCGCTCTGCGTCGCGGCGTGCGCCGCTCATGGGCGGATTGCTGGCGCTGGGCGGGAGTACGGCTATGCTGGCGGCGGGGAGCGGGATCGGCGTTCTTGTGGCGGGGCGTGTGTTGCAGGGTGTAAGTGCGGCGGTGGTGTGGGTGGTTGGGCTCGCGTTGTTGGTCGATACTGTTGGGCCCGATCAGGCGGGGCAGACGATGGGGTATGTGGGGATTGCGATGAATTTGGGGATTTTACTGGCGCCGTTGCTGGGTGGGGTGGTGTTTGAGCAGGCAGGGTATTATGCGGTGTTTGCTATGGCGTTCGGGTTGATCGGGGTCGATGTGGTATTGAGGGTGGTTATGGTGGAGAAGAAGGTGGCGAGGAGGTGGTTGAGTGAGGAGGAGGCTTATGGGGGGAATGGGAAGGGTGAGAGGGGAATCGAGGCGGAAGGCCAGGCGAAGGTGGAGGGCGAGAGGGAAGCGGAGGGCGCTGGAGGGCAGCAGGCGACGCCCATTGCCGTGGAGGAGAAGGCGGACCCATCGCCACCCATCAACACTACTGACAACGCCACCGTCGAACAACCTTCCGCCCAACCCAACCTCAAAGCCCGCCTTGCCGCCCGCCTGCCCCCCGTCTTCCACCTCCTCGCCTCAGGCCGCCTCCTCAACGCCCTCTGGGCTGTCCTCATCCAAGCCACCCTTCTCACGAGCTTCGACGCGCTTCTCCCGCTCTTCGTTCGCGACACCTTCCGCTGGAACGCCACAGGTGCCGGCCTAGTCTTCCTCCCGCTCGTACTAGGCTCCTTCTTCGGCCCAATCGTCGGCGCCCTCTCCGACCGCCACGGCCCACGCTGGTACGCGACCTCAGGCTTCCTCCTCGGCACGCCCTTCCTCATCCTCCTACGCCTCGTCGACCACAACGACCTGAAACAAAAAGTTCTCCTCTGCGCCCTCCTGGCGCTCATAGGCCTAAGCCTCACTCTCATGCTCACGCCCGTCATGGCTGAGATCACGTACGCGGTCGAAGCGAAGGGCCGAATGCGTCCGGAGGGGTATTTTGGCCCGCATGGTGCATATGCGCAGGCGTATAGTTTGTTTAATATGGCGTGGGCAGCGGGGAGTTTGGTTGGGCCGCTGCTGGGCGGGTTGGTGAGGCAGACCAAGGGTTGGGGTGCGACGACGCTGATTTTGGGATGTGTGAGTGCGGCGACCGCGCTGCCGACGGCTATTTGGACGGGGGGGGGTTTGGTTGAGTTGTGGAAAGGGAGGAGGGCTAGACGGGCGCAGGGGGTCGGGGAAGGAGAGGAGGTGGGAGACGGGGGGGTTAGGTCGTGATGGTAAAATGCAGAGTTTGGGTATTTTCCGTCGCTCTCAGCTCAAATCGCTTGGTTCACGTCTTCCTCTACTCTTTTGAGCTCGTTCAAAGCCTGTAGATATCATTTATCTCGAAAACGACACGCCAGCACGTGACTAGGCGCGCTTTGAAGATTGCTTGGCGTCGGTTTCCCGCGTCATACCTTCAGCTCCATCTTTAGAAGCTGCGGCGCAGACCACGCTCCGATGCGACAATCACGATAACTCGCCCAAAATGATGTCCAGCGAGCAGATACTGGAGCAAGTCGCTCAGGATGGCTCAATTGACGTGTTGGTTTGCTCCAGGTGCGGTGAAACGGGCCACGGCTGACCAGCGACAGCGCCGAATGGCCTCGTGTGCTCGAGACGGTGTTGCAGCGACTGAACGACGTGAGAAGCGCCCTCGTCACTTCATGTTCCGTTGAGTAGCGCGACTGACGGCGGCTTCCAGATCGTACACAACGACTTTCCGCTCCCTGCGATACCCCTTCCCGCCATCCTCCCGTCCACCGTCGACCCCAGCTTCATCGCCTCCACCCCGCCGAACGAGGGCGCCGAGGAAAAGGATGAGGAGCTGCCGGACGCGAACGGGTTTGACGCCTCGCAGAACAGCCAGAGCAGCACGAAAGAGAACGATGCGCCGCTGGATATGGCTGTGCAAAGGCGGTCAGGCGTGGGCTCCGAGACTGGAAGCAATCCGCAGCAGCTCACGCAGCCGCCGCACAGCGTCGCGACGAACTCAGGAACCCTGCCGCCCGATTTGTTGAGCCTGTATACCACATCCACGCACGCTCTCGAGAACCACTTCGCTCAAAGCCCACCCTACACGATCCAGCGTCTAGCCGAGCTCGTCCTCCACCCCAAACGCCACCACCGCTTCCTCCCCCCCTACCTCCGCGCCCTCGACCGCATCGTGTCCGTCAGCTCCCCCGTCTCCGACTTTCCGCTCCCCTCCCTCCACCCCTCCACGAACGGTGGCTTCCTCACCAACGGCGACGGCACCCAGGTCAACGGTATCGGCGAAGCAGACACCCTCGGTAGCGACGAGAGTCTCGGCGGCGCCCTGCTGACCCCGATCCCCTGGCTCAATTCCACCCGCTCCCTCAGCAACAGCGCCAGCGCCGCATCCGCCTCGAGCCAAACCCACGCCCAAAACGACGGCGAGCTCCACTCCGAGCGCACCGACACCATCGACGGCCCCCGCGGCACCGGCCGCATCGAAACCGTCTCCGTAACCGTCAACGGCGTACCCTCTGCCACCAGCGCCGCGCACACAACCCCGCTCTCACCCACACCCCCAGAGCAAAACTCGACCGAAATCGCCACTTCCCAGTCGCCCCCGCCCGCAACACCACATCCCCACCTCCGCGACCAAGGCGGCGTAACCCAAGGCGAGCTCCTGCGCCAAGAACAAGAAGCCGGCGTCGTCCCCGTGTCGCAGACGCCCCCGCGCCGCGCCCTCATGTCC
This sequence comes from Aeminium ludgeri, assembly GCA_004216415.1. Classification (NCBI taxonomy): domain Eukaryota; kingdom Fungi; phylum Ascomycota; class Dothideomycetes; order Mycosphaerellales; family Aeminiaceae; genus Aeminium; species Aeminium ludgeri. Next base: position 63,880 of record SGQK01000045.1, on the reverse strand, counting down.
GCCACAGGCGGCAACGCAGCCGTGGGCCGCGATACGCCCAATCAAACCAATCAACCCGCCAATGGCCACCAACAAAACCCCTCCACCACCACCACATCCCCCGCCCCCTCCTCATTAGCGACCTCTTCCCCGCCCGCCTCATCCCACTACGCCCACTCCGCGCCCCCCGGCTCGCCACCCCTGCACTCCTCCCCACCTGCGCCCACGCCCGACGCGACGGAAGCCCCGCACGCGCGCGGGCCGGATGTCATCGGGATGGAGGATATGGGGCCGCAGCATGGGCATTCGTCGGAGGGGCTGGATATGGAGGCTGCGGTTGGGAGGGCCAGGTCGCCGTTGCCGCGTGCTGAGCTGGGGTTGGGGCGTGTGGAGGGTGAGGGTGCAGGTGGGGATGGGAGTGGGGATGGGGATGTGGATGTGGAGATGGAGGATGAGGGGTCGGGGGTGCGGCAGGGGGGTGATGGGAAAGAGGGGATTGGGGAAGGGGTGAAGGGTGGGAAGGGAGACAGGGAGTTGGGTGAGGATACGGTGCTTGCGGATCCCGACGGACGGACGGGGAAGGATATGGAGAAGGGGGGGCGGTTGGACGAGGGTGGGGATAGTGAGATGAGCTGATTGTGGAGGTGGCCTTGACACCGGCAATGAATCGGAGGGAGGCTGCGCGTACTCTCATGCAAGCGTTCGAGCTGGGTACTGGCTTGCGCTTGACTGGAGTCAGCGCAGACAGACGGTGGTTACGAAATCGAGCGTTTAGCGCAATTTGAAAAGCATCACACGAGCTTTTCTCAATCATTAAGCATCGTACGTGGCGCCCGTGACTGTGGGTAAGTGTTCAGTGACGTGGGAAGGGAACGAGATGCACAGTAAGAGAAATCAGGCAGGTTGGGACAATAAAGTATTTGAGACATAATCCCTACACGGAGAGCCTTTAGTGTCCGTTCAACGAGCAGCTGGGAGCTGGACTACTCGATTCAAGTTTCTCGCGCCCCTTTACCTCTTTTCCACGGCGGCCACGGGATGCGTCCAGGGGCGCATGTGGTGTCGCAGATACTGCTCGTGCTATCCCGCAACGGCTTTCTCCAACACGCAGCACCTGCGCGCGTTGAGGGGGTGCTTACTTCAGCGCAGACTGATTTGGCCTGCTCTTCGGTCCTTTGATCTGGCGCGTCGATTTGCTGTGTTTGCAATCTGGCTTCAGAATGCGGCGACGTTCGATGGCGAATGGCGATGTCGACAGATTCCATCGAGGCGCGCAGGCATGCGCGATTTGACGTTCGTCGTGGGACTGACACCGTTGAATGATCCGTCTCCATTTCTCGTGGCACAGTTCCTCATGAACGGAAGGAAGCCAGAGAGGGAAGGCCTGTGCAGCGGTTGGGAGCGTGCGGAGCGTTGCGAACGCAACTGTGGCAGTCGTGGTCACCAGACTCGTCCATGATGTGTAGGATGATTGATGATACGGCGGTGGGTGCATCAATCGTGTCGGATTGTAGTCTCGATCGAGTCCGGGATCAGCGCTTCCTTTCGCGGGCCTTGAAGCTCGTTCCGTTCTTGTTGACTCCACCGGCGGAGTTTCCGTTCATTCGGTCGCGCTGTGCTTCCACTGCGTTCAATGCGAGTCCAAGATCTCGTTCGCGACTCTTCAGTGCTTCGAGCTTTCTTCTCCTGACGCCGAGAGTGTGCTGCTTGCGTTGTTGCTGTGGAGTGAGGTCTTTCTTCGTTGCGTCGTCTTCGCTCGAGCCGTCCTCCTCCTCTAGCCAACCATCCATGTCATCGTCCTGAGTTTCTCTCGAAGGTGCAGGTAACGAAGGCACCGCTTCGTCGTCGTCCCCGAAAACCACCTTCCTCCCACCCTTTCCACTCCCATTGACCTCCACCCCCACCATCCCCCCCACCACCTCCTCTGCCAACCTCTCCCTCTCCCTCCTAGTCTGCTGCAGCACCGTCCTCAAATACCCCACGTCCTGCGTCTTCATCAACTTAACCACATCCTCCGACAGCACCTTCCCGCCGCCCTGATTCTCCTCCCCACGCTTCGCAACTTTGATCCCGCCCTTGCTCTCCGCGCTCATCATCCCAAAGTAAAACTCGTCATCGTTGCGATCCGCCGCCTTGTGCTGCAAAGCCTTCAGCTTACGCCGTTTCTGCTTGTGGTCCGCCGCGCGCAGTTTGTAGTCCTTGCCCTTTTCGAGGAGGCCCCATTTCTGGCGTTCGGTGGGCTGCGCGCGCTCGCGGTGGTTGCGGCGCTGGACTGCATTGCGCATGGACGACATGCTGGGCGGTGTTGTGGGGAGTGTGCGGTCCGGCAGAGTGGAGGTTGGTGAACATGGCGGCGCGCGAAGCTAGCCAAAAAATGTCCGTGGATTCTGCCCTGCCAAGACTTGTCGGGCGGTGAGTGATGCCTTACATCCCCTCCATCCCGTTCCCTTCCGGCTGATGAGCGGTTCAAGAGCCTGTCTCTGTTGCATGAGGGGATCGCTTGAGCAGATGTTCATCGACAGCGAATGCTTTGTGCTTGAATTCATGAGATGCGCAACTCGAGTTGTTCAGATGCGTGCGCGAACGATGGAAATTGAGCAGCTACGTGTGTGTATCATTGTTTGAAGTATCTATCCGCCCACCGAGTTGCTTTCGAGCATTGGCATCGAATTCAAGATTTATCCAGCAAAACCAATCGCATATTCTTGCGCCAGGGGCTGGTACTCGAGCTTGAGTGCAACATCCCCGTCAAAGTGCGGAGCATTCCGCATTCCCCTCGAAAGATCATTCGCACCGCTCGTATTGTCGATGATGCTCTGCTTGAGAGCCTTCAGCTTTGGTCGGTCGATAGTTCTGTCGGCCACGCAGTTGGTGATCAGCTCGCTGAGCTCCTCCGAGTAATTCCTGCGGGCGTTCGCGGTAAGACTTGGCTCCAATAATCTTCGTCCCTGATCGTCTTCCTGCGTGTCCGGGATACTGAAATCCTGGTTCATCGCGTGGAGAATAATCGCGCCAATGCCCCAAACGTTCGTCGCCTCTCCCAGTTTGTCCACCTGCTCGGGTTTCAAGGTATCTGCATTAAAACCCATGACTTGCTCACGTGGGCGCCAGCCAGACGTTCCGTCCCCGCCATTGTATCCGTACGGATTCATAGCATCGTTGGTGTCGTCTGCTGTCATCACGCTCAGTCCAAAGTCTCCTACTACAGCTCTTGGGTAACCGGGGTATACGTCCGAGTTCGGAATGTCCAGAAAGACATTGTCGTATTTGAGATCCCGGTGCACGATGGGCTCCCAAGAACCAGTCTTGGCGGCTTCCAAAGTTCCATCTATGAGTATTCGGTAGGGCTCGTCCAGCCCGTACTGCAGTACGATCATTGCGTCGACGAGGTTTTCAAAAATACTCCACAGCGCCGGTTCTGGGATGGGACGCTCAGGAAAAGGGTGAGCACCGTCATAAAGGAGATGTGCCATATCTCCATGCGGATAATATTCCATGTCTAGAGACGAGAGAGCTGTTAGTTGGGTGCTTGCTGCCAAAGTTGCTCGGAACTGAGCGCATGCGGACTTACACATTCGATACCACATCCTCTTCTCGTCCTTCTCAGAATGACGCAGCTGAACACAGTTATTCTTTCCTTTGACATTCTGCATCTAAAGGGCCGTCAGCGAGGTGCAGGAGAAGCCTTTCCAAGCAGATCGAGGCACATACGCATTTTAGTTCCATGTATTCGCGGGCTGCCACGTCTTTCATGTCGCCATGCCAAAACGCAAAGTTGTTCCATCTTCCATGACTCCAGAAAGTATCCTTGACGATGACCCTATCTGCGACTCGTCCATGGTCATCCTGGCGTATATAAAGTCTTACTACTCCCTGTCCTCCGGCTGGTGGTTTGTGTCGCAAAGTCCAACCGGCGTCCCGGTCCGGGGGGGACTGAAAGGGCAGGTTGTTTTTGTATGCAGCTTCCGCCGCGACGCGCCTTTCTTCGGCTGTGAGATCCTCTTCGGGGTTTTGAACGAGCCATCCGCGAGGCCCGGGTTGTCCGCCTAGTGGGTAGTATGTCACTTGTGGTGAAGCAGGTGCAGGTACAGGCGCAGAATCATTGATGGGCCCTTGCTGTGGAGCAACCCCGGGCGGTGGAGCACCCCCAGGCGATCCAGCAGGCGCAGGTGGTGGTGGTGATGGTGATGGTGGTCCAGGCGCAGGTGGTGGTGGTCCAGCTGCCCTGGCTCCGATTGCATTTCGAGCAACTTGAGCGGCGGCTGGTCTATTTTGCGGAGGAATTCCCCAATACTCCCTCTCGAGCGCCTTCACTCGTGGAATGGCTACGTGTATCCGAGCGTCAGCATTCTCAAGTGTCAAAAGGCGAAAGGGATCCGACACCACTCACTTGTTCCCCAATTGCGACTTGCCAGCTCGTTCTCAATCCAGTTGCGCTTGTCGAGCGCTTTCATACGTTTCAAAAGACCGGCCATGTTGTCGATACACACTTGGGTCTGGGACTTTGTGGATTGGACAATCTAACCACACGAGAAAGATGTGAAGAGGTGTCTGAGCGGGTCGTTGTTGATCTCTGCTACCTTGTACAGAACGAAGGCGGATATGATGCACAAATAAATACAAAGACGGTCGAAACGCCGCATGCGGCCACGCACGCAAGCAGAGCTTTGTGGAGTTTCTTACCCCCCCGGGATTGTGTCCCAACTCGCGCAACGAGCCTGTCGAAACGTTGATTTAAAAACATCATTGGTCCTCTTGAGCGTCGGGATGTTTTCCTATATCCCATGGGTCGTCGTCATCATAGTTTAGCTTATCCGCAGTGGCCATGTCCGGGGTGTAAGCCGCGTCTCTCATGCCTCTTGCTCGGTCACGACGGTTTCCTTGGAAGGTGTTTCGAGCGATCTCCTTCCTCAGGTCGCTCGCTTGGATCCTGTCCTCTGGCCAGTAGGCCGTACACCAAGCGACCAAGTGGCGCAATTCTTGGGAATAGCTCTTTGTATGAGGCAGCATGTCTGGCTGGCTCTCGCCTTCAGTGTAGTCGAGTTCAAGCGACTCCTGCCGGTTCATGAGCGCGATGACGATCCCACCAATCCCCCAAACGTTCGTCGCGGCGGTGAACTTGCCCACAGACTCTGGGAGGCGCGTCGTGGAGTTCACCATAGGAAGCGTCTCTGGCGCTTGCCAGCCATCAGTGCCCGCAATTTCGTCGCTATAGGCTTGAGGGTTCATCGGGTCGGACGCTGAAGTTCTGATGGCTATACCAAAATCGCCCAAGACAACTTGCGGATATGAAGCCCACACGTTCTTATCGTGGGAGTCGAGGAAAATGTTGTCCGTCTTGATGTCCCTGTGAACAATGGTTTTCCACTGGTCGGCCCCGACTTCGTCGTCGTCGGACATTTCGGCGTCGGACATTTCGGCGTCGGACATTTCGGCGTCGGACATTTCAGCGTTGTCAACAAAGCCCTGATCGAGCATTTGGCAAGCTGCCGTGAGGCTTTCGAGAACGCTCCAGAGGAATGGCTCAGGTATGTTGGCCTGTGGTTGTTTTTTTCTTTTTTTCCCCTTCTCGCCAAGGCCAAGTTCCAGCTCGGGATTGTACTTTCGAAGGACGTCGCCCAAGTCGCCGTGAGGACAGTAAGTGAGGTACACTCGGTATCGCCTATCTTCGTCCATGCGTGTAGACTTAATCATATTGACGCAGTGCTGTGCACCTTCCTTGGACTTTATGATTTCATGAATGTGAACTTCCATGTGTTCGCCTTCGTCGTTCGGATTTCCGTACCAATGGCTCACTCTCGCCCATTGCTCAAGAGGGACCCAGCAGTCTTTCGTCGTAACTCGGTCAACAATTGTTCCATGTTCGTCAAGGACCAGCCAGAGAAAAGCCTGTCCGGAGGCGCCTCCGCCGAGATAGTAGCCGAAGGTCCAAGGGTTGCCATCTCCATCTTTCGGAGGGTTCCCTTCTGCTTTCTTTTTCAGATCCTCTTTTCGTTGTGGTTTGTCATTCTCCTCAGCTTTTTTTTTTTTTGCCTTTTCCCGTTTTTCTTGTTCCTTAGGATCGTGGGTGAAAGCATAAATGGGGGCTTTCCGTTCAGCCATAATCTCAAGCGAGACCAGTTTCGGCCAGATTTTCCAATGACTGGGTCGTGCTCAAGGGTAGAACTCAGTGGGTGAAGATTGATCTTGGCTGATATCAGTGGTCGGTGCAGCGGGATGTTGCCGGGCTGAAAGCTGCATCAGTCTTGTTTTGCCTCTGCATGAACATTCGCATACTTAGCTTTGGCAGTGGCTCGGCGGCCGGAAGCGGATACAACATCATTGTTTTCAACGACAGGGAACCAATGCTTGCCGGCCGGAAGCGGTGTAGACTTTCTGAGCATGCCTCTTTATTGCAACTTCGAGGACTGGGGAACGGCACCGGAGTAGTTGGTGATAAAGAACAAGTTTTGAAGCCCTCAATGAACGCCTGAGCACCGACGCTAAAATCAAAGGCATGCCAGCCTGGAGTCTCCATCAATCCCCACGCCTCCGTTTGCTCCCCGTCTCCACCTCATCGCCCTCAGGTTCCAAAAAGTCTCCATCTTCTTGCTGCGCGGTGCTTTTCCGGCGGAACTGCCCTGTTCCAATCGCAACCATCTCGTCCTCGCTGTCTGATTCGTCCACGCCGAGCAGCACGGGCATCCTGAAATCTTCACCAGCGGCCTTCGCGCCTTCTCTCTCCAGTTGACTCTTGTCCACAGTCAATACATCCACGTCTTCGTCTTCTTGATCCAGGCGCTTCCGGTGCAATTCTTCAATGGGGTGAATGTCGAACTCGTCTTCCGCCTCAATGTACTCGACATTTTCCTCGACCTCGGCAAAGTCGGGTGCCAATGCGCTCCAGCGTTGCGGTGTGTGGACTGTCCACAGGTAGATGCGGCCGGACTCCACGCCCGTGGCGGCCACGATGGGGCGTTGGGGGTGCCATTCGACGGCACCGAGCTCTTCTTTTGGTCCCTCGAGAATTTTAACCAGCGATCCGTGGCCCCGCTCCCAGATGTAGACGTCGTGGTTCATGAGCGTAGAGGCGAGAACGTAGTCTGCGGTACTGGAGAATGCCACGTGGTTCCAAGCAAGCCTGTTCACCACGTCCTGAAACTTGTGCTCGACCTCCAAGTTAATGTTATCGGGCGCAAGATTCGGAGACGACAGGTCAGGGAGCTTGATGGTACGAATGATGGTGTCTGAGGCGTTGACGAGGAGATCGCGGCCCGAAGCCGAGACACGTATCAAAAGGATTGGCTTGCTACACAATCGAGCGCTGTATATCGTCTCGAGACTTCTGGCGGATATGATGTTGAGGTATCCTTTTGTCGTACCGGTGAAGATGTAGGATCCAGATGGCGCAAACGCTGCCACAGTCACGAAGTGTTTGGCGTCCGCCTTCTCGTTTGCTTCCTGCTCATGCGGCGCACGCTTGGGGAGATTTGGCAAGGGAGTCTGCTTCACCTTGCCTTTCTGACTGAAGTCCGCCAGCACTGGTCTGTACTCGTATAGCGCAGCGACGCATCGCATGTTGTTCCAGGGATCCAGCTCGGCGATGTAGACTGGAGCACCCAGCGTCCCCTGCCATACCCTCGATCCGTCTTTCAAGTCCCACAGAATGACCTTCCAGTCAACACTGCTGCTCAACAGGTATCGTCCGCTCTTCTCCCAGCTCAGACTCTGTACCGTGCGCCCTGACGTGTGGCCGCGCAATTTGCGCGCGACACCATTCGTAGCCAGGTCGAAGACAGCAATTGTTCCCCGCGCAGTCCCAGATGCGAGAAGGGAGCCATCGTGAGAGAACCGGAGGCAGACCGCTTGCCCAGTGATGCGAAAATGGGCGGAGAGGGAGTCTGGTATGTCCTGGGCGAGCAGTACGGGATCCGTCAGGGGGAGATTCATGATGTTCTGACGCGGTTCCGCGAGATCCGGGATCTTTCAAGCGTCATCTGCGAAGCACCGGATTCTCGTCGTCTCACTGAACTATCCTGACGACCGGGGACCAGTCGCGCCAGTAGGGCAGGTGAAAGTACCTTGGTGAAGCGCGCGTGAACAGCGCGAGAGACTTCAGCATCCTCAGGCATCCCTCCATGCACAGTCATTGGGGACTTCGAAGATCTTGGCATGCACGGGCCATCAAGCCCGGCCGGCCGCCTTGTAATCTTTGCCGCAACCTCCACAGACAAAGCCTCGCTCCATCAACGCCTCCCTCCGCCATCCACCATCCGCCATCCGCCATCACCCTCACCACTACCCTCTCTCTATCCATACCACTCCGCAGTCGTCGTCGAATATCCGCACGACACTGCTCCATCCACACGCGCACTTCACGCGCCGGCGCAGGTTCCTCCGACAGTGCCACCGAGCGCGCGCAGGCACCCTGGCACCCCGGCACCCCGGCACCGACCGCGACTGCGCATACATGGCGTTTGCCATCGCCGTGAAGAGTTAAAGGATCAGCACAAGGCAATACAGGGGGCAGGGCGAGAGTGAAGGGTGGGAGCGTGAGGAGGCGGTCCTCGCCGCGAGCTGCGTGGCGTAGACAGGGAGGCGCGGAAGCAGTGGTGTTGAGGTCGCGCGCGCAGTAGGAACGGCACGGGCAGACCAAAAGTCACTAATAAGTGACCATCACCATACACGCGAAACACTGAGGCCAAGCACATCACAACACCCAATCGCGACCATGGACAACTCAATGTCGGGGTTTACCCACTCCTCAGCGCTGCTGAAAACGGTGCAGGAGATTCAGTTCGGCCTATTCTCTCCCGAGGAGATCAAGGGCATGAGCGTGTGTCACATCGAGTATCCGGAGACGATGGACGACGCGCGCCAGCGTCCGCGCGAGAAGGGTCTGAATGACCCAAAGCTGGGATCAGTGGACCGCGGGTTTCGCTGCGGAACGTGTGAAGAAGGTTCGACAGAGTGCCCTGGGCACTTCGGGCACATCGAGCTGGCTGAGCCAGTCTTCCACGCCGGTAAGTGTAAAAAAGAAGCTTTGGCAGACACTCATTACTGACCCGCCGATTCAAGGCTTCCTCACCAAGGTTAAAAAGATTCTCGAATGCGTTTGCCACAACTGTGGAAAACTTCTGGTCGATGAGGTTGGTCTACGTTGAAGTACAACCGTCTACTTCACACGTGCTCACACACCTTTTCTAGCGTAACACGTACTTCAAGCAAGCCGTCCAGCTCCGAGATCCGAAACGCCGCTTCGACGCGGTGCACAAGCTTTGCAAAGGCATCAAGATTTGCGAGAAGGACGAAGCCCCAGACGGCAGCGAGGCTTATGACGACCCGAAGGCCCAGCTCAAGCAGCAGGGACACAATGGCTGCGGCAGCAGCGCGCCTGAAATTCGCAAAGAAATGCTCAAGCTCTGGGGCACCTTCAAGCAGCCCAAGGGCGACGTCGAGGAGGATGAGAAGGCAGCGGCGGATAAGAAGCCCATCACCCCCAAGTACGCCCTTAAAGTCTTCGAGCACGTTAGCAACAACGACCTGGCTCGGCTCGGCCTCAACGCTGACTACGCTCGTCCGGAGTGGATGATTTTGACTGTCCTGCCTGTGCCGCCTCCGGCCGTGCGCCCCAGCATCTCGGTCGACGGCACCACCCAGGGCATGCGGTCCGAAGATGACCTGACCTACAAGTTGTCTGACATTATACGCGCCAACTCGAATGTGCGACGCTGTGAAGCCGAAGGCTCTCCGCAACACGTGATCGATGAGTTCAACGGGCTTCTGCAGTACCACGTCGCAACTTACATGGACAACGATCTCGCTAGCGTTCCGAAAGCGATCCAGAAGTCCGGACGTCCCGTCAAGGCGCTGCGAGGCCGCTTGAAGTCCAAGGAAGGACGTCTGCGTGGCAATTTGATGGGCAAACGTGTGGACTTCTCCGCGCGAACGGTGATTACTGGAGACCCGAACTTAGATCTGGACCAAGTCGGCGTGCCGCCGAGCATTGCAAGGACGCTTACGTTCCCCGAGACCGTCAACGCCTACAACATCCACAAGTTGCAGCAATATGTCAACAACGGTCCAAGCATACACCCTGGCGCCAAATACGTCATCCGGGACAGTGGAGACCGCATTGACCTTCGTCGTCAACAACAGGGTGGCGGTGAAACTATTCAGCTCCAGCAGGGCTGGAAGGTCGAGCGTCACATTGTGGACGGTGACTTCATCATTTTCAACCGCCAGCCTTCTCTACACAAGGAGTCTATGATGGGCCACCGCGTCAAGGTCATGCCCTTCTCCACCTTCAGATTGAACTTGTCTGTCACATCGCCTTATAACGCGGATTTCGACGGCGACGAAATGAATTTGCATGTTCCGCAGGGCCACGAAACTCGCGCAGAAGTCATGAGCCTCTGCGCTGTGCCGCACAACATCGTCTCGCCTCAGAAGAACGGTCCATTGATGGGGATCGTCCAAGACACAATGGCCGGCGTGTATCTCCTCACTAGGCGTGACGTGATGCTCGATCGGGAACAGGTGATGAACATACTCATGTGGGTACCCGGATGGGATGGCGTGATTCCACCACCTGCGATCATCAAACCAAGCCCGCGTTGGACAGGCAAGCAGATAATATCGCTTGGGCTGCCTTCCGGCTTGAACTTGCAGCGCAGCAGCAAGGAGGGAGACCTGCCGGAGAAAGAAGCGGATGGGATCGAGATCCAGAACGGCGAGCTCATCTGGGGGCGACTTACCAAGAAGTTGGTAGGCGCATCTCAAGGAGGTGTCGTCCACTACATTTTCAACGACAAGGGTCCAGATGCGACCGTCGAATTCTTCAACGCGGCGCAGCGGATTGTCGCCTACTGGCTTCTGCACAACGGCTTTTCCGTCGGCATCGGCGACACGATTCCCGACAAGGTCATGGCCGATCAGATCGAGCAAGCCATTCAGAAAGAGAAGAACGATATCGAGGCTCTTGTCCTGCAGGTCCAGGCCAACGAGCTCGAGCCGCTGCCCGGTATGACGATTCGCGAGACGTTCGAGTCCAAGGCCAAGATGTACCTGGACAACGCGCGAAACAATGGCGGCGATGTCGCTTATCAAGGCCTGCGCGACTGCAACAATGTCTCCACGATGGTCAAGAGCGGCTCCAAGGGTTCCACCACAAATGTCAGTCAAATGACCGCTGCAGTTGGGCAACAATCTTTGGAAGGGAAGCGGTTGCCTTTCGGGTTCAAGTACCGTACGCTGCCTCACTTTCCGAAGGACGACTACTCTCCGGCCAGTCGAGGATTTGTGGAGAACTCCTACCTGCGCGGCCTGACACCGCAGGAATTCTATTTCCACGCTATGGGTGGTCGAGAGGGTCTGATCGATACTGCTGTCAAGACTGCCGAGACGGGCTACATCCAGCGTCGTCTTGTCAAGGCTCTTGAGGAGATCATGGTCAAGTACGACGGCACGATTCGCAACTCACTCGGTGATATTCTGCAGTTCATCTATGGTGAAGACGGACTGGACGCTATGTGCATCGAGCCGCAGAATTTGGAGATCGTAACCTCTTCTCACGATGCGTTCGAGGCGAAATACCGCGTCGACGTTATCAGCCAGAACAAGGCACTCGCTCTTACGAGAGATGAGCTTGACATCGCCGACGACATTCAAGGCGACATTGACGTCCAGGCGCTGTTCGACGAAGAGTTCGATTCGATCAAGAATGACCGCGAGAAGGTCCGAAAGAATCTGGACGATGCGAGCGAGAACATGCAGCTTCCTCTCAATGTTGGTCGCATGATCCGGAACGCGCGTGACAAGTTCAAGATTCGCGATGGCGCCAGGAGTGATCTCGATCCTCGCCAAGCTATTCCCAAGATCAGAGAGATGCTCGACTCTCTCCAGATCGTGAGGGGTGACGATGACTTGAGCAAGCAAGCAGACACGGATGCGATGTTGCTGGCCAAGGCCAACTTCCGATCTAGGCTGGCTTTCAAGCGAATCGTGAAGGAGGACTCGCTGAACGTACTTGCGCTTGACAACATCCTCGGCGACATCAAGAACCGATTCGACCGGTCGCTTGCCAGTCCAGGAGAGATGGTGGGCGTCTTGGCTGCACAGTCGATTGGTGAGCCGGCAACTCAGATGACACTGAACACCTTCCATTTGGCTGGTGTGACGGCGAAGACCACCACCAAGGGTGTTCCGCGTCTCAAGGAAATTCTGAACGTGGCCGAAAACATCAAGACTCCCAACATGCGCGTTTTCCAGTCTGGAGATCAGAGCCAAGAAAACTCCAAGCTGCTGCGTAGTGCTGTCGAGCACACGAGCTTGCGAAGTGTCACTGAGGATATGGAGGTGTGGTACGACCCCGATATCCAGTCAACTATTATCGACGCCGACCGCGACATGGTCGAGTCCTACTTCATCATTCCTGAAGAGACGCCAGAGTCCATCGAGTCTCAAAGCAAGTGGGTGCTGCGCGTTGTCCTGGGCAGGCGTCAGCTGCTCGACAAGGGCTTGACAGTCGCAAACGTTGCAAAGAGCATCAAAGACGAATATCACAACGATGTCTCGATTATCTTCTCGGACGACAACGCCGACGAGCAGGTCGTTCGAATTCGAGCCACAACCAACACGCTCGAGTCCAAGGGAGACGGCCAAGATCCCGAGACTGATACCCAGCTGAAGAAGCTTCAGGCACACATGCTTGACAGCATCGTGCTGCGAGGTGTGACAGGTGTGCGCCGTGCTTTCGTCAGCCAGAACATCGCAATGGTGGAGGGCAAGGACGGTGCTATTGTGAAGTCGAAGTCGGATCCTGCATGCACGGAATGGTACCTCGACACTGACGGGGTCAACCTGAGGGGCGTTCTGGCTGTGGATGGGGTTGACGCAACGCGCACAACTTGCAACCATTTCAGCCAGATCGCTAGCGTCTTCGGCATCGAGGCCACCCGCGCTTCGTTGATGCGCGAACTCAAGGACGTCCTCACCAACGACGGATCATACGTCAACCACCGGCACATGGGCATCCTTTGCGACGTCATGTGTGCGCGCGGTCACTTGATGGCCGTCACGCGACACGGCATCAACCGTGCCGACACGGGTGCACTGATGCGCTGCTCTTTTGAAGAGACAGTCGAGATTCTTTTCGACGCCGCCTCGAGCGGTGAACTCGACGACTGCCGAGGCGTCAGCGAGAACGTTATCTTGGGTCAATTGGCGCCCAGCGGAACCGGCGAGTTCGACATCTTCCTCGACTCCGAAATGCTCAGGACTGTCGCCAGCACCGGGCCCAAACAAGCTGTTGCAGGTGGCGTGAGCCTGGCGGACGGTGGCGCGACGCCGTATGACATTGGATCTCCCATGGCAGAAGGCTATAGCACGGCACAGGACTACGGCTCCCAGTTCTCGCCCATCATCCAGCCAGGCGGCGATGAAGGCGCTAGTGGTGGGCTCACCTCATACAGAGGTGGGCTCGAGGGCGGATTCAGTCCTTACGCCGGCGGGCGTGGTGGTGCGAGCCCTGGGTACGCTCCAGCAAGTCCGTTCAGCTCTGGCATGAGCCCTTCCTCGCCAGGATACGGTTACTCCCCCACGTCGCCGGCGGGATACTCGCCGACGAGCCCTGGTGCTGGCCCAACCAGCCCCATGTACCAGACCTCGCCGAGATACGGTGGCAGCCCGTCCAGCCCTGCGTACACGCCAACTTCGCCCACGTACTCCCCGACCAGTCCCTCGTTTGGCGGTGGAGGAGCGAACAGGGTGTCGCCCACGAGTCCGAGCTACTCACCAACGAGCCCGTCATTCAACAGCCCAACGAGCCCGAGTTACAGCCCGAGCTCCCCCACCTACAGCCCCACTAGCCCGGCTCACCAACCGGGCTCTGCCACGTCCCCGAAGTACTCTCCGACCTCACCGCAGTACTCGCCGACATCTCCTCAGTACTCTCCTACGTCACCCGGAGGCCAGTACTCGCCAACTTCGCCGCAGTACTCACCGACGTCCCCGGCCTTCGGCTCTGGAAGTAGCGCTAGCAAGGGCAGCAGTAGCACTGGCGCTACGAGTCCCAATTACTCTCCCGCGAGCCCAACCTACAGTCCAACAAGCCCAGTGGATGATGCGAACGGGCAGGATCGGTACAGCCCTACCAGCCCGAAGGCGCTCAGCCCGAAAAGTCCCGGGTACAGCCCCAAGTAAGCACAACCTTGCACATCTCGAAGGCGCCAGAATCCTAACGATTTCTCTCAAAGCTCGCCCAAGGACTCGTAGGCCCGCCACCACGTTATGGCTCGGCATGCATGTCGACCATTCGACCACGAAGCCCAACGCCATGCGACCTGGGCTTCCCCACATCCGCGCCTACCCCTTCACATGTACAACATTTCACCCAAAAACAACCGGCTTCCTACCTCGGCGCTCCCGCCTAGCGGCTCCGAAAGTACTTTTGATCAGCGTTCATCGGATCGAGGCGTTTGGACCAAGGGATTTCGCCCTTCGACTTCTTCCATATTGGAGATGTTTTCCATTTGCTCACCCACACACGAAAACCCCACCCCCACCGAAAAAGATGAGGTTGCCGCGGCTTTTGGTGTCTTGTTTTTGCTTTTGCGCGAGAGGACGGGAGGCAAGAGCGCGCGGCTGTATTTTGGGTTCGCGGGAGAGATTCGAGTGGATGTTGGGGGGGTTAGAGGAGAGGCTGAGAGGAAGGGCTGAGATGAGGGGCTTGCGACGAGTGCACAGACTGCGGCTACGGGTGACGAAAGGGGGAGAGTGGGGGAGAATGGTCAGGCGAAACGATGAGACTAGTTTGATTCTCTCAGGCCGGGGACTTTCGTCTCCTGGCTAGATCGTGAATGCAAAACCGTGCGAAACGCTGTCACGTCTCACTACTTGCCCGTGTTTGGGCCCACTATGATTTCCGCTGCTTTGCTGCCCTCAGGGAACAGACTCATTCGAGCAGCATGTTTGGGCGCAAGTCCCTTGCGCCGGTTTGCAGTGCTTCGCGCAGCAGCTCTGCGACCTACAGACTGACCTGCCCCGCTTTCGATCTTGGAAGTGCGCAACTTCAATACAGCCCTGTCTCAGTAGACGGCGAAATATCGTGTCTGCTCACAATAGCAGGCCGATTGTGTCGTAGCTGTCCATGAACCTCGCTCTGCGGTGAACTCAAGCCCTTTTTTGTCATTCACCGTAGTCTTGGCCGCGTTTGCTCGCAAGGATATATGGCCGGGCCTCCCAAAAACCATCTCCGATGATGTCTACGTGCTCAACTGCGATCCTGGCCTTCTTCCTCCGCTTTTTCTCCTTCTCAATTTGCGTCTTGCTGGTAGGGTCGGCCATCTTCTGTTTCGCCTGTGCTCCTTCGCCTTCAACACCTGACGAACCATCTCCGCCATCGTCATAAGCGCGATAGATCACAGTCCCTTTACGGAACATGGCCGGCTCGTTGTTGTAATTGACCCCAAACTCCGAAAACAAAATCTCATTCTTGTGCCCCGACACCGTCCCCTTCAAACTTTCCTCGGCTTCCGTCCCATTCATGCCACCCTTCAGCACCAGATGCCAGAACGTCGTGTTGTATAAGTTGTTGATATGGCAATCAGCCTGGCGCCAGCTCAAGTAATCCCGCAAAATCTTGCGCTTCGGATAGCAGACACAGCGTGCGTCGAACGACGGGAACGGCCTGCTCAACTCCTGCTCCTGGAAATACTGTGGCCAGAGGAGACAGTATTCCGCTGTGAATGCGCTAGCAAAGGTCGTGGCCAGCTTCTCTGTGCGACGGTCGAACATGGTGCAGCTTTCGTGCAGGACGAAGGAGTACTCGTCGCTCTGCCCGTAGGCGAGCACAACGTCTGGCATGGCTTCCACGACTGCTGCGGCTGCGGCGTTCATCAGGTCGAGGGCGCGGGCGTCGTTGGGTTTGTCAAAGGCGTATTTTTGCGTCAGTTTGCTGAAACCGCGGCCGTCGAGTCTGATGATGATCCAGTTTGATGGGGCTAGGTGTGCTATTGGTTCGAAGTTGCGGACATAGGCGAAGTCGGTATTGGCCATTGTTGACTTTTGGAGTTGCCAGTATTCTTCGATCCTACTTCGGGCGAGAGAGATGCTTTTTTCTAGATTTGCTGTTTTGGCGAGGTGGGGGTGGTTCAAGTGGGGTTGCGGATGTTATCCAAGTCCTCTCTTTGCAAAGTAACTGTAATTCTCACAAACTTGCCCAGAAATCACCCATAGAACGAAGCGCGAGATAGAGAAACATAGAAAGTCGACCTCCTGCCTATTCGAGTCATCTTGTGCGCCAAGAATAGAACCCGCGCTAAAATTAAGCTTATTGGAGCTTCAGGTGAAATTTGTCGCGAATTTCTGAGGACGCAACCCAACCTTCCATCTGCCCATCTCGTACACCGCGGATTGTTTTGCACCATGGCCACCGAGACCGCACTTCCAGATATCCTCTCGAGCTTCACCACTGCCACCGATGCAGCGAGAAAAGGCTTGCCAGACTCCGAAACGCTCGCACCCCCGGAGAATGGCATTACACTCCTCGACAGCAAGAACGAGATTTTCCTTTCATATCTGCAAGCCCTAGCGCTACGCAACCTCAATGTCATTCGGTCTCTGAAGGATGGCGGCAACCCCGAAGATGCTCAGGAGCTTAGCAACAGCATCACAAGAAAGCTGGTGGAGCACCGCGTCTACTTGGAGCGAGGCGTGCGCCCGTTGGAGCAGAAGATCAAGTACCAGGTGGACAAGGTGATCAAAGCGGCAGATGACGAGGAGAGAGCGGAGTCACAAAAGGCAAATGTCAAGACGGCAATGAACGGGCGTGGCAAACGGAATGCAAAGGACGGCAGCGACTCGGAGGAAGACTCAGAGAGCGACAGCGACGCATCGGACAGCGCGGACGTCGAAGACACTTCATACCGCCCCAACGCGGCAAGTTTCATGCAAGCGAAGCCCACGCGCACCGAGACCGAAGCTCGTCCGAACGAGAGCAAGCCAGACGGCGTCTACCGCCCTCCCCGCATCTCCGCCACGGCCATGCCGACGCACGATCCCCGCGAGCGCAAAGAGCGCAAGCCTGGCCGCTCCGCCACACTGGATGAGTACGTCAGCAACGAGCTCTCTCATGCGCCGCAAGCGCAACCCAGCATCGGCAGCACCATCGCTGCGGGAGGCCGCCGCAACAAAGATGCTCGCCAGCTGGCCAAGGAGCAGGAGCGCCGCGACTACGAAGAGACGAACTTGGTGCGTTTACCCAAGGAGTCGAAGAAAGAGCGGGCGAAAGCGACTGCGCGGGAGAGGAAGGGTGGGTTTGGAGGGGAGGAATGGAGTGGCTTGGGAGCGAGCGTGGATCGTATTGGTGATCTGACCCGGGGGAAGGGCAAGCAGGGAGCTTTGGAGAAGAGCCGGAAAAGGAGGGCTACCGAGGATGGGCCGAGGGGTGATGGAACGGACATGGGTGGCGCGTTTGATGTGAAGAAGAGGCGAATGGATAAGAAGATGAAGAGGTAATTGACGCTTATCCGGGTCAGTATGTACTGAATTGATTGTGAAAACACACCTCACACGACCTATGAGCCTGAATATTTCACTGGTACCGTTGTTTTGGTTCTGCTGGTCTTTTGCTAATATCCACTAGCAGCTCAGCCGGGCCATCCGAACGAGCACACACACAACAAACCACCAAATCGGAAGCCGCCGTCAAGAGGCGTCAAACGGAACCCTGGTACTTTTTCAAACCAGACCGCTGGGTGAGGTCTCTTAGGAGCGGCTCACTACCAAGGCCCCCATGATCTCGCTGTCCCCCCACACCCGAATATAAAAACCGACTCGCCCACTTCATAACCCACCCCTCTTCCCTCCCCAGTCAAGCACCACAAACCGCCCCGAAATTCTCAAAAACTCCCCCACTATACCACAATGAAGTCCCTCCGCTTCCCCCTCCATCTCCTGATCCTCGGCGCCCTCCCGCTTCCCACCCCCAGCAGCCCGACCCCCGGCGGCCTCGCCCCCTTCAACGTCTGGGACGACTTCGTCGCCGACGACCCAATCGCCAAAGCATACCACCGCCTGCACCCGACCGAGCACCTGCACGACGCCTTCGGCAGCGAGGCCCCGCCGGCCCACCCCTGCCTGTCCACCCCCCCCCACATCCAAATCCACGACTTCAACGTACTCATCGGCCCCGCCAACCCGCCGGAAATCTCCCTCCACCCCCCCGAAGCCGTCCCCTGGCACAAAGACGCGCCCCGCAACGTCAGCCTGGGTTTCACGATTTGGAACGCCAATCGGCCGGCGCCGGTGCTGTGTTCGGGCGAGACGCCCGGGTCGCCGCATATGTTTACGCATCAGGATGGGTGGTTTCGGTGCAGGCAGATGGTGCGGGGGATCGGGCGGGCGGACGTCGAGGGCGATGGGGATGAGGGGGTGATTGGGACGACGGCGGAGAGCGAGGGGAGTTTTCGGTTTGATTCGCGATCGCAGAGGTTGGAGGTTGAGGGGAAGTATACTTGTGTGGGGAACGGGTGGGTTGCGCGTTTTTTTTTTTTCCCTTCCTGCTGTCGGCCTCCGCTGACCTCCAACAGCGACATGTCCGTCTGGTGGCAAGGCGTCGCGCAAATGGAAACCAAGGGATCCGCCTGCGCGCCCGTGGGCAGCAACAATTTCCTGTGCCGCGAAAACCACAAACACGACGTCACACTCGACACGGTCAAGAAGCTGCCGCCGACGATGCGGTTCCGGCTGTGGCCGAACGATGGCGATGGGCCTGGACATGTGGGGACGGGACATGGGGTGCATCGGAGGGGGAGGGGGAGGGGAAGGGAGGAGGTTGGTGGTGAGGGGTTGGTGGAGGGTGGTGAGGGTGGTGAGGGGGCGATGGAGGTCATGGAGGGGTAATTTAGGGTAATGTGGGGGTGATGAAGGGGTAACGTGGGAGAATTCCATACACGCGCCGCCTCAAGCTCGTCTTGTTCTTCTAATCCTCCCTACAAAAGTCCGCTCACCTCAAGCCCCCAAGCCGTCCTCCCTTCTCGCGCGATCCGTCGCCCCACTAATACCAGCATTACGCGCCGCCTCCTTAGCACTACGCTCCCTCTTCTTAAACCCCTTACCCTTCCCCATCTTAGCACGATCCTCTCTCTTCACATTCCTCAGCACCCGTCTCGCAACCGTACGCGCCCATTTCATCTCATCCCTCTTAAACCCACCCTCATTCGACTCCACCTTCACCAACGGCACATTCGCCACGCCATCAATCGTGACCAGCTTCCCGCCGTCCGCACCAGCCGTGCCGGCGGCAAGCGCCTTGCGCGACTCGTGCAGAATCTTCATGACAAACGCCTCGCGCTTCTCGATCTTCTTCTGCCCGCGGTCCTTGGTCTTGACGCCCTTCGTCTTGCCCGCGGCAGCGTCGGCCGCCTTGCGCTCCTCGCGGCGGTCCGCCATCCATTGTTTGCGCGCGAGGCGCACGGGTTTGGGTAGGTCTTTGACTTTGGCGCCGGCCCAGATGCGCGGGTCGCGGGGGACGGGGAGGTGTGGCGCCCACGTGAAAGTCTCGTTGCCGGTGGTGTCGACGATGGCGAGGGGCTGGCCCGTGGAGATGGCGGTCATGGCGCGGGCGGCGAAGTCGGGGGGCGTGGAGTCGTTGTCGGCCAGGGGCCCGGCGCCGGTGGTGTCGGTGATGAAGCCCGGTGTGGAGGTGGAAGGGCCGGTGGCAACGAGCGTGGCGCCGTTCTGGAGGGCTTGGTGCGCGTCCGACTGGTAGGGGTTGCCGAGCTTTTCGGATTGCTGCGCGGCGTATTTCTCTTCGCGGCGCTTGATGTACTTTTCGACGGAAATGCCCTTCTTGGCCGCGCGGTGCTGGTATTCGGCCATTTTCTCGGGTGAGAGGTGCTTCTTCTCCACTTGGGGCGTGTGCACCTTGCCCTTGGCCAGAGCGTCGCGATACTGCTCAAGGGTCATGCCATGCTTGATTGCGCGGTAGCGATCGATCTTCACCCGCTCGAGCTCGGTCTTGTTCGTGGTCTCAGCGGCCTGGCGAGCTTTCAGGTCCTCCTCCGAGACACCCTCCTTGATCGCTGTGGCCTGCATTCTCTTAGCCTTCTTCTCGGCTTTGGTGGGGTAGCGCTCGACGGAACCCACGCCAGGGACTTTCTTCGCGCCGCCGTCCGTGTTCATGCCGAATTTGATCTCGTCAGCGCCCTCATCGAAAGCATTGCCAGCAGACGCGCCATTCGTCGCCGCAGCCGTCTTGCCCTTCTCCGCCATGACCTGCGATATCTCGGCTTGTTCAATCTTCCTTTGCGTCCTCCTCTCACGCTTCTCAGCGGCCGTCTTTTCAATCCTCTCAGCCTTGGTCATCTGTTTTCCGGCCTTCTCCGCCCTTTTCGCGGCCTTTTCCGCTTTCCTCCGCAGCTTACTCTCCTTCCTCTCTGCCGCCGTCTGCTCGTGCACAGGCTTCTCGCCCATCAGGTAGGCCTTCGCAGCGCGCTTAAGCTCACGCTTCGCCTTCTGGCGCGCATACTTGTCCCCCTTCGAGCCGCTCTTGCTCTTGCCTTCGCTGGCAGATTCCGCCGGCCGCGCCTCAATGCCAGCGTGCTTAAGCACCTGTTGCATAGCGTCCGACAAGGGCACCGACTGCATCGCACCGGCATTAGCACCCGTATGCACAATACCCTTCCGAATCTCATGCGGCCCAGCAGCAAGGATACCGCGCCTCTGCGCCTCGAGCACAAACTCATCCGCACGACGACTGAAGTCCTTCTTTTGTTTGCGCTCCCTCGCCTTCTCCTCATCCCACGTCCCATCCTCCAACTCCCGCAGCCGCTTCTCCTCCGTGCGCGTCCTCGTCTCGTCCGACTTCTCCATCTTCCTCCGCGACCGCTTCTCCGCCGGCCGCTCCGCACGCTTGCGCTTGCGGTCCAGCATCTTCCGCATGCTCTTGGGCGCATCCTCCGGGTGCTGCAGCATGTGCATCATGGCATCGTGCGCGCGCGGGTCCGCGTGGCCGCCCACCACGCGCTCCAGCTTGTCCGCGGGCGGGACGTCGACGGCCATGTCCGCCTGTACAGGGCTGGGTGGTACAGTCTTGCTGGCTTCCAGGCGCCGCCCTTTTTCACTCTCCTCGATCGAGCCCGGAATCGGCTCGCCCTTGACGAAACGTCCGTACAGGCCCCCGCGGTGGTGGCCGTGCTTCTGCACCTGACCCAGGGTACTCTGCTGGCCGGTGCCGAAATTCTTCAATCCCTGATCGAAGGCGCGGAGCCACCACTGGTCGGAAACGGCGGCGTGCTTGTTCAGGCCGACACCCAGCACGTCGACTTTCTTGGAGACGAGGAGCGGCTTTTTGATGCCGCGCTCGGTGGTATCAAGGGCGTGACCTTCACCTCGCCAGCCTTGTTTCCGGAGGTAGGCAGAAGCGTCCATACGCTTCGGCGGAAGGGGGGACGGAGGGGGTGGGGGGTGGGTTGCGAGGTGGAAGTATGGTAGCCAAGATTTCGAGATGGAAATTTTGGACCCGAGCGTGGAGGGAGAGGGTGGTCCGAGCGTTGAGCTCTTCTCCGCGGTGGCCGAAGCAGGCCTAACCGAAGCACTTCTAGGAGATCGCAAAGGGTCCACGACCGTATGGCTTGTTGGACATGTGAAACTGGTGATTGATTCGCATTGTGCGGGTTGGACGCCTCGCATCTCTACTCTATCCCACCCATCCGAGGCCCCTCCTAGCTAGTACACCCGAATCCCACGCATCCCACATCGCCCACCGCACTTACTCCCCATCCAAAAGTCCAAAACTCAACTCTCATACTCCAAGCACGCCCAACCAGAGCACCCAATCAACCAAAGTACTCGACCACCCAGAACAATAAACTCCCCTCACCCCTCCAACTCACTCGCCTCCCAAATCTCCCTCTTAACCCTCTCCAACTTCCGCTGCAACTGCCACAACTTCCTCCTCTCCACCTCCGAAACCTTCCCCCCGCGCTCCTCAATCGCCTTCTGCTCGTCCCACATGCGCTCGTAGCGTGGGTAGTCGCGGTCGCGGAAAGCCTGGGCGAGCGACGCGCCGCGCGCGTAGGAGATGGGGGGGCGGGCGGACGCGGGCGCGGGTGCGGGCGCAGTGGTGGAGGACGCGGAGCTGAGGCCCGAGGTCGAGGACGTGGAGGTGATCTTGCGGTGTTTGGGGGGTGGCGAGGCGGCGGGGGGGTCGGGGGCTTTGCGTTTGGTGGTTGCGGTGGTGGAGGGGCCGTTGGCGGGTGTGTTGCCGTTGGCCTTCGAGGGTGCGGAGGTGGCGGCGGCGGCTGCTGCAGGAACTTTCGGGGCGGGTTTCTTCGTTGCTGTGGTGGTGGTGCTTGACTCCCGCGCGAGCGGCTTCTCCTGGCTGCTGCCACTAGATGTGCTTGTGACGGTGTCGTGGCGCTTGCGCGAGCCGCTGGCGGTGATGCCGAGGCCCTTTGCCGGGCCCTCTGTGGCGGGCTGGCGCGGTCTCTTCGAGCCTGCGGTTGTGCCGTTGCCGTTGGCGTTGTTGTCCGAGACGTCTGAGGCGACGCGGGGACGGGCGGCGCCGAGGGGGGAGGGAACGTGAGGTTTCGTGGTCTGCGGGCTGCGCTGAGGCTTTTGCTGGGAATTGGGGGCGGAGAAGGCTGGGGTCGGTTGAGGCGTGTTCTTGCCAGTGGGCGCAGGCTTGGAGGGTTTGACTGCGGTGTTGGCGGTGGGTTTGGCTGTGGCGGTTCGGGGTCTTGCTGAAGCCAGGGGTTTGGCCGAAGACGCCTGGCTGTCGCTACTGTCCGTCGAGGCCGCTTGAGTGGGTTTCGGCTTGGGTGGGGGGACTGCCTTGGCCTTGGAGGCCTGCGATCCTGTCTTCCTGTCGATCGGTGGTTGCTTCGTCACTTCGCCCTCTTCCTCGCTCTCGTCGTCCGAGCTGTGCACGATCTCCGCCGACTTGATCGCCGGGCCCGCCTTCGTCTTCGCTGTCGTGGTCTTGGTCACCTTGCCCGTCGCCGTCGTCCTCTTCGCCGCCTTTGCATTCTCCCGGTCACTCGCCGCCGCCTCACGCTCCTTCTGTTTCCGCTCCTTCGCCTCCGCCGCCGCACGAGCCTTCTTGGGGTCTTTCGCAAGAAGCCGCTTCATCACGTCGCCTTGTTTGTTGGATGGTCGCGGCGTTCCGATGTGAGGGCTACCCATGGTGGAAGCAGGCTTATTTTCACCTGCGCCGTCACTCTGATTCCGCTGATGGCTTGGCGTTCCGCTCCGGTTCACCCCCCCGCCCCCGAGCCGCGACAATGTCACCCCCTTCCCCCTCTCCTCCTTGGGCAACAACGCCTGCCACAAGTCGTCGCCCTTGTCCACGCGCTGGCGATCCAACGCCCGGATCGCATTGTCGATGGCCAGCTGCCGCTCCTCCTGCGACGGGTATCCAAATTCCCACACATCCAGCTCCTTAAATGGCCGATCCAACAGATTCCACTTGCCGTCCTCTTTCCTCGCCAACCGGCTCAGCACGCCCTCCAACTCGTCACGTGGGATATGTGTCTGGGCCCGTATATCGCCCGAGCTCAGCGGCCGTATCGCCAGCAAATGAATGACAGGAATCCTCATCGCCCTCGCCCGAATCTCCTCCTCACTCTGCGGAGCCGACGAGGGCGCCTGGCCCGCATTCGGGGTCGCCGCGCCGTTCAGCGTCGGACTCGACGTCACCGACTGCAGCCCCCCGTTCAACCGCCCACGCTTCTTATCCAACTTCTCCTGCCTCGCCGCCTCGTATCGATTTTTCGGCGCCGGCAGCACCGCAGTATCGTAGTTGGCCTGCCTTGCCTTCTTCTCCTGCTCGCATAGTGCCAGCGTGGCGTTGAGCTGCTGCATCGCCCGCTCGGTGCCCCCGGAAGACTTGCGCATGTTGTCGGCGAGCTCGGCGCGGTGGCTGACGAGCCCGACGAAGCTGAGATCGGTCGCGGCGGCGGCATTGCTGGCGGCGAAGAGCTCGTGCCGGAAGGCGTCGGTCGACAGGCGGAGGTCGATGTTTCGGCCGCCGAGGCGGATCCGCTGAGGGGGAGGGGGTTCAGCATTGGGTCGGGGCGGGAGGGAAGGGGGGGGCTATGAGTGGGGAATCAAGTCCTTACAGGGTTGTAGCCAGAAATGAAATGTGCGCCGTCTCTCGTCGACGCAGCCTTCCTCACGTCCTGCACCATGTCGTCGGAGAGCTTGATGGCGATCGCCGAGCTGGCGCCCGGCTTCGACTCGTCCGCGTCCGCCGATCCGCGCAGCTCGAGGCCGCCGGCCGGGATCGTCATGAAGGCCATTGCGGAGGTGATAGACTCGGGTCTACTTCAAGATCGATCGTCTGTCGGTGGGGAGACTACACGCAGCAGCGGCGGTGGTAGCGAAAGGCCGACGGGACGAAGAAAGCCATGTGCGTCCGCCGTCCTGACATACGCCACGGCACACGCAGGGAGGGGAGCTGACGGCGGGAGGACAATGAGCAATGCAGTACGACGGGGCGGCGCGACGTGCATTCCAAACTCACCGGCCGAAGCAAGCAGCAGTTGGTGGGTACTGTGTAGTGGGCAAAGCGAGCGAGGAAGCCCGGTGGGACGGAGTTTGCTGTCCACGGCGAGCGTAGGGGCGGTGGCAGGAGGCGGAGGTCACACGGCCATTCAACGCAGGCAGGCCGCAGACATGCAATGAATGAATGAATACGGTCTCGGGCGGCGGGCGGGGGCGCTGAGACGGCGCACGGGCGAGGCAATCTCACGCCGGCGACTGTCTCGCACTCCGGCGGACTCGCTGCTCGCGGCGGCGGCGGGGGTGAAAGAAAGGGCGGGCGGCTTGTTGGGCGTGGGGAGGGAGGGGGGAAAGTGATGCTGTGGCAGAAGAGAAGACAAAGGACGAGCAGGTCGAGGTGATCGTCGGAGTCGGTCGAGCGAGGCAGGTCGGCGGCCAGCAGCGTGAGCCTTACCTCATTCCGCCCGCGAGAGCTCCTAGCGTGCCAGTCCGACGCCGCCCGCCGCCCGACCCGCCTCCGCCCGCTGCTTTTGGTGGCCCTCTGCGAGCCCGGAAGACGCTTCGATTGGGCGCTTCGGGCGGGTGTTGGCCTCTACAAAGACTGTTCTATTCCACTTCTGACGGCACAGCCAGACTCGAACTATCCATGCGAGGAGAAACCCCCATGCAGGACAAGCGGTCGAACAGTGCCTCGCCCTCGTACTCTCAAGCGAGACCGCAACAAGCTGCCGCTTTGTCCGGGGGATGATGTGATGGGTGGTGGAGTGGTGTTGGAGCCCGTAGCCAAGGACCCGCCCGCCAGCACCGCGCCGTTGCGTTCTCGACATGCCGTAGCACCGGCCTTGCGGACCGTACGGGCATGCTATGTATGTAACGGAGATGGCAGGAGGTACAATGGCGAGAGCGTGAGGGGAAGCTGATGGATTCCCATTCCCATTCCTCTTCTGTAGAGAGAAAAGGGAGAGACTCGGAGCGCCACTGCTCGAAAACGTTCGCATAGACGCCGAACGGGATGAAGATTAGTTAGTAAAAGTGCCGCCACCACTCCACTCCCTCTGCACTTGACGGCGGAGGAAAATGTTCTCCGCCAGCGCCACGCAGCGCGCCACTGTAACACCCGAGCGCGCCTCGCCAACTCGACGCGTGACGCCGCGAGTCTGGCTCGAGTCTGGATGCGGGCACTTCCAATGCGGCCAAGGCGTGCGCGAGCATCGGACGGTCCTGTCGCAGTGCCGCTGCAGGTCCTGGAGGGACGTCTCGACGTCTTTGTAACCGCATCACCCGCGGTTGCGTGAGCAACCCAAGTCGGTCTCAATCAAATCACCAGGATGAATTACGTGCTTGTTTAGTGGAATGGCAACAACAACCACCTCAGCCAGCATCGCCAACGACTGCTTCGGATCTTCTCCGTGGCGGTTGGGAGCCCCGCTCGTCTTGGGTGCAGATGCTGCCCACGTGGGGGGGCTGGCAAGCCGACAGGGTCAACCCCTTCTTTCCAACACCGCCGTGAGTGCCGTGAGGCATCACATCGATATCCTCGACGCAACGTCACATCGCTTGCACTCCAGAACAAAGACCCCAGCAGTCGCGCGAGCGCAAAGTGCGACTGCATGTAAGCAAACACACATTGCCGCAAACTGCTGCGACGCCTACCACGTCGCAGGAGCTGCATCCAAGGGACCTCCTCTGCGTCGCAACAGACACACACAGTCAGTGGCGAGGGAAAAGGCAACACCCGACCGACGACGAGGTCGGGAAGCGTGGTCCTTTTGTGTCCCCCCCGAAAAGTGCGCGCGAAGAATCTTTCCAAAGGGCCTCGCCGCGATCGGACGTTTCAGCGCGAATCGCAAGCCGGTAGTGACCCCTTTCGCTTCGGTTTCATCCCCCACCGGAGGTAAATTGGGATTGTCCGCTGATACTGTCGCCGGGCGTATCGCGGCGACTATCACTGCTTGTTGGCAGAGGCGCGCGTCCAGACTCGCGGAGACAACAGCAATCACAACAACAACAACAACAACAATTCATAGGCTGGGCGAGTTGAAGGCTGGCAATCAACAAACAGTGACAGCCAGTTGATGAGAGATGTTCATGATGAGCTTGAAGGGTTTGTGCGATGTTTTTAACCTTATACAAGCTCGAGTGGATGATCTTGGTCGGCTGTGCATCTCACCCCGAAAGCACCGCGCAAACTCTCCTCGTTGCATCTCTGGGGGCGAATCTCGAGCGAATCCAGGGTCGAGGTCCACGCAATCAGCCGTTATGGAGGAGCCGCTTCCGTCCACGGCACTGCGCGGCGGCCACACCCGCACCCCCTGATTACAGTTCCCACCTTTCCCATCGGACCTCCCTGAAGCCCAGACACGCCGTCTGTCTCTCCGATCCACCCCCATGTACCTGTATCACCATCATCGATTCATCCTTATTCTCCCGATAGAAAAACCAAAAAACATGGGCAATATACCGGCAACATGTCTCGTCCTTGCCTCTCCCCTTCGTTCGGCCAATTTATCCCCACTTGCATGCCACGCGAAACCGAGAAGCGCCCGGAGGATATACCGCTGGCTCCTCATACCTACAGATTGGACGATACACGCGTCCCCCCTCGCCGCTCGCAACGACGAGGCGACGGCTACAGCCGCCCAGCGTGACGACCAACGGTAAATCTCTCCAGAGCGAGCAGGGCTCGTGCTTTCCCCCCCTCTCCGGCACCATCTGTGCCCCGTCTCATCGGCCTGCCTGTGGTGCTGTGTGGCGGCCGACGTGTGTGATCGACGTCCCTTATTACGCCAGCTCCGCTCCCTGGGGAATACTAGTATCAGTAATTGCCCTCGCCCCAGGTAGGTCCTGCGTCCGGGAGATTCAGTCTTCTCAACCAAAACCCCCCCCGCGCCGCTCCATCGCCTACCACCACAGAGACCGTCCTTCACTACGGTCGACCCGGCGTTCTCCTTCCCCGTCCTCCCTTCCCTTGTGCTTGCTTGATACTTTTTGTCCGCCAATCCACACTCATTTTCCACGACTTGGTCCTTCACGAGCTCCCTTTTCCTTCGAAGCGCCCAGGCGGCCTGCACTACACCACGAGACCACTTTCCTCCCCAGTTCGCACACCACTCACATCGACGCCCACAATGGCACGACCAGGCTGGAGTATCGCGGCCGCGCTCGCGTTCGTCTTCTGCCTCCTTCTCTACACCGACATCCTACCGACGCCGCACCACACCGCCGCCTACTCCTCGTCCCCTAACGCCCAGCGCCAAACCACCTCAGACGCCAAATACGACGCCGACACCAACTCGTCCGCGGCCCGAATCGCCGGCCAACAGGCCATGGACGACGTCGCACCCTCGGGAACGCACAACCCGCCAACCGCCGTGCTCTCCGAACCCCTCAACCCCACCACCGCCCTCGCCTCCAACAAGACCCTCATCATGGCCAAACTCTCCTCCGAAGACACCACCTGGACCACCACCCTCACCGACTGGGACAGCGCCATCTACACGGTCGACCTCCCCTCGGACCAAACCTCCCCCACGGGCCACCGCACCCGCACCAACAAGGGCCGCGAATCCCTCGCCTACCTCACCTACATAGTGGACCACTACCCGTACTTCCCCACCACCATGGCCTTCGTGCACGCCCACGCCAGCGCGCCCCACAACGCCGACCACCCCTCCCACACGACGGCACAGATGCTCACCGACCTCCGCCCGGCCCACGTCCAACAACACGGCTACGCCAACCTCCGCTGCCAAACCAGCCCCACCTGCGCCGCGCGCCTCGAGCCCTTCCGCGACGCCTCCGCGCCCGCCCACACCCCCGCCCGCGCCTACCCCTACGTGTACGCGCACTTTTTCGACGTGGCCATGAGCACCATGTTCAACTCGGTGGCGCGCGTCGGGGGCGCGGGCGGGGGCCAGTTCGCCGTGAGTCGGGAGCAGGTGCTGGCGCGGCCGAAGGAGGACTACGAGCTGTATCTGCGGTTCGTCGAGGATTCGCATTACGATGATGCGACGTTGGCCGGGGTCATGGAGTTTATGTGGCAGGTGGTTTTTGGGCGCGGGGCGGTGGATTGTCCCGAGGAGGGCGGGTGTCGGTGTGATTTGTATGGTTATTGTGGGGAGGATTGAGAGTGGACGCAGTGGAGTTGGGGGGGGGGGAGGTTGATGGGAGAGGACGGAGAGGGAGGTTGCGTGATTCCGCCAGCGCAGGAGTTCCCGGGCGTCGCCACCTTACGGCGACGGGTGGGCTTTCGTTTCACCACCATTTTTCTTTTCTTTGTTGTTTGTTGCTTTGGAGCCCCCGTCAATGGCATGGGCGGGTGTGGCAGGTTGAGATACATCATGCGCTTAGAGACAAGGAAGAAAGGGGGGGGGAGCTGCTGGATACCCATGGGTTTTTTCATTGTGCAGATTTAGAGATGGGAAGGCGGAGTTTTGCGTGTTGGAAAATGGGAATGGGATGGTGTTTTTTTTTAAAAAAAAAATAGATTGATAGGTGTCATGTCTGTCGTTACCATCGATCACTGCTATCGGGTTATGTTTTGTTTCTTCTTGGTCTCTTTCGCGCAGGCCACAGCTCCACGCCCACACGGCAACCACAGCAGCACATCTTTTCGCTCAACAAGTTCCGCACTTTCCCTTTCACCTCAACAATACCACTGTCAAACCGCCCTTCCCGCCTCTCTCAAGATACGCAAGCGACGTCCATACGCAAAAACACTGCCACAGCAGTCCCCCAGCCAGCAACGCCAGCCCAACAAACGCCCGCCATCCACTCAAGCTCCTCCGCCCCGCTGACCGCGCCGCCGCGTACACGCGTGCACAGCCTCGACAGCTCCACCGACCGTCGCAACCTTACCCTGCCCCGTCGCCACGGCTACACAGGTACGAAGGCGGAGGTCCTTGTCCATCCCATCGACGACGGGCACGGCGTATACACTCGTTCGGTCCGCACATCCCATCTCAGTACATCCTCACGAGACGAAGGAAAATGCGGAGCGCAACGACGATCGTCGACAAAAGCATTGGCTTCCTGGCGCCTGTGCGTACGTGCTTGCGCCCGGCTGCTTCCACGCCAGTCGAAGCCAGCACGCCGACGCCTTCACGCCTTTCTCCTCTCCGAACGCGCGATGCCACCGTGACGGGCATTTCGCCACGTCGGCGTGTCCCGCCCGCGCGTCGGTCACGCCGACGTACAGGCTACAGGGGAGTACTTACATACATACATGGTGGGAAGTGGCGGGCGCGCTGTGGCGAGCCAGCTGAACAGACGAGTGAGCAGCAGGTACAGGAGTAGGCAGCGAGGCGGGACGCTGTCGGCTTTTCCCCCAAGACTCTCGCGGGAAGTGCTGGGGTTGCGATGTAGAGAGCGGAGGGAGAGTTTGGTGAGGTCAGGTCTGCGCGCTGTGGAGCAGAAGACGGGCTCGAGTCGAAAGGTCTGGGCGACGGTGTGGGCCACACTACAAGGGCGAAATGGCGCTCATGGATGGCGGATAGGCTGGCGGCGGAATATCAGCTAGGATAAGACACGGCCGGGCCAGCGAGGCCGACCAGGCACAGCCAGGATGCGACCGTGTATCGTCAGAGACGGTGGTTGTCCCCACACCAGCTCCGCTCCGTCGCCAACGACAACGACGTGCCGTCGACTTTGACTTTGGTGGCCGAGGGGTCGTCCGGAATGCGGCCTTTTGCCCGTCGAGTCGACTTGATCCCCCGCAAACGCTGCAACGTCCAATGCAGTCCGTACATGTAGAAGTCAGATGGTGATGCCATCGATGCAGACCCACATGGTGTACCAGCCGACTTGCGTGCGATCCTTTGTATACAGTACTTGCGTGCTTCCGTGGTAGTATACCTGTCGATCATTGCCACTCACGCCGAATGCGAAGCGCGCGTGCTGACCCCCGCTTGCATCAACGACTGTCCGCCCGCGCATGCTCTAGCTCGCGGGTCAACCCCATGCTCGCATCGCATCGCATGCGGGTGAGGTGAGCCGCCACGGCCACGTTGAGCGTCAGTCAGATGGGAGGTGGATAGGGTCGAGGTTGCCGACTCGCTGCGGATGCCGATAGGCGGCTAGGAGCGGTGGACACACACCGGGGTTCCGGGGTTAGGAGGTTGGTTGGTACGGTAGCTTTGGGGGCAGCGGTCGACATGGGGGATCGGGGCACGCGGAAGATGGAGGGATGGAGGATGGGGTTTGGTCGGGGGGAGAGGGAGGGGAAGATTGGGTTTGGCGGAGACGGACGGTGGAGTGGAGTGGAATGGAGGAAACCCGTGAGCTTCCGGTTGCGTGAGGGCGGCGTGACATAACTAACTTGCTGGCTTCGCAACTGGAATGGAGGGGCGGAAAGGCGCAAAAGTGATGAAAGTGACGAAAGTGGTGACATGATTATGATTATTATGATTATTATCTCTTCTTCCGTCCCCCAAGCATCTCCCAAGGCGCGCGGGTGATTGTAGTGCAAACAAGGACCCGCTCGGAAGCCGCAGGGTTGCCCTATCCGAGAGAGAGAGACCCCGGTTCATTATTGCAGGGTGCAACGAGTGGACCGCCTGGCGACGCCTCCAATTCACTCACATTCGCATTCGTAAACACCGACTCCGACCCGCCCGTCTTTCTCTCTCCTCCAACCGACTCCTCCTCCTCCCCCTCCTCCTCCTCCTCCATCATCTCTCCCCGATCGACAATCCTGCTGCCTCGCGCGTATCGCCTGCCTGCACGCCGTTGCACGCTGGCCCACCCGGCATGGCCGCAGCTGGTGTCTTCGCTAGCGCTGCCCGGAGCAGCGACTTCAGCTCCTCACACCAATACCTGCTGCCCACCGACACCGCCCCGCCGGCCGCGCAAGATGCATCGTTCAACGCCATCGCCGTCCCCAGGTCCAAGAGCAGGTCGAAGCGCTCCTCTGCCGAACACAATGCCGCTCGCTCGAGTCTGGATGCTGCCTCGCAGACCAATACGCTGCCGAGGAACGCCCTGTTGCGCTCCCAGTTGAAGAGCATCGATACGAGCATGGCTGCCACCGACGGGAAGCCGTCCACGAGCACCGGCGCTTCGGATACGAGGAGGGCAAAACTGCACAAGCGGAGTGGTTCGGGGGGGTCTCCAATGCCTGTCCCGCCGTCACCCTATACCACCGGGATACAATCGCAGTTCGCGACACCCTACGCCACGTACGAAGACCAGCCGCTGCCGGACCGAGCCCACTCGCCTGCACCCACCAGCTCAACCCCCAAGATCAACCAATACCTGCGCAAAATGTCCTCCAGCTCCAAAGATAGCGGCTCCGAGCAAGGCCGCCTCGACCTCTCCAAATCCCTTCACGACAACAACGCCGCCCTCGCCGGCCTGGGCATCGACGACCTGACCAGCACCCGCTCCGCCTCGGACGTCAGCTTCGCCCGCGCCACGCGCCGCGTCCCCCACACGCGCACCGTGAGCGGCAACTCCCAAGCCTCGGGCAGCTCCGCCGCAACCCGCGCCGCCAACCAGCCCTTCATCCACCCCATGCGCCAGACCCCGCGCCCCTACACCCCACCCGGCGGCCGCAGCTCCTACGCCTCCACCCCCTCTCTCGACAGCACCGCGCCCGCCGACACGCACGCGGCCGAAACGACCGACATCCTAGCCACCGACTTCCATTTCCCCTCCTATCACCGCTCCCACCGCAGCACCTCGCACCCCACCCAACCGACCCGCCCCCACGACCTCGGCCACATCCCCAAACTGACCTCCTCCCTCCCGACCCACCACACCCCAGCAGACCTCCACCCAACACACACAACAACAATCACCACCACCCGCCCCCGCAAATCCACCGACCTCTCCTTCCCCGCCAACAACACCCCCTCCACCCGTACCTCGCTCGACCGCGCCCTGTCCCTCGTCCCCTCCAGCCTCCGCACAACCTCCGCCGACATCACCCCCACCATCGCCGAATCCCACCCCGCACACCACTACACCGACGACCGCCCTCCGCACATACAGCCGCAGACGCGCGACGAGCTGATCCGCGCCGCGCGCGCCAAGTTCGACGCCAAGGAGGCGGAGAAGGCGCGAAGGGCGGAGCGCAGGGGGCTGGGGAAGCGTGGGAGCGTCGACAGGGTGTGTGGTGGGGAAGAGGGGGGGAGGAGACGGAGTGAGGGGTGGTTTGGCGGCAGTTTTGACGGGGCGAGTAGGGCGAGTGGGTCGTTTGGTCCCATATCGGGGAGGAGGAGTGAGACGTTCGCTGCTGCTGGCGGGGGGAGGGGTGAGGAGGGCGGTGCTGGTGGTGCTGGCGCTAGTGCCGGTGCTGGCGCCGGTGACGAGAAGTCTCGAGCACGCGGCCACGCTTCATGGCCCGGCCGCAAGAGCACGACCGGCAGCCTTGGCGCGAGCTCGGCGGCGCAGGAGCGGGAGAAAGAACGGCCGCGCGTCGAGTACGCCGAGAGCGAGACGCCACGGCGCGGGGCGTGGACGAAGTTTGAGGTCTGGGCGAGGACGACGTTGTTGAGTTGTGGGGAGAAGGGGTGATGTGGGGGGTGGGGAAGATGGGGGGTGTTGATTTTCTGACTGCGATGATTGCGTTTTCGAAGCGGGAGTCCTTGTCGTCGTTCTTGTTTGGGGATTTGATGAGCACATTCGTTGCGCGCCGGCGCCGCTGGGTCGGCACACACGCATGGCGCGGTCGCTATACAGTGGATTGGAAGGATGTCGGGGGTTGGGAGCATTGATTTTTGATTTTTTTTCGAGACGATCGTTATGAGTATATATGAAACGGAGGCGTTTGGGGCGAAGGGTTGGAACCGGGAGGGCTGAGGAGGGCAGAAGGAAGAAGCTATCGTGGGGCCGGATTGTGGGTGGGAGATGAGAGAGACGATGAGCTGAGAGCTGAGTATGAGACGGGACAGACGGGGACGGGCGGCAGATAGTTACTCACAGAGCTGCAGTGCAGATTAGGTACAGACAGGCGTGCAGTGCAGTGAACAAACATAGCACTCGTGAAATGAAATCGGAAACAGCAGCCGAGCGAGCGCTCGAAGCCATGCACCATACATACCCACCCACGCACCACACCATACCACCCAAACCACACCACACCACACCACACCGTTTGATCTCGAACGAGAGCGGCAAAACCGGTAGCTCGAACCCCCCCAAATGAATCCAACCGGATTGCGACGAGGCACGGACGACCGCCAGCCCTGCGTCTCTGAGCGTGTGGTGGGGGAGCCCAAGACGAAGCGGATCGACCTCTGGTCTGCCGGAGACCTCTCTCTCGGTCGTCGCGTGGAGGCTGTGACGGCAGTGCGTCGACATGTGCACGGCGCCGGCCAGGATCGCGGCGGGCGAGGAAGAGCTTGTAGTTTTTGTCTCGCTAGTCTTGACGTCGGCTTTCCTAGGCTTGCGCCGCATTCGGCGGCACCGGGCGCAGAGCTGCTTCGGGTTTTTCCATGGCTGGCCAGAGGGGGCCCAGAGAAAGGTCGGCTCGTGTATGCGCGCGCGCGGCCCCATGTCCGTTTCTTGCTCCTCGAGACGCGTACGCCAGGCCTCACTGGCGGCGGCGCTGCGGTCGACATCGTGAGCGTGCCCTGGCGGGTATGCGGCGGGGCGAGGCAGATTTGCGCAAGATGCTTCTTTCTCATGGCACATGCAAGTGAGATGGAACTGATGATACCCCCCCCACTGCTGAACCCCACGGTGACAGATCGAGAATATCGCCCCCGACGCTTTGTACAAGCCACCCACCCCTACATACGAGACCCAAGTTCCCCCCTCCCAAAAAAAACAAAACCCGCTCAAACCGTCTCATAATTCTCCAACTGCACATAGCCGCCCCTGGCCCCCTCATCACCCGCCCTCCTCCCCCTGCCTCTCCCGACCACACGCGCCAGCCTCTCCTGAACAGACGCGAACACACCACCATCCATCTTCCTCCCCTCGCCAACGCCCAAATCGCTCTCCACCATCCACCGCGGCCGCCGCCAAAGCTTCAGCAGCAACGACGACAGCAACACCGTCAGACTCGAACACACCATCGCGCCCCCCGCAGCCGGCGGCGGCAGCTTGATCCCCCAGGGCAGAAGGAAGCCCATCGCGACCGGCAGCCCGACGGCGTTGTACGCGCAGCTGAAGAGCAAGTTGAGCTTGATGCGCGTGAAAGTGGTGCGGCTCAGGTGCAGCGCGGCGGGGACGTCGAGGAGCTGGTTGTCGCGCACGAGGACAATGTCGGCGGCTTCCACGGCCACGTCGGTGCCCGAGGCGAGGGAGATGCCGATGTCGGCTGTGGCGAGGGCGGGCGAGTCGTTGATGCCGTCGCCGACCATTGCGACGGTGTGGCCGGCGGTTCGGAGGGCGGTGATGATGTCTTGTTTCCCTTGGGGTAGGATGCCGGCGGAGACGTTCTCCGGGGGGATGCCGATGAGGGCGGCCACGTGGTGGGCCGTGGCGGCTTGGTCGCCGGTTACGAGGGAGGTGGTGATGCCGAGGCGGGTTAGGGCGGTTATCATGGCGGGGGCGGTGGGTTTGAGGGTGTCGGTTAGGTTGAGGTGGCCGGCGTAAGTGCTGGCGATGGCGGTGTGGATTGTGGTTATGCCGGCGCTGGAGGGGGTTTTGGAGGAGGAGGCGGGGGGGTGTGAGGTGGTGGCGAGGGAGGGGCGTTTGGAGGAGGTGGCGGTGGTGGAGATTTCTTCTTCCGGGCAGGAGGGGACTTCGACGCCGTGGCTGCGCAGGAAGGAGGCGTTGCCGATGAGGACGTCGTAGCGCTTCTTGCTGCCGGCAGGCTCGACCGAGGCGGCGATGCCTTTCCCGACCGTGGCCTGGAAGTCGCCGGCGATGCCGTCAATCGTTGCGTCCGCGCCGAGTCCCAGACGCTCCTTTGCGCCTAGGAAGATGGCGCGCGCGATGGGATGCTCGCTGTTCGCCTCGGCCAGCCCGATGATGGACCACCACAGCCGTCGCTGCTCGGACCCGGCGTTCCAGTCGCTCGCCAGCTCGGCCGCGCTGACACTCATCTTGCCCATGGTCAGCGTGCCCGTCTTGTCCAGCACGACGTGCGAGATGCGCGTCGCCAACTCCAGAACCGCGCCGCCCTTGACAAGAATACCCTGCTCAGCACCCACACCCGTCCCGACCATGACGGCCGTGGGTGTCGCCAGCCCCAGCGCACACGGGCACGCAAACACAATGACGGCAATACACAACTCCACGCACACCATCAAGCGGCCGCCACTGGCATCGCTGAGGAAAATCTGCGGCGGCGCCGGCAGCGAGTGACTCAGCACCATCCAGGCGACAAACGTGACGGCACCCAGCGCAATAATGATTGGCACAAAATACCCTGCAACAGTATCCGCGAGCCGCTGGATAGGCGCGCGCGTCGTCTGCGCCTCCTGCACCAGACGCACGATCTGGCTGAGCTGGGTGTCGCGGCCGGCGCGCGTGACTTTGAAGTCGAGGCGGCCGGCGCCGTTGACGGTGCCGGCCATGAGGGCCGCGCCGCGCTTTTTCAGTAGCGGCATCGCCTCGCCCGTCACCATGCCCTCGTCGACGTAGCTCTCGCCGCGCGTCACGAGGCCGTCGGCTGGGATCTTGTCGCCCGGGCGCAGGATCACGACGTCGGAGACTTCGATGAGCTCGGTCGGGACTGTCTTCTCTTCGACAGCGGCGTGGGCGCTCCCGGTCTCGGGGGACTTCTCGTTGGAGGACGAGTGCGGCGCGTCCCAGCCTTCGGCTGCTTTGGCGGCGGCGATGGGGTCGGCGTAGATGGTGGCGGTGGAGGGGGCGAGCGACATGAGGCGCGAGAGGGCTTTGGAGGTCTGGCCCTTGGCACGGTTCTCGAGGAAGCGGCCCAGCGTGATGAAAGTGATGAGCATGGTGCTGGTGTCGAAGGTGGTGGCCGGGCGCGAGTGCGGCGGCACAATCACGCTGACGAGCATGGCGGCGCAGCTGAAAAAGAAGGCCGCCGACGTCCCGAGCGTGACCAGCACGTCCATGGTCGGGGAACCGTGGCGGATCGACTTCCAGGCGGAGACATAGAAGCGCTTGCCGATGCCAAACTGCACGGGGACGGTGAGGATGAGGCAGAGGACGTCGCCCAGCCACAGACCGGGAATGAGCGGCACTTTGACGCCGCCGATGTCCAGCGCTGGGATGGCTTTGGGGAAGAGCATGCTGATGAGGAAGACCGGGATGGCGAATGCGAGCGAGATTTTGAACGCGCGGTACCATTCTTGGATTTCCCTCGTCTTCGCCAGCGATTCGAGTTGGGCGTTGCTATCGTCCGAGTCTGCGACCAGCGCGTTGTAGCCAGCTTTCTCGATCGCTTCGACGACCGCTCGTAGACCGATCTGCGAGGGGATGTGAGTGATAGTCGCCCGCGTGCTCGCAAAGTTGACATCCGCGGCCACGATGCCCGCCTCGTTCTTGAGGCATTGCTGTAGATCCGCCGCCGACTCGGGGCTTGGGAGCCCATAGACTTTTAATCGAATCGCCGCGTGCGAGGTCGACGTCTGCACACCCTCTTCCACACTCGCCACCACCTGTGCGTCAAACCCGCGATCCTCAATCGTCTCGGCGATCTGCGCCGCCGAGATCTTCTGCACGTCGTGCAGAATCACCGCGCGCTCAGCGAGCAAGCTGATATTGAACGAAACAACCCCCTCCCACCCCTTAAACCCCCCCTCTACCGCCGACGTGCAAGCCCCGCACGTCATGCCCGCAATGGCCACCGTCGTCGTGACCAACTTCTTCTCCTTCCCCCTGCGTCGCCTCTTTGTTCCCCCGCCCACCGGCGCCGCACACACGCTCTCCACCACCTCGGCATCAAATCCTGTATCCTCAATCATCTCCGCCACAGCTTTCGACGCCAACACCCCAACATCGTGCTCCACCACCGCCCGCTCGGCCAGCAGCGATATACTAAAACTCCGCACCCCCGCCACGTCCTTGAAAGCCCCCTCAACAGCCGACGTACACGCCCCGCACGTCATGCCCCCAACACGCACCGTGGTAACCCACCACCCCTCCCCCTCCCCCTCCCCCTCCCCCTCTCCCTCAACATCAAACAACAACCCCGTCCCCTCGCCCCCCTCCACCTCCTCATCTTCAATCACCCCAGCGCCATCCGACCCCAGCACCTCAGCCTCAAACCCGCGCTCCTCGACCGCCTCCGCAATCCGCGCGGCAGAGACTTTCTCCGCGTCGTGCGTCACGACGGCGCGCTCGAGCACGAGGCTGACGTTGACGCTGCCGACGCCGGGCGAGGACGTGAGGGCGGATTCGACGGCGGAGGTGCAAGCGCCGCAGGTCATGCCGCGGACTGCGAGGGTGGTGGTGGTCATGTGGGGGGAGGGAGGCATGATGGGTGTGGGCGTGAGTGTGGTGGTGCAGTTCGGAGCTCGTGGGTTCGTGGTTTCGGCCGTACAGAGCGCGTGCGGTCTACGCTACGCAGCCTGAAGGAAGGCGGAGGGTGTCGTGCGTGGGTGGATCGGTACGTAGGCTCGGTAAGGCAGCAGGTCGATCGGATAGGGGATTACGAATACGGCCGGCGCACTCTCTGCAGTGTTGGGTATCTCAGGCTCGGGCGGTGCGTGTCAGCAGCGACGGGCAGCCATCCAGTCAGCCAGTGCGTTGGTCGGTCAGTAGGAGGTACTGTAGGTCGCGGGGAGAGGTCGGGAGGCTATTGCCCGCGCGCCATTCGCTATCGGCGCTTAGACTGCGTTCGTGTGGCAGATAGTACAGGTAAGGAAGAACGAAGGGCGACGCAGCAGCGGCTACAGGTGTAGTGAATAGTTCCAGGCGTCCAGGAAGAGGAAGTAGTGGGAGGAGCAGAAGAAGAAGAAGAAGCGAAGGTGTGGCGGGCTTGGGAGCTTGAGAGTGATTAACGAGCAGGGAGCGCTGCGGCGGCGGCGGCGGCGGCAAGGTGAGACGATAAAGGGTGGTCAAGCCCGACTCCGAGGCGCGGGAGCGGCCTTTGCGGGTAAGCGGGTGCCGAGACGCGGGCGGGGCGAGCGACGCTTTGTCGATTCGTTTATTCGCGACGTTCGAATTTCCGTTGATTGCTTTTGCTATTGCTATTGCTATCGCTGTGTATCTTGGTATTATTGGAAGCATGGATCTGCTTTTGACGACTACTGTGTGTGCGGGTTGAAGTTTTCAGTCCGCTATTTACTGATGAGTGTTCCATGGTCGAGCGCATCTCTTCAAACGACGGGAGCAATAAAGCACGGCGGCCGGCCAGCACGTGCAGATCCGCAAGGCCGGCACTTGCGCCGCTCGGTTCAAGAGCTTTTAGGTTGTGCCCTGGACCACTGCTAGACCCCTCGTACCTCGACAAGTTGAAGGAACATGCGGTGTTCTTAGACAGGCCGCACGACTTGCGCAGCCACATGATTACGTGCATCTTACAAGCCAGCACATCCGTGACACGTGCCCTCACAACATGCTTCACATCTCTCAAAAAGTCAGAAGGAAGACGAGAGAGTTGATGGCAATAGAATGGATGGAACCCCAAATACGTTCCCTCGTCCCCTTTCCCCTCCGACCTTATCCGCCCCATACGACACCCCTCCCCACCCTATCCGCAACCGACCCTAAAATCTATATAGCCCCAAAAAGCATACCGCGACATCGCATCTGTATACAGCATCGTCCCCTAACTCTACACGCCCACACCCACGCCTTCATACAGAGCCCCTCCACCCTCCACCCCCCCGTCTCGCAGGTCAAAGGGTAAAGCCCACACCCATCCACCCCATCGGTGCCCCTGGAGCAAAAGAACGCAAAGCAGTAATAGCAGCACCCCCCGTAACCCCGAAAACGCCCTCGCTAGCAGCCAGCCGGACCGGCGTCGACGCGGTCGTTCGGGAAGGGGATAGAGTATCCACACCGAAGAAGAAGGGTAGAGGACAAAAGCAGAGCAGCAAACGACAACCACGGCGATGAGGGGGGAAAAGAGGAAAGACAGACATTAGAGCATCCTCCCAATCCGAGCATCCCATCCCGCCCACACACCCACACGCGCGAAGAGCAGGTCCGAACTCCCTCCTCCTCCTCGCCACCGGGAGACGAAAAGATGTATCACGCCCGAGCCAGCGTCGCCACCACCACCACCACCACCACCACTCCTCTCACTCCACACCACCCCTCACCTCAACCTCTCGACTCTCAATTCTCCCTCTCCCTCCCCCTCCTC
Organism: Aeminium ludgeri; assembly: GCA_004216415.1. Taxonomy (NCBI): domain Eukaryota; kingdom Fungi; phylum Ascomycota; class Dothideomycetes; order Mycosphaerellales; family Aeminiaceae; genus Aeminium; species Aeminium ludgeri. Next base: position 24,243 of record SGQK01000045.1, on the reverse strand, counting down.
CGGAAAAAGTCCATAACCCTCCTCGTCGCGCTCGAACTCCCACCATGCCCATGTTCAAATTCGTTCGCAAACTTCCTCTGATTAGGGCGAATATGCTGTGCGGCCGAATTCTGGCGCGAGCGGCCCTGCGGCAGGCCCCCCTGCTGCCCCTCCAGCGTATCGGTCGACGGGTACGGGTTGTTGTTCTGCGCCTGCACCCGCTGCTGCTGCTGGGACGCGTTAGGCGCCGGGCTGCCGTAAGCGTCGTGCGACTCGGCGGGCGTGTAGTAGCGCTCGACGGGGTCGGAGGCGGCGTGCTGCTGGTACGCTGCCCCGCCAACCCCGCCGCCGCGCGAAGGCGGCGGGTGCTGTTCGAGCGCGTTGCCGCCGTAGCCGTCGTCGCGGAATTGTTTGCGCTGGGCGGCGGCGGCGGACTGGGGCGGGGTGTTGCGGTAGCCTGAGGAAGAGTGGGGTTGCGGGGGGAGGGCTTTGTCGTAGCGGGAGGCGGAGGCGGGTTGCGAGGGGGGTCCCATGGGACCGGAGCTGTGCGGCGCATCGGCGTGCGTGGGGAGCGAGCCGTTGGTTGTGCTGGGGGCGGGGGAGGCGGAGGTGCCGCGGCCGAAGGCCATGGCGCGGTTGTCGGGGCGACCGGCGCGTTGGGGATCTTGGTCTGCGCTGGTGCCGTAGGGGTCGTTGGACGGGGCGGGGTCCTTTTTGCTTCCGCCCATGAAGTTGTTCATGCTGAAGCTGGAGGGGAGGAGGGAGAAGCGGCGCGAGGAGCGGCGGCTTTCGCTCGGGGCTTCGGAGTTCTTGCGAGAGAAGCCGAAGCTCGGGCGCCGGCTGTCGGAGGATGGGCGCGGTTGACCTTCGTCGTTCGAAGCCGGCATGGCGGTGCGCATGCTGACCGGCGGGTATTTGCTGCGCTCCTTCTTCTCCAGCCTCGCCGGTTGGGTCTGACCCGACTCGCGGCGGGAGTTGGTACGTCCCATGATGCGGTCGCCGATGCTGCCGAGAGTGCTGGAACGCTTGTGTCCTTTCGCCGGAGGCTGCTGCTGCTGCTGCTGCTGCTGATCCTGATACTGTCCTTGCTGTTGCTGTTGATACGGCGACGGATAGGCTGAAGTTCCAGGACGGCTGCTCTCTGCACCTTGATCCCCTTGCACAGGCCCAGAAATGATATATCCGGACCCTGATTTCGGCCGCGAAAAGTGGCCTTGAGCGTTGGTGGTGGTCGGCGTGGCCACAGCAGGCTGACTGTACGAGTTTCCGCGTGAGGGTAGTCTCGCCGATCCAAGCGTGCCGCCAGTCGCGGGTCTGGACGCCGACGTGGTCCGCTGGTGACTGAAAGGCGTTGATTCGGATGCTGCTCTCGCCTGGTCCCTAGTAGGTCGCGTTGGAGGCTGCCCATGTTGTGATCCCGGCACTTCCTTCCTTGCGACGGGCGGATCGCGTCTGGGGCTGGGAGCGACCTCCACAGGTCCTTGGCCATCTCCGCGAGCCTTCGTACGGCCGCCGGAGGTGATGGGCGGCACTTGAGGTGCAGTAGGGCTTGCTTCCCCACGTGCTGTAGGGTCCCGTGGGGCAACATACTCCACCTGCACAGTGCGCCGCTTTGCGTCGCGCTGCTTAAACTCGGCATCTCCGCCACTGACCTGGGGCGACTTCTGCACAGGGCCGCCAGAAGCTGCAGGTGGTGATCTGCTTCCAGGTTCTCTGACCGAAGCGCTTCTCCCCAGAGCCGGCTCCTCTTCTTGACCCATGGCCGATGAAGCAATATCCCGGTCGCTCTTTGTGCTGCTACCAATGAAGCCAACGACATGGCTGTACTCACTGAGCCAGCTGTGCCGTGCGACTTCGAACAAGTCTGCTCTTCTCCGGGGCTCCGGAACGAGGATTCGGCGCAAAAGATCGCGGGCGTGCGGCGTCACGTATTCGGGGAAGGTCAAGGGCGTAGAGACGATGTACTTGTAAAGCAAGTTGATGTTGTCACCTTCAGGGTTAGCCGGATCGTCGTCGAAAGGCAGGTAGCCTGCAAGCATGGCGTACTACGCATGGTCAGCAAAAATCAAGTCAGACAATGTCTCGGCGAAGCTCACCAAGATGACGCCAGTGCTCCAGACATCCACCTTTCGCCCAGTGTACAGCCCGTCCGAGACAACCAGCTCCGGCGCAGCATAGCACGGACTCCCGCAGCTGGTCTGCATCAGATCGCCTCGCCGGTATCCCGTCTTCTTGTTCGGCTCCCCCAGGTTTTCTCGCTTGACGAACTCCTTGTCGGTGATGCGGTGCTCGACTTCCTCACCAAGCTCATCGGCGGGGTCAAAGGTGTTTGCGAAGCCAAAATCGGTGATGATGATGTTCCGGTTGCGGTCGAGGAGCAGGTTCTCCAGCTTCAGGTCGCGGTGTACAATACCCTTCTTGTGCAGATACCCGACACCCGAGACGAGCTGGGCGAATAGGCGACGGGCTGCAGGGTCCTTGAGGTAGCGGTGATTAAGTATGTAGTCAAACAATTCCCCTCCCGAGGCGTACTCCAGGATGATGCCCATGTGCCGCTCCGTCTCCACGAACTCGTGCAGGCGCACGATGTTGGGGTGTTGGAGGCCGCGCAGGATGGTGATCTCGCGGTAGATCTTGGGAAGCCGGGAGGAGTTGTGTTGGAGTGACTCTTTCCGGATGAGCTTGATGGCCACCTGGACACTGCTGTCCTTCTTCCAGCCCATCTTCACCTTGCCGAACTCACCCTCACCCAGTGTTTGCCCGAGTATGTAGTCTCCAAACTTGACCTCCTTCCGGTTAGACGCCTGTTTCAGATGTTCTTGCCGGCTGCGATGCTTGGTCTCCGATTCCGGGCCGCCTTGCTCCGTGGCACCGGGCTCCATACCTGGCTGATGTGGGCGGGCTTCCTGGACACGGGCTCTTTCGCGAGCAAGGTCTGACTGGGGGTCATCCACTACTATGTGATTGATAATAGCACTGTGCTCACGTGGCAGTGAGGTATCCATGCGTGTTTGTCCGACGGCAGTGGCAGACCGGCTGGCTGAGGGAGCATTCCGTGAGTGCTGAGCTCGGCCCGCTCCTTGTGAAGGCGACTTCTGGCTCCTCTGTCGCCGTTCATTGTCGCTCGCTCTTTCTCTTTCACTTTCACTGCCATACCCACCGCGTGAATTGGACCCATATGCTCGGTTATCGTAAGCCGGTGACGTGGCCGAAGTGGGAGCTTGCTGGGAAGAGGACCGGATTGGCAGGTTCCCAGAGCCCGTGGGGGCACCATCCGGGTAAAACTGCTGATAAGTGGACGAGTTCATCGGCTCCGACGGTGTAGCGTGAGTCGAGTGAGGCGTCGATTGCCCGCGTGGCGTGCCCATTGGGGCGGTTGGGGACGAGTACTGCATCTGCTGGGGGGTGTTAGGTGAAGGCGCATTCCCGCTGCTGGTTCGGGCGGGGCGCCGGGCGGAGGGCGGGCTGGAGGAGAGGTTGGAAGGGTATCGTTCGCGGCCGGCGGGGCTTTGTTGATACTGCTGGAGAGTGTTATGCTGCACGGCAGCCGAAGACATGATGTGCGATGTCCTGTGTGCGTGACCTTCCGTCAGAGCCGCAGAACTCAGATGCACTGGACTGCGGAGTGTATTTACAACGCTCTTTCCGTCCGGGGCAACAGGTGTGTGGGACAGCAGCAGGAAGGTACAAGCTGCACGGGAAGCTGCAGAGAGGCCAGTTGAGAGGTAGACTGGCGACGATTGGGTAGCAGTGGCACGTTAACAAGGATCCGGAGGCGGTGGAGAGAGTCGGCCTGAGGGCGGCCTTTGTTTTGTCGCGTGTTGCGGCCGGGGCTGGGCGGAGCGTCAAGGCAGCGCAAGCGCAGGCGGACGAGCTGACGGGCGGTGGGAGGGAGAGAGGAGCGGTCGCGGCGTGCGCAGGCAGCGCGAGGCGAGTGGAGAGGGCGACGGCGGCGGCTGTAGCGGCCAATGGTGCTTGCCGAGGCGCGCTGCAAGCTGCAGGGTCGGCGGACACCGCAGAAGCTCAAGGGGGGGACGGGGGGGTTGTTCTCGGTGTGAGGCAGGCTCGAGGAGGGCGCGCGCGGTGTATCCCCGTCGCTCGAGCGCGGTGCGATCGAGCGGGATGCGGTGCTGTCGGCGGCGCGGATCCTGCTGCGGTGCGGTGGAGGGGGCCGGTGTCGCACGCGCCGCACGTGAAGGCGGGTTGCGACGGGGCGGAGGAGGAGAGAAGGAGGAGGCGGTCGCGTCGTCGGTGGTTCAACGAAGGGAAATGGCGGAGGCAGGCGCTGCTGCGGAGGGAGGTGGAGTCGGGGCAGGAGTGATGGAGTGGAGAGATGTCGCGGGCGACTCGGTGGAGGGATGGACGGGCGGGCGAGCGCTGAGAGCAAAGCAGGTCGGGCGCCGAGCGAAGCAGCTTGGGCAGCGGCTAGGATGAGGCGAAACGGCGGCGGGCGAGAAAGCAACACAGGCCAATTTCCCAGCCACGTTTGACAAGCGGACAGACCACCAACCTCGTTCTGGAGAGGAAGGATGCCCGGCCGAGTATTTGTGTGCGCCGCTCGCGTATATCATGTATTCATCCGGCCAATCGTCACTCTGCCTTTTCGTCCATGCCGGCGCCAATCTCTCCTCCCCTCCAGCTTCACCCGCTCAACTAGGCAGCCTATCGCCCCCCAATTGCGTATCGCCCAGCCATAGCGTCAGTTGGCGGGCCATGATCGACTTCGCTCCTGAAGGTCAGTACATCATATCACCTACCTATTACTACTACGACCTCGCACAGCTGTGCCACCGCCCATCAACGTGCTCGCACGCTCGTTTCTATCTATGGCCATGCCTCCGTTCCCCCGTTGACGACGACGCCATCTAACCGCAGCCTCACAACGACGGACCTTGGCACGTCGAAACAAGCCGGTCGACTCGGCAGCGAACGACAGATGGACAGGTACGTACTGTGTCCTGAAGGGAACGCCTTCACATCTCTGTCTTGGGGAACTCCTCCCGCGTTTTCCGAGCGAGCACACAACCTGGAACGGCCATCGCCACCGCCCCACCGAACCACGTCCCTCGTGCGAGACGCGAACGGTTTCCGCGCCACCCCATCGTGCCCCCTGGACCTTCGTCCATTCGCACAAAATCCCTCCCACTCTACCGGCGATACAGTAGGTACTTGGCTTCGGTGGCTTTGTAGCTTTCCCCCTCCAGCTTCCACTTCACACTCAGAGGTACTGTACTGCTGCCCCACTGCTGCCGAGACCCACGCGGATGACTTGCATTGCCGCTGCACCTGCGGTCCGCCGCCTTCTTTCGGGCTGTGAAACACTCCTGGCCTGATCAATCGTCGGATGTAGATATACATCTCTTGCTGACCACCCAGTGGTCGACGGCGGGATTGCTTCTTCGCGGTTCGCCTAACGGCGTCTGTTTGCGGCACGGGTTCGAGACTGGGGTTCAGGCGCTCGATCGAGCCGATTGTGCAAAGTTGTTTGTCAATCTGGCGGTGACATGTTTTTTCCGACGGCGCGATTGCCGATTATGGATGCGGATTAGTCTGGTTGATGTCGATGCTGAGTTGCGCCTCGGTGGAGGGGTCTGCTTTGTTACACAGAGAAGTCACTTCAGTGCCCTAACCCAAGAGGCGCAAGGACCACCTCACGCACGCCTGTCGCTACCCACAAGATCAAGAACCAGACGATAGTCCACAAGAAGGACGAACGAATCGTTTGTTGGGCATTGTTGCTTCCTTCTGATCCTCATGCACCTGCAGCCTGGAGTTTTGCTCCAGGTTGTAAGCGCGACACTTCCGCAACATCTTGGGTGGTGTGATGCAAGAAGTGCTTCCGGACCCGATTGTCGCCTCTCGCCCAGTTGTGCAGCGGCGGCAAGACGACGTGACGATTGTCCCCGTGGCGACTCTTCATACACCCGACGCTTCTCACAAACGCGAAGTCAACACGAGACGAGTGGGCGTCGCGAGCGGAAAGGCAGCGGAACTGCCCGCAGCGAGCGCCAAGAAACGCGTGTTTACTCGTTGCCATGCGACGCTGAACGAGCACTTTTATGAGACGGAACCACCACGCTTCGTCCTGATCCTCGCCCACCTACCAACCAACTCCACACGCTGTACAAACTTCCTTCCCGCCGGTATCAATACGCACTCCACCCTCTCCGCCCTCCCGACAAACATAGACAAGCCTCGTGCGCCATCCAGCGAGCCAGCGAGCCAGCCCTGCACCATCATTTCCAGACGACTGTTACACCCACGTGGCACCCCTCCTTGTCCACGAACCTGTCCACAGCCATACGGCCACCACGCACACACCCTCATTCACGAACAGTCCCCAGCGAACCCCGCACACACAACATGAACGCCTCGACCAACATGGCCGGCCAGTCCTCCAAGCCCACCGGCGCCCCGAGCGGCAACGTGATCAAGCGGTACAACACGCCTTTCCCTCTCAACCCACCACTACCCCAACTAACAACCTCCACCCCCCAGCCTCCAATCCGAACTCCTAACCCTAATGACCTCACCCACGCCCGGCATAACCGCCTTCCCGCACCCCACCACCCTCACGACCTGGACAGCGACCGTGAACGGCCCCGCCGAAACGCCCTACGCCGACCTGACCTTCAAACTGACCCTCAACTACCCTTCCAACTACCCCTACGCACCGCCCGAGGTGCTGTTCAAAACGCCCATCTACCACCCCAACGTCGACTTTTCGGGGAGGATTTGTCTGGATATCTTAAAGTCGGCGGGTGAGGGCGAGGGCGCGTGGAGTGCCGTGCTGAATACCGGGAGCGTCTTGTTGAGTGTGCAGAGTTTGCTTGGGGAGCCGAATAAGTGAGTTTCCCTGTCCTAGGGTGGCGAAGGAGGGTTGGAGAAGGAGGGCGGTGTGCTGACGGTTTGGGTTGCAGTGCTTCTCCGCTCAATGGCGAGGCGGCGCTGCTGTGGGACAAGGATCAGGCCGAATTCAAGAAGAAGGTTCTGGCCAGGCACCTGGAGCCGGAGGAGATGGAGCAGGATGGTGCTTGAGGGGTGAGCTGGCCACTGGCACGAGGAGATGATCTGGCTTGGCTACGGCGTGGGTAGGGCAAGGCGTCTGGGTTCTTTGGATAACGGATACCTGCACGGCGGTGGCGTTGGGTGCTCTTCTGGGTCAAGATGAAAGAGTCGGCTAAGTTGAGTTCTGGGGCACGAAGATCCAAGGCGGCAGTTTTTCAAATCGGGCCGGCATGGGCTCGGATCCGGCATCGGTCACTGGCGTATCTCATGGGCGTTTTGGGCTCTCACGATGGATTCCCCGTCACAGGTTTCGCGTCCAGACTCGTTTTCATGCTCAGTCGCGTCGCGAATAGATGTCGATTGGCTCAGACTCGAACGACGCGCATGTTGCCCAGTCACAATCCTTCGCTCCATCATGGACTGCGAAAGACAAGACTTCTTCGACGGAAAATACGAACGCGGCGCCGAAATAGGCGAGTTTGTTGCCCTACAGCTGCTACTATCTCCACACTCCTCCGCGAAACGGAACCTTACTCCCCAGTTTCCGTGCCGTCCACGATGGCGTCATTGCATGTCGACGATCCGTGGGTCAATCCATGGATCTTCAACAACACTACGTAGGTAGCCCCTCGTCGCTCACGTCTCGCAATAAAACTTTCATATCTCTCGTAAATTTACCTGATCCCCCAATCCTCTCAATCCTATAACAACAAGAAGACCCTTCCAGCCCCAAAGTCCCCTGAGCAACCCCCAACACCCCACCCCACCGCCCCAATGGCCTCCAACACTGCCAACGCCCTCTTCAACGTCAACGGCCTAATCGCCGTCGTAACCGGCGGCGGCAGTGGCTTAGGCCTCTACGCCGCCCGCGCCCTCGACGCCAACGGCGCCAAAGCCGTCTACATCGTAGGCAGGCGCGAATCGACCCTCCAAGCAGCCGCCTCCACCGCCGTGAACGGCACGCTCATCCCCCTCGTAGGCGACGTGACAGACAAATCCTCGCTCCAAGCGCTGGCGGATCGAGTCCGCCGCGACCACGGCCAGATTAATTTGCTCTTCGCCAACGCGGGCGTCATGGGGCCCAAAGCGGCGGATTCCGTGCCCACGCTGGCGGCGGGCGGAAAACCTGGGGTGAAGGAGTTGCAGAAGGGGTTGTGGGAGCCCGAGATGGAGGCTTTCAGTCAGGCGGCGCATGTGAATTGTACCGGGGTGTTTTATACGGCGGTGGCGTTTTTGGATTTGCTTGAGGAGGGGAATTGGAGGAGGAATGTGCCGCAGGACTCCCAGGTCTTGGTGACGAGTTCGATTGCCGGGTTTAGTCGGCATTTGGCGAATTCGTTTGCTTATTCGACAAGTAAGGTGGGTTGTTTCAGGCGTGGCTGAGGTGGTAGGGATGGTGCGGAGCTGACGAGGTGACTGTATAGGCGGCGACGAACCATTTGGTTAAGATGCTGGCGACGAATTTTGCGCAGTGGGGCCTGCATATTCGAGCGAGTGGGTTGCGAGAGATTGGCTTGAGACCTGGGGATTTCGCTGACTGTGTGGGGACATAGATGTCATTGCGCCTGGCCTCTACCCCAGCGAGATGACCACGGGCCAGATGGACAAGATGGACAAGTGGGACGGGGCTGGAGGGCACGACGACTTCCGCGACGCGCACAAGATGGCGGCCCATATGAGCCCGGCGGAGCGGACGGGGAGCGAACAGGACTTCGCCGGGACCGTCCTGTACATGGCGAGCAGAGCTGGTGAGTGGGTTAGCGGAAGTAGTTTCAGGGGATTAAATGTCGAGCTGACATGGTGGTTTGTCCTACAGGCGCATATCTGAACGGCGAGACGCTTGTCAACGATGGTGGGAGGCTTGGTACGATGCCGGCGACGTACTGAGCAGGCGGGCTATTTGAAGGTACTGAGAGAAGGTAGGTCGATTTGACGAGGCGATAGAAGCGCAGGCGACTGCTTGAACAATTCGCACGAGCTTGATTTTATGCCCTTCTCAAAGCTAAAGCCACGCCTTAATGACTGGTTGGTCGCCGACTTGACGTTGTCCAATGAAACCCCAAGCATCTGCAACATGTTCACAGGACTCATGCTCTGTCCGACGACCGGAAAACAAACAATCACTTGACGCATGCGCAATGGCTTCCAACACCACCTCTCCCTCATCCGAAGCCCCGATCGACGACACCTCCTCATCCAAGCACCGCTGCCTCCTTCACTACCTAGGCCTTTACCCTTTGTAACGAGCCATCAGGGGTTGTTCGAATGGTTTTGGATTGAGGCGCTTCAAAAGGGATTATGCTCGCATTTCCGGTTGACGTCGAACCCGGATTCCCCTTACTCTTGCACCTGCCAAGAGATAGATTAATCTTTCAGGCCTTCTCATCATGCGGCGAAACAAGATCAGTAACGGTGAGTTTGAGACAAACATCCAAAATGCAATTACTTCAAAATTCTTGCCTAGTACGGAAACATCTCAATAATCATTCTCATCTTCGAACATCTACCCTCGCTTAGCGCCAAATCAAATGAATCTTGCATCAGCTTTGCGCTCAAGGGTATTGTCGTTCGAGCCGAAAACGAGCACAGAGAGTCAGTCGAAGACGGCTACACCAGCGCTCAGATCTAGGTAGCAGCCCTAGATTTCGATGCTTCGCATGGCCATACTGGAGAGAAATGGATTCGAAATGTTCTCGCTAGTGTTTGTGAGCCAATTTGATTGGAAATGCGCAAGACACCAACTTCATTGCTCACAGCTCTGGCCTGAGCAGAAGGCCTACCCAGTAAAGTGGGTTAGATGAGAAGTTGGCAGCGATCAAGCTCGGTCAGGGCGATACGAGCGACAGTCCAAACGTATGTTACTTTGGAATCAGTGTTACATCGTCATCGACGTATACTGCGATATGTACAAGATGCTCTGAAGAGGGAGGTGAGGAATGAAGTCAAGTGCACGGACCAGCTGTTCCCAATCGGGAAGGCACTTGAAACACGATTCCAATTCTCTTTGGAGCGCACGCAAAACATTAGATTAGAGCGAGATGAAACGTGAGAATTGGTCATGATTTGAAAGCCGCGAGTTTTCCATTGTTAAAGTCGCTTTTGGGGAGTCGCAAGCCTCAACCCATCACATGTCACGCTGTCTACTGAGTGTTGAATCTGTCTCGTCCTCATCAGCATTTCACTGTATCGACCCGCATCCCTCGTCTCATTGCCAATCATCAATCCAAATTTTTCATGTCATGCTCGGGCCCGAACTCCAGCACGACCCATTGGCAGAACTTCTCGAAATCCGCCGCCCACTCCTTCATCCGCTGTGCCCGTACGCCACTTCCCGCTGATCCACTCTTCACTTCCTGCGTCCATTCCTTCGCGGTGCAGTCATCGTACGACGCCCATCGCACGCTGTTCTCCGCCAGACTCGCCAGCCCCTCAAGCCCCAGGTTCTCCCAGCCTTGCAGTGCTTGCCAGAAGTCATGCGTCATGCCGCTGTCACCCTGGCCCAGGATGGCCGGGTCGTCGTTGCAGAGCGAGCAGGGCACACCACGTGCCAGTAGGGCTGGCAGAGGGTGCGACATGATGCTGTGCGTGAGACGCAGCACCTCGTTGCTGACCGGGCAGCTTTCGATGAGGATCTTCTTCTCTTTTACCATGTCGATGAGGAGCGGGTGTTTGTACAGCGAGAAGCCGTGGCCGATGCGCCGCGTGCCGAGCAGGATAGCGTCGACGAGGTTCTCGTCCACCTCGTCGCCGTCCCCGAGCGTCTCGCCTGCGTGAAAGTAGAAGGGGATGTCGACACCCTCTTCCGCGCACGCCTTCTTGAACCAAAAGAGCTCCGGGGTGTGGTCAGCCAGAGGACGGCCGGTATCTTCCTGCCCAACCAGATCGTAGCCGCAGATGAGATCAGGGAAAAGCTGCTTCATGGCGATACATTCTTTCATACTCTCGACGACCGCACGTCTGTCCAGGGCACGGACGGTGGTCCAGATAAACCGGGCGCCCCAGAAATCTTTGCCTTCAGGGGAGGCCTTGAAGGCGTCAATTTCCTCTTGCATCACGCTGAACAAGCCTTCAAAGTCGGGGTCCGCTTGTTCGGCGCCGGTGCGCCAGAACGGAACAACCATGACTGCGCGCCAGTCGACCCACTTGACACCATCTTCGTTTAGCTGCAGGAGCATGCCGCGGATGAATTTGCGGAAAATGGGCTCGTAGTGCTGTAGGCTGGCGAGTAGAGGGAAACAGGACAGAAACTTTCGCCAGATGGCGTTTGGACCCATGTGGTGCTTGACGGACTCTTCTGATGTTATCGAAGCGCGAGACTTGACCCATTCAACGAAGGCTTGTCGGCCGCCATCAGGGAAACTGTCTGCCGCTTTTGTAATCGACACCCACTCTTTCGGAGTGTATGTGTTGGACCAGGGCACCGCGGCGTCCGGGTTGGCGAGATTTTTCTTGTACTCGAAGCGGAATGACTCGTTCTCCCTCGCCTCAGCCGTCGTGAGTGGCGCCTCGGAAGAGATGCACATCCCGTCAGTATTCAACGCCTCATTGATCAGCCATGGGAGGTCTGTCACCGCCTCCATATGGCAATGCAGCAAAGCCCCTTTCGGCATCTTTTTAACAATTTGCCACAGCTTGCTCGCCTCCATCCTATCCTTCGCCATGGAGAACATCATGCCCGGGAAGACATCCTGACCCTGGCTTTTGGCAAGACCGTCCTCGTGTTCTGCGTTCCAAAGGGTCTGCTGTTCTTCAAAACGAATCGCGGAGACGATGGCCGATGCCTCACGGGCCATGGGCGACATAGCTTCGCGAAAGACATGGTCGCTTCGCTGGCGCTTCTCCTGGGCGATCAAGGCGTCTCGGCCATCCAGGTATTTTTGGAGGAAAGGTTCTGACAGGCTTGGAACACCTTCTTGCTCTGCCCATTCTTCGTCGCTCAGTCGTAGTTGCGCCATGATGGGTGACGTGACCGTTGTGCTTCCAGTTGTGGGTCTCTCGAGAAACGACGTAACGGGCGAGGAGCGATGGACCTTTTGGTGAGCCGGACGTAAACTTAAACTCGCGCACGTCCGGTCTTGTTATACGTCTTCTGGAAAGGAAAATACTGGCTACCATCCACTTACACCTTCCGCTTTTAAACACCGCCGACGGAGAATGTCGCTACGTAGATCGCGTCTCGGCGCCATGTGATGGTAAGGTAGGTAAAGGCGGGTCGCAAGGATGGAACAATCAAGATGACGGCTTGAATCGCCAAGTCGTCACCCAGCGAGCGGCATTACTTTTTGCGGCATCTCCGGAGATAATCACAAGGCCTGGTGTTAAGATAGCACGGGACGAACCGGGCGATAGGCTCCACGCTCGTCACCGACCACACGACAAGCCGCCAACGGGTCACAGGCGCCCTCGACTTGCACATCGCTTTATCTTCCGTATTAAAACCTACGTCCCGGCCGACCATACCAACGCTATATTTCACAACCTGAGATCACGACCTAAGAGCCGTCCCTAGCCGATGCCCTCTTCCGGACGGTCGCCTTACTATGTCTAGAGCTGCCCGCCAGCTCCCGAGCAGCTTCCGATGCCACAGCTTGCTGCGGGCGAGACGAGATTGAAACACAAACACTTTGAAGAGCGAGGCTGAACCATACTTCGACACTAGCAGTCGTTGAAGTTCTCAGAGCTCACGAAAAATGGCATGGTGGCAAAAGAAGATCCTACGATATGCTTTGTCCCGGACAGGGCTGCTGGACGACGAAGCCGTCGATCTCGACAAGCTCGACATCACCTTAGGCAAGAAGAACGTCGTGGAACTGAAAGATGTTGGCCTCAATATCAGCAGGCTCACAAAGCTTGCACAGCTTCCTGAGGAGTTACGCATCGAGACAGCGCGCGTGCTCTCTCTACGCCTGACATTGCCTGCCGACATCTACCAGTCCAGCATCGTGGCCGAAGTTGACGGCGTGTGTGTCAACTTGAGACTGGATGGAAGCAACAAATCGAAGCCGAATGAGCGGAGAAAACCACGAGCCCGATCTCCTGCGACCACGCGAAGTCCGCAGCACCGAAAGACGCACCGAAGGTTACAGTCGCCTCCATACCTTGATCCTGGGGGGCTTTCAGAGTCACGAGAGGCACACATACCGACGACTGAGGAGTTGGCGGCTTCGTTCCTGCACGAGGAGCCAGTGTACGAGAGGAAAGAGCTGGAGGCGTCCGTGGCGGCAAATACGAGGAGTCTCGAGGAGTCAGTCCACAGTGCAAGCAGCGAAGGTAGCGAGGTCGGGACAGGGGCGGCGATCGGACTTCCTGGCTTTCTGGCTGGGTTTTTGCAGGGAATAGTGGATCGGCTGCAAGTACAAGTCAAGAACGTGGATGTCAGAATACAGACCGAAGTACCTGGAGATGGCCTGCGGACGGTACCCGTGACGCTGCGGCTGTTTATTGGCGCAATGGAACTAGGAGTTGTCTCAGACAAAGAAGGTGACCACCGCCGAGGCATGCGTCGAGCAGACTTAAAGGACCTCTCGGTCAACTTGTTGTCTGATGCCTCCGTTTTCACTGGATTCTCCGAAGTGCCCTCCCAAGCCTCTCCAGAGACGAGCAGACATAGCAATCCTAATTCATCTGTGCCCGGAACTTCAACCCGCGCGCAAGATGGCAACCCACCGGCGGAATCCTCTAACCCGTCTCTCCCAATATCGACCGCACAAAGCGCTGCCAGAATCGATGCACACGCAACCATAGAGAGCGATTCGGACCCCATGCAAGCATCAGTCGCAACTGAAGACGCCGACCGATTCGCTGATGCCGGCGACGAAGATCTGGCAGCGGCGGCGAGCAGCGAGCATTCAGATCTCGGTATTCATCCAGGCGACGACAACATTAGTTGGGGCTCGCGACGCAGCAAATCCGACGCCCCCCCTGATGATCTCTGGAAATCGATGACCTCCGAAGACGACCTGCCTGAATCTCTCCTTTTTGAGCCGACGATGGCCCGAAGAAGTGAGTCGTCGCGCAGTGCGAGCCCAGAGGCAACGAGATCGCGACGCGAGGCCTCGCCCTATGATCGTGGTTTGGGGAGTCCTGGCTCGTGGCCCAAACCAGAATCAGGCCGTGCGCATGTCCATTCATCTCAAACTCCGAACTCCTGGCCATCCCTTGACCCTTTGCGGGACGATTCCTCACTGCCAATGACACCAGGTCCGGCAGAACTGTTCGAGGATGCCACTGACAACAAGCAGAACGCATTGCACATGAGCACCGCACATCACGAAGAGCTGGTAGAGGATGACGGAGGCCATGATATGTCGGCTTCTCGCGTTTTTAGTCACGCCGAAGCTGAGAGCATGTACATGAGTGCGATGACCAGCAGCCCAAAACTGCACATACCCGGCGGCTGGGGCGTACAGAGCGATCCCTCCACACCGTCAGAAGTATCGCGAACCGAGCAAAGGCCCTCTTTCGAAGCCGCAGATTCCGATAATGACGCCAATATCATTTCTTCCGGGAACGCGACGCCGCGGGCGAGGTCTCCGGATCAGCCGGCCTTGCGCCTTGACAATGAATCGACCAGACAAGTTTTCCACGTGGACGGTATATCGATCTGGATATCAAGCACGTCCGGACAAGCAGATGGATCGAAGCAGAACTCTCCATTACGGCCATCTTCAGGCAGCAGCCTTGCACCACAGGACATGCCCGGAACCTTTTCTGCCTACTCAGAGATGTCGGCGTCTCGAAGAAGAACCGCTGGCTCTACCAACCTCGGCGCTGCCAGCGCTACTTGGAAGCGACAGCAGCATTCCGAGAAGACCGAACCTCCAAAAACGATAGACGTCGAGGTCGGCGTTGTGAGTTGTCAACTTGATCTGTCCTGTGGGCGCCTCTTGTACAGCATGGCTTCGCAATTGTCAGCTGTTCCTGACAAGAACGCCGACTCGACACCATCGATACGACCATCTGGCCCGCAAGAAGCAAGCGCCAGTACTTTCGAAGTGTCTGTCTCTGTCAATCACGTGAAACTGGGGCTCATAAAACGCGCTGGCGAGACTGTCGTCCTTTCGGAAGATGGCGGATTGGCTTCGGAGGAGCTACTCGGAATCCGTGCCAGTGAGATCGTCGTGAGATGGAAACCCGGCGACCTCGACGTGTGTGTCGGAACCGGAATGGTCTTACTCGGCCCTGTCTGCTTGGTGTCTTTCAACAATAGCTCAAACATGAGCAATTCTGATGTGGTGTCCGAGGATACGCCCGACATGGCGCTCAGGATGAAGAGTGTTCAGACAAGCCACAGACATCCAACGATAGATTTGACCTTCGACACTCTTCCGGTGAATCTTTTGCTTGACCTGCGCGTTTTTGACGACGTGTTTGAATCTTTTGGCGGCATCAGTGGCGTTTTGGACATCAGCAACTCGATTCTCGCAGAGAGTGGCACGAACAGGCCTGCATCTTCGCCCGCGAAATCGACTATGAAAGGCGTGAGATTCCACGGCGACCCGCCAGCGGCCAGCTCGGCGCCGGAGCTCAAAGTAAACGGTCGAATTGGAGGAGTCGACGGGAGGCTTCAAGGCGACTCTTGCTCGGTTCATCTACGCATGACCACAGTCAGGGCTGTTTACCGAGAACAAGGTTCTATGACATCGATCGAGCAAGTTCGAATCAGTGGTCCTCAACTGCAAGACCACGACGTCAATGCCTTGACCATTGACTTGTCTTCTGTCCGTGCAGAATACCTGCTTACCCCTCAGGACAAGGACCTAGAACGCTTGTTGTCGCTGCTGACACCATCCAAAGACAAATACGACAGCGACGACGACATTCTGATTGACACCCTTCTGAGACAGAGAAAGAAGGGCGCTGTGATGCGTGCATCCATTGCTGGACTCAAGGTTAACTGTGACGACTTGGCTGCGGCATCGACTCTAGGGAAACTCGGAGAAGAGCTCAGCAAGCTTTCTGCGGTGGTGAAATATCTTCCCGAGGACGAGCAGCCTGGACTTCTGACGCTTGTGCGGATCAGAGACGCTGAAATGCAACTTGCCGTCAACGATCGCTTTGGCAAGCTTCAGATCGGGCTGACTGACCTGCACTGCGCCCAGGTCGGACTTCCAGCGCTTGTCGCACTTTCGATCGGAGACGTGAAAGCAAAGCAGGCGGATAACGGCAAAGAGCTTTTACATTCTTTGAGTGAAGCTGAGGTTCTGCCCATAGTCATGGCCCGAATGCTTGGGGACGAAGTCGAACCCACCGTCAAACTGAAGCTTTTCAACGTGTGCTTTGAATACAGCGTGGCCGCTCTTCTCGACCTGACCAATATGGACAAAGAAGCTGATACGAAAGAGATCGTCACCGAGCTCGCGAAGTCGGTTCCAGGCCTTGCTCTGCTGCCTGAACGAGCTGAAGTTCGCGATGGAAGTCCATCCAGCGAAGAATTTGGCTCAGGTAACAAGAGAGTCTACGTGGACCTGCTGGTTCACGATTGTGGAGTCGGATTGGCACCTCAAGGCTCCTCGTCAAAAGCGCTTCTAGTCCTCTCTGATGCACGCATGTCGTCCCTGGTGCCTCCGTCTAGCACTCTCGCGGTCTCTGTGGAGCTGCGAAAGGCCGGCCTCTTCGTCGCAGATCAATTCGTCAAGGACAGCGGCGAGGCCACGCTACCATCCAGAGCTTCGCCAGGCAACACCGCCACTAACCCCAAGCTTACTATCGTGCTTTCCCAACAGGGGTTTGTGTCTGTTGCATCTATGATGGCCGCAAAGATCAACCTGCGAGTAAATAATTCGCTTGATGGCGCCAAGGCAGTCGACGTCGACGTCCGAAACGAGCTTCTGCTGCTGGAGACCTGCGCCGACTCAACCCAGACCTTGTCTACCGTACTGGGCGGCCTCGCACCTCCGACTCCCCCGAGCAAGCAGCCCAAGTACCAGACCCAGTCCATGTCGATTGAGGATATGTTGGCTTCTTTCACCGGCGATGCCGTTCAAAAGCCCGAAAAACCGCCTGAGACGTTGTTCGACGTTGAAAAGGACCCCGAAGAAGATGCTGAAGGCGCTTTTGATATGACATCTCTCGACGAAGACGAAGATGGCCTCCTGGCCGAGTCTGAGATGAGCGCAAGTCTGTACGGACCCATCAGCGGTATTCTTGAGGGAATCGATGACCCTGAAGATGAAGATGCTGCTGAGGACTTCCCCGAAACAGCCGAGAGTCTCCTCGAAGACGACCCGTTTGAAATGACGGACGCACTTACCGATACCGGTCTCGACGACAACGCGCTAATGAGAGAATTGAATAAGCAGCGCAAGCCGACCACCGGTGAAGGCACCGTCGATCTCGGACAGTACGAAATCGTAGACCTTGGGTACGATGCTTTTGGCGGCACCCAGCGTGCTTTGGGCAGTCGTCACCGCTTCAACACTCCAGCCACTACAGGCAAAGCGCCGCCAGCTCTTGGAAAACACGAATCCGTACCGTTGCGACTGAGACTACGGGACTTCCACATCATCTGGAACCTCTACGATGGTTATGACTGGCAAAGGACCCGAGACGGCATCACGGATATAGTTGAGCAAGTTGAGACAAAAGTTGAAGAACGCAAAGCCAGGCGTCGCCAATCACGAAACGACCAGGACGACGAGGAGTCCGTAATTGGAGACTTTTTGTTCAACTCAATTTACATTGGTGTTCCCAGCAACCACGAAGCTCAAGACATACGTCGGCAGATCAATCGCAATATCGACGACCTGGCAAGCGAGACGGAGAGCGTGCCTATGTCGGGGATGTCCAGGCCCACCGGCCAATCCGGAGCCGGCGGCTCCACCAGACAGCGACCCCGACGTCGTCTGAAGTTGGAACGCACCAAGGCCCACAAGATCGCATTCGAGCTTAAGGGCGTATCGGCGGACATCGTGGTCTATCCGCCGGACAGCGCCGACATTGTTAACTCTGTCGATGTCAAAATTAAGGACTTTGACATCTACGACAACGTCCCGACTTCAACTTGGAGGAAGTTTCTCACGCATTTCGAAAGCGATCCAGGCGCACGAGAAATGTCAAAGCCAATGATGCACATCGAGCTGCTCAATGTGAGAACGCTGGAGAACTTCGCTGCATCAGAGATCGTGATGCACGTCTCCGTCTTGCCCCTCAGACTGCACGTTGACCAAGACGCTCTTGACTTCATCACCCGCTTCTTCGAATTCAAGAACAAGTCGGCTGATACTGACGCTCCGCCAAGCGACCAGCCATTCCTACAAAGAGTCGAAGTCGACACAGTGGACATGTGTCTCGACTACAAGCCCAAGAAGGTCGACTATGTCGGCCTCCGCTCCGGCCACACCAACGAGTTCATGAACTTTGTCGTTCTCGACGCCGCTCAAATTCGCCTCAAACACGCCATCGTCTACGGCATCAAGGGGTTCGAGCCTCTACACAAGACTCTCAACGACGTCTGGATGCCCGACGTCAAGCGCAACCAGCTGCCCACCATCCTCGCCGGTCTCGCTCCCGTGCGCAGCTTAGTCAACATCGGCACCGGCATGCGGGACGTCGTTGCCATCCCCGTCCGCGAGTACAAGAAAGACGGCCGCGTCGTGCGCAGCATCCAGAAGGGCGCCTTTAACTTCGGCAAGACAACAGCTTCAGAGATGGCACGCCTAGGCGCCAAAGTCGCCATGGGCACGCAGACTCTGTTGCAGGGTGCCGAGGGGTTCCTAGCTCCTTCAATGTGCGGGAGCACGGGGCGATCACGGCCTTCATCGGGCGTGGAATGGCATAATACAGGCGACGAGGACGATGAGCACGAACAGCGTGCCATCTCCGCGTATGCTAACCAGCCTCTCGGCGTGCTTTCGGGCCTGCGCTCTGCGCGCCGGTATCTCGAACACGACCTCTTGACTGCAAAGGACGCGCTCATTGCCGTGCAGGGTGAAGTGCTCGACAGCGGAACTCCTGGATCCGCGGCTGCGGCCATGGTGAGGTACGCCCCGACAGTGGTGCTGCGACCCGTCATTGGCGCCTCACGGGCGGTCGGTACGGCGCTGTTGGGTGTGGGGAACCAGATCGATCGTGGGAACGTGCGGAAGGTTGAGGACGTGAGTACATCCGTCGCGCTTGCTACTGGCCGGAAGGCCTTGCTAACATGTGTGTCTACAGAAATACAAAAGACGCTGAGGTCTACGGCGGTGGTGGGGCGAGGAGATCGATCTTGTAAATTTGGCGTTTGGCCTTGGGTCTGGGGCGCTTAGTCGGCACCTAGGGAACATGTCGTTCGTGGGGAGCTATCGGCGTTGGGGAGCAAATTACTGGGGCCAGACTGCTCAATACCCTGAATGATCGCTCCGTCATTGGCAAGAAGAAGTAGATCGTTCAATACTCCCGAAGAGTTCTTACAGCAAACTCCATCCCCAGGGCGCGAGGTTGAATTCCGTTGGTGTTTCTGCTATGTACTGACCGTTCAACACTGGCACGATTGAAGAGTTTCAATCTGATTTACGGTCACACAAAGTAAGTGTACATTTGCCCAGGGACGAAACCCCTTAACGCCTCAGCGCCGACGCTGTCCAATCATGTGCCCTCCAATCCAGAAACAGACCTTCTGTTGCGCGCGCAAAGGGCCCCAGGCCATGTACAAGGGGACGCAAGCAGCAAAGTGGATGCAAAGCCGAGTCCTCCCTTTCCAGCCTTCGAGAAGACACACAAGCGGCTCTAGCAGGCCAAACTACGACCGCAGACGAAAACCAGAATCTCTCACAAACTCCCCGTCCCACCCAAAAAATTCCCCCCGACCTCCCCACCCTTCTCGTCCTTCCCCCTGCCCGCAGCCAAAAGCGCAAACCGCAGCACCACCTCCGTGCACGTCACCAGAATACTGATCATGATCAGTATGATGACGATCCAGGTGATGCGCGTCATTTTGACGTCGGCGATGGAGTCGCTCAGAATCTCCGCGAGGTCGAGGAAGACGCGACAGCGCTCGTTGAGGACTTGAATGCGCGGTTTGATCTCGAGGTACTCGCGCACGGCGGCGTAGAGCGGGTGGAGGGTCGGCTCCGAGTCCCAGAAGAAGGTGGGCGTGTCGAGCATGTTGGAGGCTGCGAGGTGTTAGCGGGGGTTCCTTTGCCCCTTGCGAGCTGGTGCTGGAGGGCTGTACTTACAAAGATTCACGTCCACCCTTCCTTCAAACAAACGGCCTACCAACCCCACGACTTCCTTCCGCGTCATACCCAAGCGTCCTTCGAGCGCCAGCCGCCGTGGGACATACTGTGCCTCAGCCATGGTACGCTGCATACGCTCTTCGAAAAAGGACAGCTTGGTGCTCTGGCCCACTGCGTGGCTCATGCCCAGCTTGATCATGTGGTCCGACGTGCGCAAAGTGATCATGTCGTTGTAGATGCGCGGCTTCTCGATCGTGGCGTCGTACTGGAAGTGGAACTCCTCAGTTTCAAAGTCGTCTTCATCGAGCGGGCGCGTCATGAGCGGGAGGGCCGAGGGAGGGGCGAGAGCGGCGGCTTTTTGGCTGATGAGGGGGTTGGCGGAGGCGGAGGGTTTGGTGGAGTTGTTGTGGTGCGCGGAGCTGCTGAAGGTCAGATCTGCGAGAAGGTCTTTCTCTTGGTTGGGCGTGAAGTTCCACAGCACTGCGACGCCGTAGGAGAAGATGAAGAGCTCAGCGACCTGGTAGGCGTCCGGCGCGACGGTCTGTGTTGATCCGGAGTGCGGCGAAGCGACGGACAACGTCGACGAATCGGTGCTTTCGCGCCTCTCGTGCTCTTCATGGCCGCGCTCCTCCTGTTCAACGCCTGCCCATCCCCGTTCCCTCTTCGCGTCCTCCATCGCGTCCTCCGGCGGCGTCTCTCGCCACCCCTCGTTCCCACGCACGGAATACTCATCGCTCTCACCCATCCAGCCCTCACGGTACTGCCGCTGTTCGTTCGCCTCGATCTGCTCGTCCAAGACGCTGCGGCCGCCAGGATTCTTCACCACAGGCGAACTACGCATGCGGTAACCCTCGCTTCCGCCCAGCAGCGGCAGCTGGTACACGCAGTACAAGCAGTCATCATACAGCTTCGTACGCGCCGCATGCTGATCGCGCACGAACTGCGCCGTGCTCCTCAGCTTAAAACTCTGTGCAGTGCAATAGGCTGTCACGCGCGCGAGCTGCGCCTCAGCCGTCCTCTGACTTTTGGGCAGACGCTCCGCGTCCGTCTTGCCCCGCGCGCCCTTCTCTTTGCGTTTCCGGATATCCTCGTCTCGCGGCGGTCCCTCGTCCTCTTCCTCATCTTCCTGCTCCTCGGCCTCGGCCTCGTCTTCCTCCCCCGTCTCCGGCAGCAAGACCAGCTTCTCACTCGTTTTACTGCTCCTTGCCGGCAAATGCGCCGCCATGCCCAGCTGACTGACCGGTACCCCCTTCCCACTAAGTTTCGGGTCCAGAGGATGCCGTCCAGACGGCGTACGATTGTGATGTCTTACTCCCTCGCCTCTCCTCGGACCACCACCGGATGGCTCCCGCCGCTGCGCTGAGGGAATCTCAGATGCGTACTGCAGCACGTTGTCGACAGATATGAGGCGCGTGCCACCGGGGTTGCCGCCGGGTGTGCGGTTGCCGCGCGGGAGGGCAGACGAGTTGGCGGGGCGGAGGGCGGGTCGAGTTTCGCGCGTATCGGTGACCTGGAGATGCGAGATGGGGAGTGAGCGGATGATACTGGTCGGAAGGCGCGGGCAGAGGTGGAGGTTGGGGACGAGGGACAGAAATGTGGGTGGTGGTTCCTTACCAGGACAGAAGGGCCGCGCTTTTGGCCGCGAGGCGGGGCGCCGGACATGATGGTCGTTGATGCCCAGTTGTTTCTGTGAATAGGTCGTGGTGGTGTCCGGTTGGAAGCGAGGTGGAGAGAGCAATTAATTGTCGTGGGGCGCCAAATGTCGTCTGGCTGTTAGGTAGGAAGTTACACCTGCACTCCAGCTGTTCGCCGCGGCCGCATTGAAGCTCTTCGGCTGAGGTCATGTCGCAGCAGCAGCCTGGAAGCGATGGAAGCCACGTGCAACGGGCTGGATGCCTGACAAGGCATAAATATGAAACTCACAGCTTTGCCATTCAGTTGTACTCGCGAGAAAGGTAACAGTATCCATTATCCCAGAAGTTATCAATACTAGTAGCAATCCAAGGGTATCTACCGATTCCAGTCGCCCGGGCTCCCGAAGTTGCGCCTTTCGCTCCATCCCCAACACCATACCACAAACAAACTTGCCACCCTGCCACCTCAACACCATCTCACTTCCGAAGTTGCCGAGTTCTCTTCTGTACGTCACTGACAAGTTTCTGGATCCTCTCCTCTTCAGTGAGATTTCGTGTTTCTGGATCCTCATAGAAGTACCTGCTGGTTACGGGTCCACGCGAACTACTGGGACGAGACTCGTTGGTCACATCCTCTTCAGTCAGATTTCGTGTTCGTGAGTCCTGACAGAAGTGGGTGCTGGCTGCGCGTCTGCGCGAGCGACTGAGACGAGACACCAACCCCTCTCGAGTGAGCTCGGACACTTCCAACTCGCGCGATTCCACGGGATCGGAGCTGCTAGCTGCAGATCCGTGCGAGTTCCTGGGACCAGACTGCTCCTAGTCATCCTGCCTGTTGGTGGTTTCGAAGCCGTCCGGCCGGAGCCCATGCCACTCAGGCACCTCGCCGATCTTCTTCCACATCTCCTTCTCCAACTTATTGGCTGCCTTGGCATAGGGTGTCGTCTCGGCGTTGTAGCGCTTGCAGTTACGCACGAGGAGGAGCACGTCCCTGACGAAGTCCTCGACCGCCTCGTATTGATCCTTGTCCAGCTTCTTTTCCATCGTCGAGAGATCCATTGGTTCCTTGATGACGTCGTAATAGTCTTGGACTTCTTCGCCGTTGACGGGCTGAAGGAAAGGCCATGATGAAGACGAAGTCTGGAGGGTGCTCAGGAGTTGCAAAAGTAGGGAGTGCGAGGGTTTACGACGAGGCTGGCGAGCAAGCTCGTCCATGTCCGGTGACCATCCCGTGTTTCTGATGGGAAGGAAACTGAGTGGGTCGATCGCGGGAATTGGTTCACCCGGCTTCAGCTTTCGCCAGGCCGCCGGGGGCTGATGAATCTCGTAGCTCCTGCTCACGGCGCGAATCTTCGCGTGCACAGCGGCTTTTTGCTTGAGCAGCATGCGGGCAGACTCGAGATAGCGGATCCTGGGCAGCATGGAACATTGCATGATAGTCCCTCCCTCGTAGTCTTTGATGTATCCCATCCATTTTGGCTTGTCGAGAGTGATGTCCTTGGTGAATCCCTGCTTCTTGAAATAGCCGATGGCGTAATTGTCGGCGTATGTGAGGAAGTGCATGACATCGCTCGTGGCCTTGACGTAGTCCTTCAGATGGCACATAAGGTGAGCGCCATATCCTTTGACCTGCTGGTCGCTGCTGATGGCGCAGAAGACGATCTCGGCGAACTTGCGCCCTCTGAAAGGCCTGTAGGTAATTCCTCCGACGATTTCGCCAGGCATCCCGGAGCTCTCCGCATAGCTTCCATGCGGCGGTCTCTTGACGATGGCGATGCTGAGATGTGTGCGATCGTAAACCAGTCTTGCGATGTAGTCCTTGGGCATCTTAGGCAACTGTTTCTGAAAGATACATTTGAGACCGGTGAGGATGATCATGGACCGCGGCTTCCCGTCGTTGTTCACGACCTGGAACGAAATGTCGCCGTTGCGCTCCTCGAGTACGGCGGGCTTGGGCTGAAGAACGTCGACGGGCGCGCTTTTTGCTGGGGCATTGTCGTCGGGTTGGGGGGACGTGGTTTTCGCTCGCTTCGAGTCGTGGTCACTGGCCGCACCGTTAAGGTAGCCATCGGCCTTGCGCTTGGGAGCTACACGGGTGGGACGAACTGGTCAGCGGCGCGCGCTCGAGGACGGCGTGCTGGGTGCCGCAGACTCACCTTGATCAACCTCCATGTTGTCTTGCGCCATGATCGTGTCGCTTGTGAAAGGATAGCAGAAGGAAACCTCGCAGTTGTGCGATGAGAGACGGTGGAACGAGGGAAGCTAAGAATGAGTGACCGGCAGCTCGCGGGGAAGTTCACTTCCAGGTCGATCCGTGGATCGGCCACCGGATTTAAGGGGGATATCGGGTCGGCCTTGGCGGCAGGAGCAAGCGAGCTCACAGCTGTCTGTTGTGGGTGTGGCTGTGCAAGGGCCTGCCAAGGCCTTGAGAGCACGTGATCACACAGAAGTATATATGTACCTAT
>SGQK01000044.1:0-166766 GCA_004216415.1 Aeminium ludgeri | reverse complement strand
TCCCCCCCGCCCGGCCAGCTCTCCCTGCTCGAAAAAAAAAAAAAAAAATCCTCCGCCGTCAGCGTAGCGCTCCACGTGAAAGCGGGTCCACGTGGAGTGGAGTCGTCGCGCACGAGTCTCAGCGCGGCTTCTGGCGGGACGGTTGGCGGTCCGCGGGGTGCCCTGGCGCTCTGGCGCCATGGGCCGGCCGCGCGGGTTCGGGCCAGGAACGCCCGGTCGGGATGCCGAACGTCGTGTGCACGCTTATTACATGTGCACGGTCTGCTACACGGTGTTTATGGGAGGTGGGACTCTGGTGTGTGTGTGTTGGAGGTGGTTCCGTGGGTCGAATGTTGGTGCTCCGGCTGGAAGGGCTGTAGTGCAACCCACGACGGTGGAAGGGGCAAAGACCGTCGTCGGTCGATGTAGCAGCCTCAGCAGTCGATGTGCGCGGCCGCTGCTGTCCCGGCCGTCTTCCTCCGCCGCGGCCTGCTACCAGGTGAGGCAACTTCCGTCGTGTGGGATCGGAGGGCGCGCGGCGATAGGGTTCACTCACCCAGACGGACCTCCTTCCTTCGCTCGTCGGCAGAGTCGCTGGCGCCCCCGTAGCGCTGCCCGACGGACTGGGGCTGGCTCCCGCCCGCCGGCTCGTGGGGTGCGTCGTGTCCGGTGTGTTGTGTGTGTCCCAACGTCCCGGCGGCCGGCTGCCAAGGTAGGAGGTACGGTACGGTATGGTATCTCACCTCCTCTTCAAACGACAGGAGCTGGTTCTGATCTCGGCGAGGCTCGCGAGGTAAGCAGCTCGCATTGGGCTGCCTGGTAAGGAAGGCACAAGCTCCGCCCGGCGGGCAGCTCGCGGGGTGTCCGCTGCATGTTCGAGACAACAACGGGAGCTGTCAAGTCAGCGCCTGCCGTCCCATCACACCTCACGGCATCCCCGCTCTTCTGGGACTGGGCGGGGGTCGGTCGTTCCAATGGCCCGCCCGGACAGTCAGCCCTGTCCCCAAACACCCTCTGCAGGTAGGGGAAACCGGCGCCGCACCCTGCGATCCCCCACGACGGGACCGCTCCAAATCTTCGTGCCTGGCCTGGGCTCGCTGCTGGCTCCGCGTCCCACCCTTCGAGCCATCCCGCGCAGATGGCACATGGCACCCACATGGCACCACCCGCATGGCGTCGCTCCTCGCTCATCTCCGCTCGTCGTGGGGCTGTGTTGTTTTCGACGACGACGTGACGAGCGAGCTTCTGATGACCGAGAGCCCTTGAAGCCTTCGAGCTTCTCGACCCCCCGAAACATCTACTCCGCTGATCGACAGGGCCGCGGAGACGCCGTGGAAGGGCATCTTCACGCGGGAGGAGTGGTGTCTGATGATTCGGATGCTGGGAGCAGCAGAGTTGTTCCTTGAAGGGGCGTGACGTGTTGGTGGGGGAGGGGGGGGGTGGGCAGGGTGGTTGGCGGGTGCCACTGTCGTGCGTGGTGGCCGCGCTGTCGAGAGCGTGCCTATGAGCGTGTGTAGCGCTACCTCCCGTACAGAGAAGCCGTCGTGTTGGTTCTGCGCTGCTGCTGCCATGCGAGCGTGCATGCGGTGGTTGGGGTTGAGTGGGACTCCGATGCGTTCGCGCAGCTGCTTTGCGGGGGGGGGGGTCTGGGCCGGCGCTGTGTTGAACGTGTGCATGCCCTTGGGGTGGTGTTGCTATCCAACGTATTGTAGAACGCTGCGGATGCAAAGTCGTTGGGGGGGTGCGAGGGCTGCTCCAGTCGGGATCGATGAGCGGAGTTGGGCATTCGTTCTGATCTTGCGGTGTTGATCGGAGGGCTGGATAGACGGTGGGATGGACATGTTGCCGTGATTAGAGGGTCGGTGATTGCTTGGTTCGTTGCTTGTGCTGGGGACGTGAAGATGCCCGGCGTGCCGTGATGTTGCTTCAATATTGTTGTCACGAACCCCGATTTTGGTCTATTTCGATAATTCGACGACACACACGAACACCGACCAACTCGCCGAACACACCGACGTATGATAGTGTTCGGATATTGCAAGTACTGCCATAGCAACAAAACTGTCATTCTCGCAATGTGAAATACGTTCAAGACAAGAATAAAAAAAAAGCGATGCATACTGCCTATTCGGGAAGGAGGCACCAGCAATTCCAACATCACCCTTTCTCACGAGGACCAGAGGAAACGCACGGTGAAAGCAACGAGACGAGACTGACTTCCAGCGTGGGACCTTGTAGCAGCAGAGATACCAATACAAACACATATCCCCAACTACCACAAATCCAATCATCACAAAGTAGCCAACCCCATTCAAACCCCCCAGGCCTCGTCCTACTGCGCCTGCTCCCGTGCACCACTCTGCGCACTCTGCTCCCCCCCACCCGCTGGCGTCCCCTGCGTGCCCTCACCCTCGCCCGCCTCCATCCCATGCAGCGCATCGCCAAACGCCGAGTCGTCCATGCCCATGCCCATGCCGGCGTCGAAGTCGATCAAGCCGTCGCCGCCCGCGGGGCCGTCGTCCATGCCCGCCAGGTCCGCGAAGGTGTTGTCGTCGAACATGCCGGTGGCGGGCGTGGGGGCGGCGGTGCTGGGGTTGGCGGGAGGGTCGGCGGGAGTGGTGGTGGCGGGGTTGAGGTCTTGTTGTGGAGAGGGGGCGGCTTGTTGTTGTTGCGGTTGTTGGAGTGGGGGTTGGGGCGTGGGGTTTTGGGTCGAGGATTGGAGAGCGCTAGGGGTGTCGGCGGTGGGGGTGGGTTGTGGTGGGGTGTCGAAGGTGACGGCGCTAGTGTCGAGGTCCATGTTGATGTCTTGCATGGCATCGGCGGTGGGCAAGGAGTCGGCGGCGTTGAACATGGACGTGTCGGCTTGTTGCTCTTGTGCCATCGGTTGGGGCTGTTCACCAGCTTGGGATTGCGCGTGCTGCTGCTGTGCTGCGTCAGATGACGCCGCAGTGGGCAAAGGTTGGGCCTGAGCCCCCGCAGCAGCAACAGCGGGCTGCGGAGTGGCGCTGGCTTGCGCAGTACCATTTGACAAGCCCGCCGCGGATGCATCCTGAGGGCTGGCAGACTGCTTGTCTTCAACCATTGCCCCGTCTGGTTTCCCGGCATCTCGTGACGGCCGTCTCTGCTCGTCTCGCTCCAGACCACCCTTCTCAATCAAAGTCGCCTCTTCGTGAGCGCTGATCTTGACGCCCAACAGCCCCTCGACCTCCTTCACCACGTCCTCCACATTCTCTTTGCCCATAGTCCCCTTTGCGTGCCCGTTCTCCACCGGCGCATAAAGCCTGTGCGCTGGAACCGCATTCTCATGCCCAGCCCACGTAGCGTAGCGCAGCCTCTTCTCGGCCAGCGTGAGCTTGTTGGTCTTCCTCATGTCCGCCATCTTCTCCGCGTGCTCCTTTTTCATGCGCTCAATCTCGGCCTGACCTTCTTCCATGTGCTTGGCAGCACGGTTATAAAACTCATCGAGCTGCTCTTTCTTCAGGTTTGTGAAAGGCTGCGTCTCCTTTGGATTCTCAGGCTTGGTGGTCTGCTTGCCAATGTCCTCAAGAGAAGGCGGATCAACGATGCCATCCGTCAAGCCCTTCAGCTCTCCCATGAGACCGAGTCCAAGATCAGGAGGAACAATTTGCGAAGAAGCGTATGGTGAGGAGTATACCTCCTCCATCCATCGGTGGTGTTGCATGTATCTCGCCATGCTGATGTCGCGAGGGGAAAGGTGGTCAAAGAAGTCCCCACTCGCCGTGTTCTCCTCTTCTTCAAGGGTAGGGTCATGACCGCCGTCGCTGGAACCAGGCATCGCGGTGGGCCCGGTATGGCGCGCGCGCTTCGCCGGAGGCCCGCCTGGTTGTGGGTAGGCCGGATACTGAGGATAACGCTGTTGCTGAGCCATTTGCTGCTGCTGCTGCTGTTGCTGCGTTGCGGGGTTCGCGCCGTACGCTGGATGCTGCATCGACATGTGCGACTGCCCTGGCACGTGGATCTGAGGCCAATGCTCGCGGTCGTGCAGCATGAACTCCTTTCTCTCAAGCGCCCCTTGCGACTCGAGCAATCGGCGCTCGTGGATGATCTTGTGCATTGATGGGGTCGAGGGCATCTGCTGGGCGGGGAGCATGCGGGAGGGGTCCGTCTGATAGTAATGCACAATCCACAGACTCGGATCGGGTGGCCCCGCGTTGACGTTCGGGTTCTTCGAAATCAAGTGGTATCGCGTGCGCGCGTGAGACGCTGTCGCGTCGAAGCCAGGTTTGTAGCCCACGGTGTGCACCAACATTTCCATTGTATACCCTCCAATCTCCTGGCGATACGTCTGCTCCGGATCGCCCCACAAGTATCCATCGGAAGCGAAATGGTTGCCGCTGCGAGGTGATATCCACTCCAGCCATACCGTCCCATCTGGAGGTCCCGACACGTATTGCCACGACATGGGTGCATTTCCCTTGACGATGCCGGGAGCTTCCACCAGGTAGCGGAAGGCTTGTTCAATGGCGAAGGAAGGGACCTGAGCGAAGCGCTGTCCGGAGATGAGATGGACATGTCCTTGCTGTCGAGGGTCAGTCGCATTCGCGTTGCGCCGTTCGAGGGGGGGATTGGAAGCCTACCAGGGGCGGCGCGACGCCAAAGCTGGGGTCCTGCATGATCGAATATATGCGACTGGCGTCGCTGCGTTGCGGAACTGAAGCTGAGTGGGCGACAGGTGGGTGGTCTCTCCGTGGCCGACTTTCAATTCAACCTGAGGACGACGCGTTTTCGCAGCGCGACGCTGCGACGCTTGCCCGCCCGCCGACGCCAAGAAAAACGCTGGAGGGCCTTAGGCATGACAGCCCACTCCAGGCGACAGCGCTGACTCATCGCTCAAAGCGCGCTAGCGCACGCTCGGGCCCCTCAAAGTTCTACAAAACAGCAGCTCCTCCCCCGAACCCTCTTCTTCTTCCTCCATCCGAGTGGTAAGCAAGCCCCGACCCCGCTACACTTCAGGAACCTTCACTAACATCTTTCCTACAGCACGGGCATTACGCATATCAGTGAGGATTCGTCCGAGATTGCGTTTTTGCTAGTTGAAAACTATCAACTGACTGCTTCTGTTGGTCTTCGGATCGGCAGGGAATTTTTGAGCCTTCAGCATCGCCTCGACAAGAGTGCATTGCTTTTTTACCTTTTCATCAGCATCCTGGCCTGGCCTCACATCCGGCGCCGGGATTTGGAGAAGAGTGTGGACAGATATACGGCATGGCGATAGGCGCGCAGGGATGAGGGCGGATGGGGGCTATACATTGCGAGTGAGGGATGTCGTGAGTTTGTACCCTGAGAACACATGAAGAGGGGCGGCTGTCTGCGCGTAAGAGTAGAGCAAGGCGTTGCGCCCTCGCTGTGCGCCCTGTCAGCGTGCGCGCCCTTGTACCCGTGATTCACATTCTACTGCAGGTACCTACCAGAGCCCGTGAGGAAGCTTTCACACTGCGCGCTGCCGCCTGGACGTGGTCGCCCCCGCCCTCGCTCAAGAAACATCACGTGAGACAGACAGAAGTTCACTTCGCTAATTTGAACGACCAATGTGCTTTGCGCCGCGCCTCTTTGTCTGGCGAGCAACCGCTATGCACGCACAGCCATGAATGCGCGATTCCTCTACAAGAGGCCATCGCCGCCTGAGGCTGAATCGCCCAACAAGCGCAATAAGTCCAGCACCTCACCAGATCGCGAAAACATGTGCTCCAACAAGATCCAGCGATTAAACACAGACGACGCACCGGAGCAAGACAACACAACAAAAGCGAACACTTCCTCAGACGGGAGCAGAACGACAGAGGGATCGCGCGCCTCCACGCCTCCTTTTCACCTCACCACCAACCTCCGGAGCGCGAAGCCGTGCTCGCAACCTTCTACTCAGCCCAAACCCAAAAGCTCGCCCACTTCGAAATGCCTCACGACTGCGATTTCTACCCGGAGTACAAGGACGAAATCTTCGAAAGCTACGTCGACCACACCACCTTCACCAGCCGCGTCTGGGTCAACTACGACGCCGCGATGCAGAAATTCTTCATGGACCCGCGCGCGCAGGACTGCGGCAAGCTGGGGATCGACCCGGGCGAGCAGCAGGCGTTCCGCAGGCTGGGCAGAGAAGGCTTGCAGATTAAGCGGCTGACGCTGTCGCTCGGCACCCCCTTCACTACTCTCTGCACCGTCGAACTGCAAGTCAAACCGGATGCAAACGACGCCGACTACTCGAGAGTGATCGCGCGCCTGAGACCTTCCCCAGGGAGCAACGGGCACCGCGAGTTGCTGTACTTCTGCACTGAGATGTGCGCGGACATCTCGCGCAAGATGCGTATTCGCCAGAATGGCCTGCGGATCAACAGCGTTGAGAAGCTGGCAAAAATGTTCTACAAGAGACCGACGGTGCAGGAGTACTTCGAGAGGAACGCCGGATTCCGTGAGTCGCCGTGGATGAGCCTGGAGGATTTGCGGGAGTGGAATGATGCGTGGGTCGATTTCCGGGCGATGGGCAAGGGCTGCTCGTGACATTGCTAGAGCCGAGGAGGCTTTGAATTTGCCTTGCTGGGGCGAGATTCGGGCGGCAGAGGCGTCTTTCATGCAGATGTGTGGGAGGTGGCTTGAATGTGCTTGAGAGGCTTACGAACGATACGACTCACGAGGACACGAAGGCGCCTTGCTGGTTATCCGCGCTCGCGGCGTGGCTTCTCCATTCCTCCGCCGCAAGGCGTCAGTGAATATCAGTTCATCCTTTATCTTGCTCAACGAGATCCGATCGTTCATTATTCCATGCTATTTTCACGGTTACGTCGGGCCCACGGTCGTGGTTCTCATGCCTTCTCACGAGGTCATATCAGCTACCAGTACATCGAGCGAGCCAGAAAAGAAGAGAAACAAAGCCACAGTAAGCGCCAAGGGTATCGTAATCCATCCGCATCCGCTGGAATGAGCATCGGTCGCGGAGAGATGCTTACTCGCGGAGAGCCCATCCATCCTCCGTCCCTCGTCACTCCCTTGCATCATCCTTCATCCTCGTCGCTCGTCGCCTCATGGTTCCTCTTCTTACCGCGCTTGTCGTCCTTCTTCCACGCAGCCCCATCAGGTTCTCGATCATTGGTCCCTCCCTTCGCGACCTTCTCAATCTCCTCGCCATCGCCCTCTCCATCGCCCTCCTTTCCCACCTCAGACGCCTTCTCATACCGCGGCCGCGGCACCGTAATACCCTTCGCCGCGAGCGCAGCCTCAATCTCCGGCAGCAATTCGATCACAGCGCCGTACTGCTCAATCGAAAGCGAAATGCCCTACCAACCCCTGTCAGCCCACGCGCAATCACCGGCATGCTGACTCAACCGCACCTTCTTCCCCGGCAGCGTCTTCCCATCCTTCTCATAGTACTCGCGAATATTCACCAGCGTCGCACTCTTGAACTGCTGGATCGCCACGCGCCTCTTGTCGGAAATCTGCTCGCCCAAAACTGCGTCAGTCCCCACCCTTGATGTACTTAGTTACCCGCGATCCCAGCGGAGTCGCAACGCACCTCCCAGAACTCGTTCCCCTCGTCGTCTTTCTGCTTCCCGGCGCTCACGCTCTGCCCTTTCTTGGCTTTGGGCTCTTCGGGCGCGACGTCGGCGGTTTGCGCGGAGCTCTTGCGCTTTTTGCTCTTGGGGGGGCCGTCGTCAGAGGCGTGGGGGTCTTGCTCGGTTTTGCGGGGTTCAGGCATTTTGGGGAGGTTGTGGGAGGGTTTGTTTGAGAGAGCGAAGGAAGCTGGTCTGACTCTGTAATGGAACATGTGGTTCTGAATTGGCGGAGACGCGTAAGGTCGAGGTGGGTGACGCGACTTCTCCAGATGACGTGACCACCCAGCGCGCCCGCGTTGCCGCCGGAAACGCAGTGCAGATCGAGCTTTTTGCCAAAGAGATGCTAGGAGGTACATGCGAATTACGGTATGGCTATGAATTTGGTGAAGTCAAGGCGCGCGCACCAGGCTGGCTCTCAACCCGCCAGTGAGCTTGACAAATGGAGAAAGCCTTTCAACATATCCTTCCCACCCCCTGTCGTCCCCCCCCTCCGACATCCTTCACGCCCCGTTACCCATCTCCAACACCCAAAGACCTTAGCCCTCTCTCCATTCCCCAGCCAACCTGCTGGCACTTCGACCTGCAAAGCTTGATTGCCAGCAAGATCTTGACCCACAGCTCGAACAGCTCGAACAGCTCTGCCAGACAGAGGCATGAGCTGGAACGGCACTTGCGGCATCTGGACGCCACGAAGCGCCCAAGCATTCGCCAGCGAAACACACAGGACTGGGCCCAGACCTAAATGCTCGATGTCCTTCACGTCGGCCCCTGCCGCGCCGACCGGCATGACGGTCCCCACGGCTTGCCAGGGGATTCTACCGCGGTAGAGTGTCTCGCACCGATGAAGCCTGGGCGTGCGCACGCGGTGCTTCAGCGCGAGAGCGTGCGCGTCGACCGACGGCGCCTCAATTTGTTGCGGGTCGAGCAGCAGAATGTAGACGCGTTTGGCCCGCCACTTGGAGACGTGGAGGTCAGCCCAGCGCAGCGCGCGCTCGAAGTCAGCGAAGACGGAGATCCAGGGCGTGGTGAAACTAGAACCGCGTTGCCAGAGGAGGTGGCCGCGGATGGACGCGTTGGTGGAAGGGGCGGAGGGGGAGCGCGCCTCTAGCCCGGATTGGTTGGACTTGGGGCCGTCGAGGGCGACGACGCGGTTTCAAACCTGTCGTGAAAGGTGCTGGAGCCCATGCCGTCTTGCAGCTAGGTGAAGGGCTGGGGGCGTACGGTCCAGAGTGGTCCACTGAGAGCCAGGGATCCGTTTCCTGTATGCCACGACATATATGTCCAGGGCTGGTGAGCTGTGCTTTTCATGTCACAAGTCCGGAAGAATCAAGCATGACATCCTAGGAGGTAGAAGCCAACAGGCTGTTTCAAGGGCTCCAGTAGTCTGAAATCTGTATCTCCTATCGTGAGGAACGATAGGCGATCGGTCGCGTGGGTAGCGGCCGGATGTCTTTGCCTTCTGTCTGATGGCGCTGTTCCTGGGTGCCGCGTTAGCATGATACATTGAAAGTAGTAGAACGGTCGAGTGCCGTCGATGGTATGAGTGGCGTGGTCAAGGTGTCGTGCTGCAGTAGTACAATTAGGTTTTTGTACCCTTACACGTCCTCAGGTCCCCGCTCCGCCTTGAGGCTTCGGCCCGGGAGTCGGCTTGTAAATGATGTCAGACTCGACCTGTCACTTTCAATGGATACCTTCTTGGAAGGACTGAGTCACCGTTGTGCTGATCGCGATACCATTCCCTCGATAAGTCTCATCGTTGGTTCGTTGACGAATAAGAGCTTTATCCTTTGACAATGGCAGCCCAGAAAGTCGCCCTCATCACAGCCGGCACTGCAGGCCTGGGAGCCCAGGTTGCCCGAACCCTCGCGCCCGACTTCCGAATCGTAAGAGCGGCCTTCCGATCGTGCATGAAATAGCCAAGTAGATCTGATCCTGAGGCCCTAGGTAGTCAACTACGCCAACAACCAAGGCCGAGCCCAAGCCCTGCTAGAGGAACTTCATGCGACCCCCAGCACCGCAAGCCAAACACAGAACCCGCGTTTCACCTCAATCCAGGCAGACGTCGGCTCCAAGCCCTCGGTGCAGCGCCTGGTGCAGGAGACGGTGGCGACCTTTGGCCGGCTGGACGTCGTGGTCTCCAATGCTGGCTGGACGCGCATCACCAACTTCTCCAACCTGGAAGAGGGCATGGAGGATGAGGACTGGGACCGCTGCTTCCTTTACAACGTCAAGGCCCATCTCTGGCTGATGCATGCCGCGAAAGCGGAGCTGGAGAAGAGCGAGGGCGCGTTTATCACGACTGCGAGTTTGGCGGGGGTCAAGCCGTCGGGGTCTTCGTTGCCGTATTCGGTGACCAAGGCGGCTGCGATTCATCTAAGTAAGGCGCTCGCCGTTATCTGTTCGCCTAAGATCAGGGTCAACTCGATTAGCCCTGGGTTACTTCTGACGGAGTGGGCAATGAAATTTCCAGTGGAGAAGAGGGAAGCGGCGAGGGAGGGGACGAAGCTGAAGAAACTGGCTACTGTGGAGGTCAGTCTGAATTCAGAGGCTCCTTTTGGGCGTATGGCTGACGGAGTGCGACAGGACTGCGCCGATGCTGTACGGATGCTGACCTTGACCAAGTCCATGACCGGGCAGAATATTGTCCTTGACGGTGGCGCATCGGTATGAGCATGGCCTGTTGAGGCTCCCGTTAAGCCATTTGCAAACCCGCTATCACGCTCCAGGTTCACACGCGCGATTGTTTTCGACATCCGTGTGCCATGCATTTCCGTTAGCCACGCTGAGCAGCACGGAATTTGAACGTTGACTGCGGTGACCCGGAAGTTGTGTGACGTGACTTTTCAGCATTTTGATTTGTTCCATTGCCATCATCTAGCTACGCCTGGATCGCGTGCCCACAAGGAAGC
Organism: Aeminium ludgeri; assembly: GCA_004216415.1. Lineage (NCBI taxonomy): Eukaryota > Fungi > Ascomycota > Dothideomycetes > Mycosphaerellales > Aeminiaceae > Aeminium > Aeminium ludgeri. The sequence continues at coordinate 156,313 of SGQK01000044.1, read as the reverse complement.
AATCGCAAACGCCTCGAATGCTCGTTCCAGCCTCGCAATTCCGCGCATACCCCTAGAATCCTGTAATCCAGTCAGCATGCGTCCAGAGACATATCCAACAACTCAATCCACTTACGCAAAGGCGTGAAGAACCACTTGTTCTTCCCGCTGTTGTACCGCTCCTCCAGCGCCTTCTTCACCGTCTTCTTGGCCTCCTCCCTCTGGCTGACCTCCGTGAACGTCTCCGTAGTCACGACGTTCTTCAGACCCTCGAGTTCGAGCGTGTAGCGCGTAGGCATGATGTGGTTGTAGTTGACGACCTTGATGAAGGGCTTGACCTTGCTGCGCTTGTTCTGGCGGGCTTTCGACATCCGGCGGGTGACGTGGGACGGGTAGCGCTCGATGCCGGCGACCAGGGCGTGAGGGAAGGGATGCTTCTTGCTGCCGTTGTCTTGAGGCTGGACGATGACAACCTTCTTACCGGCGTACCGGCCCCTGGAGATGATGGCCTAGAATTTAATGTTAGGAGGGCATTCGGGGAGGATGTTCATCGCGGGTGTCGTACCACTCGGCCGACCTTGAGGACTGTAAAAATGTCAGCGGAGCGCTCCACTGCGCAAGGAAGACGTACATACACTTCATTTTCAATATCGGTCCCTGTGTTAGTACCTGGTCGCTGGTCAATCGAGTGATGTTGTCGCAAAGCCCATCTCAAATTGTGCAGTGCGGCAATGCTTGGCAATTTCGACCGACGTGCGCCTAAAATTTGGAAAGTTGTGGGATCCGTCATAAGTCGTGACAGCCGCTGGCTGTGCGGGACACCGGGATGAGCCGGTTGCTATCGTCGCTATCGCTGCGGCTAGCGTGTTTGTCAACACGGCGGTAGCTTCTCTGCTGCGCTGGCGCACCGTACACACTGCATCCACGCCCGACCTTTAATCCTCAACGCAACCCCGTTTCACAGACAACTCCCTCGCTTCTCATATACACCGCCGCTTGCATTTAAAAGAACTGCTCATTGAAGCATACAATGCAATTGTCTTCCCACACCGAAATTAACTAAGACACATTCTACGATCTCCGCGCCCGCATTCCAAGCGCACCTGGTCGCACACAACATCGTTACCGCCAGACCGTCAACGATGTCTGCTGCGGACAGAACACCCTCGCGCAACCGCGGTGATAGCACCGTCCGACACTCACATTCCTGGTCCGAATCGGGTCGCGCCAGCGTTCCCGTCCCCATGTGAGTACAATGCCTTGTTGACGTTGGAAGCCATCTGAGACGACTTCGACCTCGAGCTTGTTTACCACCCGCTATGTAGCGCGATGCGCTTGCTAACCTCGATCAAACGCAGGTGGGACAGCGCCGACCCGGTCAGGGCACCCCCTCCACTTCCTCTCAACCCAGGCACCAACAGCCCCACAACCAAAGCGAACACGTCCGCCGGTATTGCCGCGGCTGCCAAGCAGATTGTTGACAGGGCTCGCGAGAGTGCACCTCTGTCCTCCTACACAACCAACAAAGAGACGCCCCAAGGGTCGCCTGAGAGGTCGTTAGTCCGTGGCCAGCAACACCGTCGCATGCAATCGTTCCAATCCGGGAACGTCAAAGATCTGAAGAATTACCTCGACAGCAAATCCCCAGAGAAGTCACCGGAGAGGCCGACTTCGCGGAGCGGAGCGCCAGCTTTAAGTCGAGTCGACAGCAGGGAGGAAGTCTCGACTCCACTGGAGCGCACTTCGACCCCAACGCCCTCTGCAAGAGACCCGTTGAAGGGCACACCTCAACTACGCCCGTCGTCAAGACCCGGACCTCGGCCGTTGTTGGGGGAGAACACCCCACCATCTGCGACCATGCTTGCGCTTCAGACGATGCAAGTTCCAGATCAACCACTGAACGACATCACCAATGGCCCTGGTAGCCCATCCCCCGTCAGGCCAAGCACTGGTCATGGCGGTCATGGTCATGACGAATTCTCCAACCAGATCTCCAACCTCACAAGCATCGCGACGAATCTACAGCGCGAGATGGCATCTCTCAGCAGAAGGAGCAAAGACAATGCGACTGACTTGCTCGGACTCAAAGACGCGACGAATCAGCGTGATGAGGACATTCGCAAGAGCTTACGAGAACTCGCCAACAACTCCAACAACAGCATGGCAGGTCTGCTTGGCCCGCCTCCCGTCATCGGGGGCGGTACGAGGAGCGCTAGCAACTTTTCCAACTTCCTGGACAGCAAACCCTGGAATTCGCCGCCTGCAGGTGGTAGATCCTACAGCGTACCAAGAGCGGCGAGCGCACAAGGCTATCTCGACGAGAGGGTCGGCTCACCTTCGCCGTACTCTGTGGAAGGCGCAGCTAGCGTCGCCATGCTTGAGAAGATCATACGCGAGATGGTGACTAAGGAGGGCCAGGAGCGACTGCAGACTTCGCTCTCAGAGCTTCTCGAGAAGAGCAGGACCGAGAACGGCGAGGCGGCCAGGAAAGTCGAAGAGCTCTCACAATTCATCAAGGAGAAGTCCGAATCACAAGCGCTGATCCCCATGCCGATGGAGGGCCCTCCCAAGCTGGAGCTCAACTTTGACTCGCCTGGCGCAGCTCGTGGCGAAGGCGGCGAAGGGCTTTCTTCTAGCGAAGAGCTGTTGGGCCTGCTTCAGCGCATCAAGGATTCCGTTGCACACACTGGTGGTTCCACTGGCGAAGTGAAGAACCTCGTTCGCGACCTTCGTGGCGAGGTACTCGGCATGGGCAGGGAGCTGGGCCGCAAATTGGACCAAGTCAGCGAAACCCAGCTCAACACTACACTGGACCGATCCATCGAGGACGGCCAGGGTAGCCAGAACGCTGAGGAAGTGCAACGCATCATCGAAGAGGGCATGCTGGAGCTGAAAGAGCACATGTCTGGGATGATGCGGCAGCGCGCCGACGAGGACGACCATGCATTCAAGCAGCTTGCCAGCGCCCGAGGTGGTCCTGATGGCGAGGAGATGTTTGCTGCCATCAAGCATGCACTTGCAGAGCACAGCCACAGCCTTGCAAAGCCTGACGCGGGAGCCGAAAATGCCGGAGTGGACCGTGAAGGCGTTCTGGAGGCCGTCAAGGAGGGTCTCAAGGACTTCGAACCCAACATTGAACTTCAGCAGTTCGGGCTTGAGCGCGATGAGATCCTCACTGTACTCAAAGAGGGCTTGGAAGACTACCAGAACAATCGCGCCCACCCGGCACCCGCCAGCATCGACAAGGGCGAAGTGTACGAGGCGATGCAGGAGGCGATGAAGGACTTCCAAGCTCCCATGCCCAATGAACAGATCGCTCTGATGAAGGAAGAGCTTCTCACCTCCATCCGCCAGTCTTTGGAAGACTACAAGCCGGCGCCTTCTGGTCAAACGATGAACGACGAAGGGACGCGCACCGCCGTCATCGAGGCCGTCAAAGAGGGCCTCGCCAACCACGGCCCTGACGCGCCCAGAGAGATCGAAATCAGCCGTGACGACCTCTTCGACGCTGTCAAGGCCAGCCTAGATGGCTCAGCAATTCCTTTCGGCGGCTTCGGCGAGCAGGTTCTCTCCCAGATGAACGAATTGATCGACGGTATGCGTCTGGAGTTCAAGCAGTACTCCGCGGCCAACGGCCGTGACACCGAGCAGGTCCTCGACGCCGTCAAGGACGGCTTGGAGTCGTTGCGTGGCGAGATCGAGACGTACGTCGACCGCTCGCAGGACGTGACTGGCAAAGATGAGATCGTGGACACCGTCAAGGGTGGCCTGGAGCAGCTGCGCGCGGATGTGCAAGGCTACGTTTCCGAAGGGCCGACCACTGACAGCGGGAAGGGTGAGATGCTCGACTACATCAAGTCTGAGTTCGAACACCTCCACGCCGCCATCGCATCCCAGGAATCTGCGCGCGGGAGCGACGACGAGCCCAAGGCCGACCACACAGCGGCGATCATCCTGGCCATCAAGGAAGGCATGGATGAGCTCAAGACCCAGGTTGGTACCAGCCGCAGCGGTGAAGACGAGCCTAGCGAAGAGATGCTCGAGGCGATGAAGGAGGAATTCGAGCAGCTCAAGGCTTCGGTCCTCAACGCCAATGCCCACGATAAGAGCGAGCTCATCGAGACTATTCAGGACAGCATGGGTGCCCTTCACGCCAAATTCAACGGCAGCGAACTCGGCAGCGGCCTCTCCGGCGGCGCGACCGAGGAAGTCATCCAGGAGTTGCACGTCGAATTTTCGAACCTCAAGGAACAACTGCAGGCAATTGTCGGTGATGGCGACCGTGAAGCTATCATCTCTGGCGTCAAACAGTCAATCGACGATCTTCGCACACAACTCTCCGCCGACCAGAGCGATGCCTCTGCTGAAGCCCTCGGTGCCATCAAGGAAGAGCTGGACCGCTTCAAGGAGTCCATGGGCAGCTCCCTGGTCCTCGGTGGAGCCAGTAATGAGACCAGCGATGAAACTCTCAAGGCCGTACAGGCTGGCATCGACGACATCAAAGAAAACATGGGCAAGAGAAACACCGATCCCATGTCCGACGAGATGCTCGAGGCCATTCGCGGGGAGTTTGAAAACCTCCGCAATTCCATCGGCACCAGTGTCGTCGCCAGCGGATCTAACGAGGAAGTTCTCGACGCCGTTCGCCTGGGCCTCGACGACCTGACCAGCCATATTGACAGGAAGCTCGATAACCCCGAGCAAGGGACCTCACAGCACGGCGAGTTGCTTGACGCCATCAACGAGGGCTTGGAGACGCTGAGGACCGATGTCGTCAAGACGCTGGACAAGCCGCTGGACATGACCGTCAACTACGAGATCCTGGACACGCTCAAGGACGGCCTGGCTGGCCTTCGCAGCGACATGGACAAGCTAAAGGAGTCCAATGAGCCTTCTGCTCCCAAGAGCGGCGAGGTCGTTCTCGCTGAGCCTGGCGATGTTGGCGAGACGAGAGAAGTCCCCGACGCTGCTGCCGCTGCCGCACCTGCTGCTGCTGCAGCGGCCGCTTCGAACGGCGTGAATCGTGCGGATTTCGAGAAGATGGAAGTCTTGCTAGCCCAGCTGCAGATCAAGATCGAAGCCATGGACGCCACTGTCCAGGACATGCCGGCGCCCAAGGCTGAGCCGGCCCAGCCGGCGGAGGGTACGGCAATGAAGGACGACCTTGTCGGCATGGAGGCCATGCTCAAGGAGATCCAAGAGAGCGTTGCTGTTGTCGCCGCGAAGGAGCAAACTCCACCTGGCGAGAACGCTGCCACCAAAGAGGACACGGACGCCATCGAGACTCTGTTGCGCAACACCAAGGCGCACCTCGAGGAGATGGCTAACCCAGACACTGCGAACGCGGCGACCAAGGACCAGCTCGAGTCCCTTGAAGCCATCGTCCGTGTCACCAACGAGGCAATGGACGGCTTGAACGAAAAGCTCGACAACACCACCGCCGCGAAGGGCGACGTCGCCGTTGTCGAGGTCCTCGCGCAAGATGTCAAGACTGCCCTTGAAGAGCTCAAGGAGAAGATGTCGAAGGACTCCGACGAGAAGAAGCCCGATCTCATGACGAAGGCCGACATGGACGTGCTCGGCCTCATGTGCACCGAGATCAAGGAGCGGGTCAATGAGATCCAATTCCCCGATCCTACCGAGGCGCCTTCCAAAGCCGACATTGAACAGCTCCAGGGCTTGATAAACGATTTCCGCGAGAGTCACGACAAGATGCGCGACAGCTACGAGACCGACATTGCCGTGACGGCCAAAGCGTTTGACGACCGCAAGAAGGAGTTCGAAGACACTGTGCAAGAGATCAGCGATGTGAAGAACTCCATCACTGAGATCAAGGACGAGCTTCTGTCCAAGATGGGCGACAGCGAGACCGACCTCAACACACTCGGCGAGACGCTCAAGTCTCTCGAGGAGAAGACCAGCAACGAACCCGTCTCCGCTGAGCTGAAGGAGCTGGCGGAGAAGGTCACGCAGGAATTCGAGCGCTCTCATGGCTCGCTCGAGGCCATGAAGGTCGAGTACCAGCAAGCTTCCGAGACGTCGCTGGAGAAGCAGGCCGAAAACAAGGGCGCTATGGTTGAGGAGATTGGAGCGAAGCTCGAGACCTACTTCGACGGCCTGATGACCAAGTACGACGACGCCCAGCGTGCGGCCGAAGAGAAGGCGAAGGGGATGGAAGACCGGTCTAGTCAGCAAGAGGAGCTGCTCACCGGCACCAAGTCTATGGCGGATGACTTGCGCCTCTCCATAGACACGCTCGGCGGCACGCTCACGACCTTTGCGTCTACGTTCCCAGAGCAGATGGACAAGATGGCCGAAGAGTCGAAGACGGTCTTCACCAAGGTCGAGGACACGTACAACAAACTCGACGAGACGCAGGAGGGCTTGAAGTACGAGCACTCACTGACGAGAGACGAGGTTGGCAAGGTCATGTCGGCCGTAGAGATGATGCAGGCGGACACTTCCGAGCACAACCCGCGCTTCATGGTGACGCTCAAGGAAGTGCAAGCCCTCGTCGGCCAGCACTACGAGCACTCGCAGAAGGCGTCGGACGCCGCTGCGGAGCACACCCAAGCCGTCAAGGAGCTGCAAGAGCAGATGCGTGGTCTGGGCACCCAGAACGAGGAGATGAGGACCAACATCACCTCCCTCCCGGCCATGCTCCCTGCTCCCGAGGCCCCGGCACCGCCAACGGAGAAGTACGACGACACCGCCGTGCAAGACAAGCTCGACAAACTCATGGGCCACGCCACCGAGGCCAAGGAGAGCTCCGCTCAACTCGAGCGCCTCGACGAGATCCATGAGAAGGTCATGAGCACCGCGGCCGAAGTCTCCGCCTTTGTCGCCACCCAGACACGCCAGATCACCGCCGACCACGAGAACAAGGAGAAAGAGGCGGAAGAGCTCGCGCTTCTCCTCGAGCGCCGCCAGGTGCAAAAGGACGAGATCGAAACCGACATCACCGTCCTCAACTCCGAAAAGGACGGCCTCCACAATACAGTCGAAGCGCTCAAAGCCGAAAAAGACGCCCTCACAAGCCAAAAGTCCCGCCTCGCCGCCGACGTCTCCTCGCTCGAGACGGCCATGCACATCCGCCGCGAAGAGCTGCACGAAATGGACCGCCGCGCCGAAGCCATCGAGCGCCGCATGCTCGAGGGCGTGATGAACCAATCCCGCATGCTCCTCCTGGCCAAGACCTCGCCTCCCAAATCCCCCAAGAAGAACCCCAAGACCGGCGGCCAGGCCCGCGACCTCCGCGTCCCCAGCTCCGCCTCCTCGTCCGCTCAAACCGTCACCTCCTCCCTCCCGCCCTCGTCCGCACTGATCAAAGGCCACGCGCTCGCCATGAAATCCCGCCCAGGGATGCAGCGCCAGCACGCCGGCGGCAACGGCGCGGCAGCGGCCAACTCCGGCGCGCAGCGCCGCATCATGTCGCTCAACGAGATCAACAACAACGTCGGGGCCGGCTCCGCGCGCTCCGGCTCGCCCGCCGCCAGCCTCCTGTCCTCGGCCGCCAGCGGCCAGGGCGGCATCAAGCGCAGCCAGTCTGTGCGCACGGCAGCGGGCGGCGGCGCGCGCAAGGGCAGCTGGGGCGGGAAGCGCGACCTCACGCTGCCGTCGTCGGGGCAGGACAAGGAGAACGATATTCTGAGTGAGGCGGACGAGGACCGCGAGGAGGAGGAGTCGCGGTATGATGAGCTGAGCGATGCGGGGACGGAGAGGCGCACGAGCTATACCGAGAGTGGGCTCGGGTATACGGATGGGACGGGGAGTGTGCTTACGTATGATGAGGGTGTGACGCCGGGGACGGAGCGGCGAACGAGCTTGGGGCGGAGTGAGGCGAGCTATGAGACGGGGAGTTATTTGACGGGGACGGATATCGATGAGCGCCGGGAGAGTGTGGGCGGGTCGTCGGCTGGCGGGAGGTCGTCGGAGGGGGGCGTGCTGGGGGTTAGCTCGGCGATTGACGAGGAGCCTGGACGCGAGAGTGATGAGGAGGATGAGGAGCCGACCCAGCTGGCGATTTCGGCTGGGAAGGGCGACGGGGTTCCCGAGGGGAAGGAGGAGAAGGGGGTGTTTGCGCCTCCGAGTGATAGTGGGTTGGGGACGGACTTGCCCACAGCGGCGCTGGGGAGCGAGGGGGGGAGTGTGGATTATTTCAAGGAGAAGTGAGAGAGGAACGACTCGCGATGTCGACGAGTGGGAGAAGCAGGAAGGTTTGGGTGTTTTGGCGTCTGGTCTGGCTTTTCGTTTCAACGCGATGCAACGCTATGGATAGAATGAGTTACGAGCGTTTTTACTTTGGGAATGCACGGTCTCTGTTGAAGAAAGGACAGGGTGTAGATAGCTGTTGTATACAGAGATCGATCATAATATGCACACGCGCACCGCATCGTCGTCACAAGTGAATCGTAATCAGACAGCCTCCATGAACCTTCTCACACACCAGGCAAGACTAGCCACCCGCTACAACTTCGCCTTGATTTTCTTCCCATCGCCCTTGGTGAAATACTCCTTCACAACATTCTTCGCCTTATCCACGACCGCCGGGTCCTCCACGGTCGCCGGAACACTCACCTCCTTGTCAAACTCGCCATTCATCGCATTCTCCAGAATCTCCTTCAAACACCTCCTCAGCGTCTTCCCGGACCGCGTCTTAGGAATCACCCCCGGCGCCGAGATCAAGCCCCCCAGACTCGCGATCGGCCCAATAGACTCCCTCAACCTTCCATTCAACTCCTGCAGCAACCCCGCCGGCGCATCCGGGATCGACAAAAACGCAAACGGCACATGCCCCTTCATGGCATCGGGCAGCGGCACGACCGCCACCTCGGCAACATCGGGATGCGAGCCAATCGCCTGCTCAATCGCGCCGGTGCTCAGCCTGTGCGCCGCCACGTTGATGATGTCGTCCGACCGGCTCATGACGTGCACGTAGCCGTCTTCGTCCACCATGCCCGCGTCCCCTGTGTCGATCCACTTGCCCTCGAAGCGCTTCAGATAACCCTTGTAGAAGCGCTCGGGGTCGCGCCATAGCGTCGTGAAGCCCGTGGGCGCGAGCGGCATCGCGAGTACGATGTTCCCCATGCCGCCCTGTGCGACCTCGGCGCCGTCGTCGTCGACGATGCGGATGTCGAAGCCCGGGACGGGTTTGCCGGCGGAGCCGGGCTTAATGGGGAGCGGGGGGTGGAATGTTTTGTTTGAGATGTCTGTGGCGGTATGCGGGAGGAGGGAGAGGCCGGTCATGGGGCTGCCGCTCTCCGAGGACCACCAGTTGTCGATTACGGTTGCGTTGGGGCTGCCGTATTGTTTGAGCAGGTCTTGGTACATGGAGACGATGCTGGGTTCGGAGCGCTCGCCGGCGAGGTAGAGGGCGCGGAGGTTGCGGAGGCCGCCTTTGTCGCCGCGGGCCTTGAAGTGCTTGCTTTCGGGGTCTTCTTTACGGATGGCGCGGAGAGCGGTCGGGGCCGTGAACATGGAATTAACTTGGTGTTCGTCGATGATGCGCCAGAAAGTGCTTGCATCGGGCGTGCCGACTGGCTTGCCTTCGAAAAGGACAGTAGTGGCGCCGGCTAGGAGGGGCGCGTAAATGATGTAGCTGTGTCCGACGACCCAGCCAATGTCGCTCGCGGTGAAAAGCACGTCGCCTGGTCCGCGGATACCGAAAAGATATCGAACGCTCAGGTTGAGCCCTACAGCGTGCCCTCCTGCCTCTCTGAGCACGCCTTTGGGTAGTCCCGTGGTGCCTTTTTGTTAAAGTCAGTCAGGGGAACGAATGAAAACGGAACGAGAGTCGCGAGTTCAGAGATTCCAGGTATGGGAAGCAAGCGATACTCACCAGAAGTGTATATGATATACAGACCGTCCCCGCTTCCCACGGGCACATTCTCCGCCTTCAAACCCCGATCTTTCGCGTTCTTGACAACGCTCTGCCATTCCCTCTCCCCATCCTTCTTCTTCACATTGGCCCACTTACTCTGCTCGCGCTGCCAAACGAAAGTCTTCAACGGCTTATGTGGAGACTCCTTAATCGCCCCCCTCACCATCGGCTGGTAAGGGATCGGCCCTTTCGCGCCCTCAACACCACAGCTTGCAGTCAAGATGGCCTTGGGCTGACTGGCCTCAATACGCTGCGCGAGCGACGACGCCGAGAACCCCCCAAACACAACGGCATGGATCGCGCCCAAGCGAATGGTCGCGAGGATACCAATCAACGCCGCCGGAATCATGGGCATATACACAATCACAGTATCGCCCTTCCCCACGCCCTCCTCGCGCAGCACGCCCGCGAGCGTCGCGACCTCCTCCTGCAGCTGCGCATAGCTGATCTTCTCCTTCTGCCCCGTGACGGGGCTGTCCCAGACGATGGCGGTGGTGTCGCCGTGGCCGGCCTCGACGTGGCGGTCGACGCAGTTGTACGAGGTGCTGAGCTGGCCGTCGGGGAACCAGGTCCAGCTGTTGTGCGTGGTGCCCGAGGGGAGCTTGCGCGTGTGTTGCTGGAAGGCTTTGGTTGGGTGTTTGGCCCAGGTCAGGCCTTTGGCTTGTTGCGCCCAGAAGGCCGAGGGGTCGCGGACGGAGGCCTCGTAGGCTGCGTCTTGGGGGTGGGCTGGCATGGTGGAGGTGGAAGATGGGAGTGGTGTGGAAAGAAAGAGTCGCCCTACGGCGGGTGGAAGAGGAGGAGGAGGCGTCTGCCCAAAGAGCAGGCCATTCGTCGGCTCAGCGGATCTACAGCGATCGTCGCGGTAAAGAGAGCTCCCTCTCGGTTGTCGTCTCGATTCCCCGGCTGCTGCTTTCCCCACACTTTGCCCCAGATATTGCGTCATGCACGTGACCAGCATTGAGCGAGTGAAATGCATGGTTCATTTAAGGCCTTCCCAAAGCTTCCTCGGACCTCAACCCTTCTTGGTCTAGCAATCTCACAGCAGATCATGCTCATGCTGTTCGTGCATAGAGCAGAGAGCGAGAATGCAGAGGCACTCGACACATGTCAGTCAAGCCTTGGAAGAATGACCGATCAAGGAACAGAGAAACACTGCCAATGGACGGGGGAGAGAAGCCTGGCGAGATCTATGCATCTCCGTATACTCTGTGTCGACATGATCTGCCAGGGCGAGACAAGACACGATGAAACTACAATGGTGATTCATCTTTGGTCAATGGCACAGCTTGCCGACTAGACGGCTACGCGCCCCTCGATCTGCAAGACCGCGAAGCATCTCAGGTGATAAGTACAGCTCGCGTGGACGTGCAGCAGCGTTTTTTTTTTTGCTGCACCATTGTCGCTGATTGCACAGATTAGTACGCAGCAGAGGGTTTCCTGTTATCACTTCTGTCTGCACCCCTCATGCTCTTTGTCCCCCAACCTTCCCGGCCTGACAGAGAGCGCTTATTCCGGCCCCATCAGCATCAGCTGTTGTGCCAGAATTCTCATTACGTTCGTTGCTGCCCGGGTTTATGACGTGAGGTGTTGTGTACACGGGATTGCATTGGGTTTGGCCGGCGAAGGAGCCGTTGGTCGAGGTGACGAAGGGGTCGAGTCGAGTAGCGATGAGGAAGCCGTGGAGAGACGGATCAAGCGGGAGAAAGGCCTGGTGCACGGGGCCAGGGCGAAGTGAGGGCGCGACGAAGGGTGGGCGCTCGTCTGATTTTAAAAGACTCGCACAAAGTTTCAAGATGTATACATGTGTACTTCGAAGCTATTACTGACGGGCTGATGCATGTGAACGACGAGCTCGGCGTTGCAACAGCCGATCACTTGCCTCTTTCTTTTTTTTGGGGGAACTCTCTTCGCCTCTCCGTCGAATGGGTTGCCCGCGGAGTTTCCTGCTTGTTTTCTGTTTCTTTCCGACGGCGAGCGGTGCCAGTACAGTATTGCCGCATCTCCCTATGCTTCCCCTCCGCAATGCCAAATGCCAAGCACGAGCCTATCGACCGAGCTGCTTGATGACGCTGGGCCGAGGCAGCTTCCAGGTACCCGAGCCAACCGAAGACGGGCGAGCACATGTCAATCCAAGCGCAACACACGCGCCTTTGCGTTTTTTCCGTAGAATCCTAACCTCGAAAACGACTCGACATCTGTGTGGGCTCTCCTCTCCTCTCCTCCAGCACCACTACCCCTTCATCACCACTCCACCGACTCCACCACCAACCCTCACCCGCCTCCACCCCTCCCTCCCTCTCCCTCCCTCCACGAACCACCACCCTCCACGAACCACCACCCTCCTCCGCCCACCCGCCCACCATGTCCTCGACCTCGTCCCCGGCCGAAAAAGCCACCGAACGCCTCCCGGACACCAAGGAAGCCGCAAAGAAGACGCTGCAATCCTTCCGCGACTTCGCGGCCGGCGGCGCGGGCGGCGTGTGCGCCGTGCTGGTCGGCCATCCCTTCGACCTGGTCAAAGTGCGCTTGCAGACGGCCGAGAAGGGCGTGTACAGCGGCGCGATGGATGTCGTGAAGCGTACCGTCGCGAAGGAGGGCATGATGCGTGGCATGTACGCGGGTGTGAGTGCGCCGTTGGTGGGGGTTACGCCGCAGTGTAGGTTGCTGTTTTTCTCTTATTTGGGGATGGGACTTGGGTTCTAGACGAGCGACTCGGGGCAGTGAAGTCGAACGCGGGAGGGTGGTTGGGAAGGAGCGACGGCCGTATCTGCCTCGGGGACACCATCTCAGAAGCTAATAATTCCCTCCCACAGTCGCGGTCTCGTTCTGGGGCTACGGCCTGGGCAAGCAACTGGTCGAGTCCTTCTCGGAGGTTCAAAACAACCAATACAGCGTCGCACAAGTCTCAGCGGCGGGCTTCTTCTCCGCCATTCCCATGACTATCATCACGGCGCCCTTCGAGCGCGTCAAAATCATCCTGCAAATCCAGGGCCAGAAGCAGCTGGCCCCGGGCGAGAAGCCCAAGTATAGCGGCGGCGTCGACGTCGTGCGCCAGCTGCTCAAAGAGGGCGGCATCCGCAGCGTGTACCGCGGCAGTCTGATCACGCTGGCGCGCGACGGGCCGGGGAGCATGGCGTACTTTGCGTCGTACGAGACGATTAAGCGGTATTTGACGCCGAAGGACGAGGATGGGAAGCCGGGGAAGCTGTCGGTGCCGGCGGTCATGGCGGCGGGTGGCGCGGCGGGGATTGCGATGTGGATTCCTGTGTTCCCCGTGGACACGATCAAGTCGCGACTGCAGAGTGCGGAGGGGAACATGAGCATTGGGGAGACCATCAGGCAGCTATACGGGAAGGGGGGGTTCAAGGCGTTTTTCCCGGGCATGGGGCCCGCGATGGCGAGAGCGGTGCCGGCGAATGCAGCGACGTTTTTGGGGGTGGAGTTGGCGCATGCGGCGATGAACAAGGTTTTCTAGATTCGAGGGCAATTTTGTGTGGAGGATGTACGAGGAACTGTACAGGGTGTTGCCTTGCAGCCTTTTCCAAGCAGACCATTTCAAAGTTCTAGGATCCGGGCTCAACTAACGATTACCAAGACTCCTGCTTCATGGAGAGCCCACCACTAAACCCCCAAGCGCCTGCGCTCCGAATCCAAAACCAATCCATTCCATCCCAGCACGTCTTCATATAAGCTTCAGCGGCCGATGCCACGTCCCCTTGGGGATATGCTTCATATAATTCGCCTTCAAGTCCGGCTTTTGCAGCCTGCGATAAGCCTCCTGGATATGCTTCTGCCCGACGGGCGACCTCGCCTCCTCCGGCGGATCAAACAACCCGGGCTCCCTCCTCCTCTTCCGCCCCCTCTTCTCCTCATCCCCGCCGCTCTCCCGCTTCAGCGCGTCCTCTGCCGCCTTCACCTTGAGCGCTTCCTCCGTCAACAACGTGACAATCTCAAACGTCAGGAAGCCGAGAATGTCAACGATATCGTCGTTCGGCTTCGAGTCCGTCACGACGCCGAAACCAGCCCACTCGCGGAAACGCTTGCCCTTGCGGAACGTAAAGGACGCCTGCCGGCACTCGGAGAAGTGCAGGTACTCCTCTGCGTTCATGCCCTTGGTACGCTCGTCGGCCTGCTTCAGCCGCGCCAGCGTCGCCGCGTTCATCTCCTCCTCCTCCTCGTCTTCTTCGTCGTCGCGCTCGGGGACTTGCTCGTTGTAGAAGCTGCTGACGTCCCATGGCAGGCCGACTTTGGCTTTCTTGTTGTTCTTGCTCGTGCGCGTGCCGACTGCTGGCCCGCTGCCGAGCGTGGGGTCGTTGGCCGTGAGGTCGAAGTCGTCCATGCCGCCGGCGTCGCCGCCGCCGCCGCCGCCTTTTTCGTCGCTGTCTTTGGCGGACTTGCGGACGTCTTTCCAGCTAAGAAAGGTGCGAAGACGCGACACTTTGGCTTTGTCGTGGCGGATTAGAAAGATTAGATCGTCGGTGCTGATGGTGCGGACGCCGCGGCGGCCCGCGAGGTCCGTGGCGCGTTTGAGCTGGATGCTGTTAGTTTCCCGGTTATTGTGGATGTGCTGGGCAGAGTCTTGGTACCATCTCCATGACTTGTTGCTGTACGATTCCTTCGATCATGCTCGTCGTTTCCGGGGAGACGTCGCCTGTTTCGCCCGAGACGAACATCATCTGGGACTTTGTTAGCTATACTGGATCGCGAAAATATTGAATCCGATGAAAAGATAGCTCGGAATATGCAGGAGCAAGAACTGATTCGCCCCGTGTTTGCAATCAAGAAGAACTCATTTGATGTACAAAGACAGCGGTAAATTGACGGCTAGCAAAAGTCCACACTCCACGACGAACAAAAGCGCACAACAACGGATCTGTCGTTTCTTTGAAGCCATGTTTGATTCTTGCGCTTCAGACGCTACATGAAGCTGATGCGTACCTGTTGGATCTCCGTCCGGTATTTAGTCCGTACTTCCGTCATGGCCGCAGTGCTGAGGCAAATTCCTCAATCGCGCGATGCGCCACGGCACGCTATAGTTTGGGCAGGTCCAAACTTGATTCAAGTTCGGTAGAAATAGTACAGAGAATTGCTGATGTTTGTGTCGTTCTAAGATGTCCGGCGAGAGTGAACGTGCATATGGGGGCGGAGGAGCTGATCCGTGCATTTCGGGAGGCCTCGGACCGGTCCGAGGCTCTGAGATCGCTGTCTCTGGAGGGGCCTCGAGAGGGGCAAGATTTCACATGAAACTTTTGTGACTGCGAGTTCAATCAAACCAACAAACTCCCCCAGTTGACGGCAATCACTCCTGACCCCCTCGCTTCAGCATGCTCCATATCATCGGCCTCGGCCTGGCGGACGAGAAAGACATCTCCGTCAAAGGCCTCGAAATCGTGCGCAAAGCCGAGCGCGTCTACCTCGAAGCCTACACGGCCGTCCTCCTGGTCGAGAAAGAGCAGCTGGTGCGTCCTCACGACCCTCAACCACACCGCGCACACACACATGACCTCCGCCTCACACGCCACAGTAGGAAGCCTACTATGGCCGCGCCGTGATCCTCGCCGACCGCGAAAAAGTCGAGTCCCAATCCGACGAAATCCTGCAAGATGCCGACACCAAAGACATCGCCTTCCTGGTCGTCGGCGACCCCTTTAGCGCGACCACACACACGGATCTCGCGCTGCGCTGCCGCCAACACGACCCGCCAATCCCCACGCGCACGCTGCCCAACGCGAGCATCCTGACGGCGGTGGGCGCGACGGGGCTGTCGCTGTACGCGTTCGGACAGACGGTCAGCATGGTGTTCTTCACCGAGAACTGGAAGCCGAGCAGCTTCTACGACCGCGTGGCGGAGAACGTGGGGCTCGGGCTACACACGCTGGTGCTGCTGGATATCAAGGTGAAGGAGCCGAATCTGCAGGCGCTGGCGCGGGGCCGTACGGTTTATGAGCCGCCAAGGTTTATGACGGTGGCACAGTGTGCGGAGCAGATGGTGGAGACGGAGGGCGAGAGGGCGCAGGGGATTTGCGGGAGGGAGCGGTTGGCGGTTGGGGTGGCGAGGTTGGGGAGCGATGGGGAGAAGATTGTGGCGGGGACCTTGGGGGAGTTGACCGAGGCGGATTTGGGGCCGCCATTGCATAGTTTGGTGTTGTGTGGGAAGAAGATGCATGAGATGGAGTGGGAGTATTTGAGGGAGTTTGCGGTGGATAAAGAGAGGTTTGATGAGGTTTGGAAGAGGGATTATGCCGGGAAGGCGTAGGGGGAAAGATATGTCACAAAAGACGGTAAAGATGTCAAGATTTTGAGCATGCAGCTATTCGCGAGGGGCCTGGTATTGAGATGGATCTGAAAATCCAGGAAATAGTTTTGGTATATATGATATCCGGACGCTCGTCACACTACATACGATCAGAGATCAGTGAATCTAACGCATCCCGTCCGCTCTGCGATATTCAAGCACTGAATCGGGTGATTAGTAGTGAAGTGGGTGACCATTCTCGAATCCCACCTGTCGTATGTTTTTGATTTTTCTTTTTGTCCTAGCGAGGTGGGTGACCATACTCGAATTCAGCTTGTCGCATGTTTCCGCGTTGCAATTCGCTGAATCTCTTGTCTTGGTCGACTAGTAGGGGCAACACAGATGCTTTTCAGTGCAATATATGTATGCATGTTCTCATTAAGACTATTCATTGCTTTGAAGAGCGACTGATGTTCCGCGCCGATTAGATGTGTCGCCCCTCTTTATCTACCGGTAAGGTACCCCAGCAACCCAGCAACCCTTTCCAATAACACCAGCGCAACATCCAGAGAGACCGTTTCTTAGCCCCATGCCTCAGCCGCGCTCATCAACAGCCCCCCGGCTTCCCCGACGTGATCTCCGTCATTTCCTCAAACTCGTCCCACCGCGGAAACTCGTCCTCTGTCTCCGCTGGAGCGACCTTGGCGCTCGCCACGACGATGCTCAAGTCGGCCACGTTCTCCACGGCCACATCGGTGCCGTCAAACTGTCACATTTGTAGTCAGCGAGGGGGCTCTTTCAGGGAAATCAAGCGGGCGTCTCACCATCCCGACCCTCCACCTCAACTCCCGGCTCAAATACTCCTTCACAGCCTTCTCATCCATACTCTCCAGCTCCCCCGCCAAAACCTTCGCAAGCAGCATGCTCGTCAACGGCATCGACCCACGCACCCTCAGCGCCGGGTCCAACCTCCTCGTCTGCATCCGCACCTGCGTCAGATCCTCGTCCGACGGCGCGGACATGGGCGCGAAAACGGCGTGCGTGCCAACGAGATTGGGGCAGTTGGGCCAGTCCTCGGGCTTGGGAGACGGCTCGCCGAGGAAGAGGTAGACGGCGTAGGACGACGCGAGGGCGGACTTCTGGGAGCGGATGGCGGCGATGTATTGGCGGGGGGGGCCGGGGCGGAGTTTGGACTGGGGCAGTTCGGCGGCAAGATTGCGGGCTGCGGCTGGAACGGTGCGCGGGCGTAGGGGCTGCACGATGTGGGGGCGCGCGAAGGTGCTGGTGCCGGCGCTGTTGCCGTAGAGGCGGTTGATAGCGGCTTTGAGGGTTGAGGTGTTGGTGTTGCGACCGAGTTCTGGGTAAGTGTAGCCGAAGCGGCGGGTGGTGCGGAGGGAGGTGGCGGTCCAGAAGGTGCCGGTGTTGTCGGAGAAGGGTTCGAGTGCTGGGGTGGGTTAGAGGTTGGTTATGAAGCGTTGTGAGGGGGGAGATGGGCTTACCGGAGTCAGAGTCGACCATCTCTCCGCGGTCTGTTGTATAAGTCTGCTGATAGGCAGCCATTGGCTCCACGTAGCTGTCCGGATAGAGTTTCTGCCAGAAAGCGAAGAGTCTATCCACCATGGCGTGGTGCAAGAAGAACGCTGGATCAAAAGCCGAGAAATCCGAGTAGGTCATTGACCCTCTAGACCCGATGAGGTTGTGGATGACATCGTGAACAGACTCCAGGCTGTCAGCATTGCTCACACCCGGACTGAATTGCCACGCCTCGTTGCCAAATTGCGAAAAATTGTTGTAGTTGCTAAACAGATTGTACAGACGGTCTGACGCAGAGACGCGATTGTTGTCCAGCATGGGTCCGAGGCGATCGTTTTGGCTGTTGGCATCCTCGTCCCAGCTGTCAGGGAAGCGCTTTGTCTCGTTCCATTCGCGGAACTAAGATGATCAGTACTCGAATGATCTTTCAACAGAGCGCGTACAAGACTCACAGGCATGTAGTGGAACTTTTCCTTGTCAACAGAATGAAAGCGATAAGAATACAAAGGGTTATGGATTGTGTTGGTGCCGTTGGGCATCGTGACGTCCAGGGTCGGCGATGACATGCTGGCCGGGAAGACACTCTCTCCATCAGGGGCCTCCATGGCCCAATCCCAGTACGGAAAACGCCATCGGAGAGCGGCCGAAGCATAGCGCAGCCGCTCTTGACCGCGAGGGAACTCGTTCACAGCGTCGACGATGTGCTTGAAGACGGTCTGCTCGAACAGCGCTAGGTAGGCTCGATGCCACGGTAAGAACACATTCATGAAGTGGTGGCAGAAACCAGCCGCATTGTCTCCAGACACATCATTCCACGCGTCGAATGGCCGGCCATGAATCCCCGCCACTTGGTAGTATGAGAGCATGTCGTCCTGGTCGGCGGCCTGGAACCGGCGCATGCCGAGGATGAAGAGATTCCATTGGTCCGTGTTCCGTTCCAGATCGCGAATTTCCAATCGAGGCTCGATGCCGAACGCATTGATGCCCTCCACCGAGCCGTCATGGGTGATTTGCCGTTTGTCCAGCACGGTGTCCCCTGTGGCGATCGCCCTGATCTCGTGCCTCAACAATGGCGAGGCGAAGTTGATAGCGACAAAGCAAAGCAGCAGCAAGATCTGCGGCAGCTTCTCGAAGGAACGCATGTTTAATGGCACCAGATCGGTCGGTGGGTCAAAGTGGTTTCTCTTGTATCCGCTGCGCCGGGTGATGCCGGTCGAGCGTCTAGCGTGTGCCCGGTTCGTGGAGGTACGGTGGCTTGACGAAGAATGTGCCCAGTTGTTTGGCGATCAAGCTGGTGCAAAAAAGCGAACCGACGGGGTCATTGCATGTGGCACGACGGGCGTGATTGGTGTCTCCCGTGGCGTCTTGAGTTGGAGGAGGGCCAAATGGGGCAGTGTTAGCGCGGATGGAATGGAGGATGTGGAAGGAAGGAGAAGGCAAACGAGAAACAGTCAAATGGAGGAACACGATGGCTGATGTCACCTCCGCCTTACCTTTGAGCGGCGGTGCGGGAGGCAGCATGGTGCATGGAGGGAAAGGGAAGGTGGCCGGGGAATGAGGGAGGTTGCAGCATGCACTTTGCCGTCGGCGTTGCAGCAGCATCGCCAAACCAGGCTATGAGAAGCGTGTCCGCCCTGCGATCACCCTGTGGAGCCGCATTGCGCTTTCGACCGCGGACGAGTGATTCGTACGAAAAAATTATCGAGCGGCACAAGGGATGTTGTCTTGCAGGGCCACGCTCGGCCACGACTTGTCAAGTGCTCGTGAGGAGGCATGCGCGTCATTATTGCACCGCATGCTGGGCTGAAGATGTTCCCTGCTTGTGTACTGTACGCGGATAGAAGAGATGTGGGCAGATCAACAGCGGAGGGTTGCCAGGGAAGAAACTGGCGTTGGTTGCGTGGTTGGAAGTCTCGAGTGCCACCCGCCCCAACCTGAGCCACTCCGTCGGTCCAGGTTGTTGCATTGGATCGTCAGCCAATCAGAGAGCAGACCTTCGTCGCGGATCAACAGGTACGATCGAACCGCACCTCCTCCTCGCTCTTCTTCCTTTCCACCATATCTCCAATCGGTCCAAACTCTCTTCGCCAATGTGCATGTGGAATGTCCGGTCCCGCATCGGTGTGGCTGGCACGTGTAGCTGAGGAGGGCATGATCTATGTCTTAAAAACCATTCCCGAGCCCCGCGGCCACTCGAGGAGGTGTCGCAAAGGGGGTGACACAGCATCCTCACACCCTTCGAGCACGATCTATTGAATGTCTTACTGCCAGGGAGCTACCGCCTTGCAGTAACCACGAAGACACCAAACTTATCGCGCAAGGGGACACACGGTGCAAGTCTCGGTGCAAGTCTCGTCAAACCACGCGACAGAGTATGACGTTTCCTGGAAAGTACGATCGTCCGGAGTGACCGATGCTGCGAGCACGAGAAGGCTTACCGACTAAATACACATCCCTAATACCTTTGACTGTTGCTGGGTGACCGAGAGACTGCGAGCTACACTCATCAGCCAAAAAACGCCCCCAGCCCTACTATCCCCGGTCAATTCATCACTGCAACTTCTCTGCTTTCCGTTCCAGCCTTTGGTCGTCCCCCGCTTCTGTATCCGCCTGGTCAACCTTCCGCAGCCTTCTGAGGACTACATGACAAACTCGTGAGGCATCTGGCGTGAAGAGGTCCGACACGATTCAAACAGAAGCCCAAAAACCCACAAGTGCAAGAATGGTCACCCACCTCGTCATTGCAAGCACTCACCGGACCGCAAAAAGCAAAAACATAGCACAGGCGGGATTCGAGAATGGTCACCCACTTCACTACTAGTCGCCCGGTTTGTTGCTTATGTACGCCAGAGCGGACGGGATGGCCAGTTATTCAACAACCTATGGTGCTATGTGTTAGCAAGCAATTTACAGCACAATAAGACCATTGGAAAAAGCCGGATTGACTTCACGTCTGCCACATCCATGACACGAAGCGAACCCCATGCGATTCTTGAGCGGGACGTAGGCTCTCACAATTTGTTCGGCGGCTCCGCGAAGGAAAATGAAGCCGATGCGTCCACGAGTAGTGAAGGAGCTCTCACCCAGCCCATTCTTAGAAGCGCAAGGCACGATAGAGAGCCAGACGACATGTCTTGGCTCCGACTGGGAATGATGGCAGATCCTTAAGTCGCGTGATAACATCGTGTAGCGTTAACTCTTCTCATTGCAATCTAGAAAATTGGGGGTATCAATCAGACCTCATCAAACGTGTCCCGACGTCTTCGCCGTCCTCAGCGCCCTCCAAGTCCGAAACCCCACAGCGGTCGTGAAATCGTCCAAATCCTCCTCAACGCCATTCGCGTATCACCCTGATGTGCGTGTCTCACGCACCCCTCGCCCTCCGCCTTCTCGCAGCCAACTGCGGCGTCCAAACGCCCAAAAACAAATCCTCACACTCATCCTCATCCTCACTATCAAACTCCACCTCCTTCCCCTCCCCCCTCCCCTTCATCTTCCCGCTCCCCATCATCTTCCCCCTCCCCTCCCCGGCCTCATCCACCTCTCCCTCCTCCCCCTCCCCTTCCCACTCATCCCCCCTAACCACCCTCCTCGTCTCCAAAATCACCTTCCCAACCTTATACGCCTGCCCCTCCTCCGCCGCCTCGACATACTTCCACCCGACCCCCGCCCCGCACACGGCACACGCGACATCGCTCACCACATGACGCCCGGTCACCAGCATGCGCGTCACGGGGCGCGCGGCCAGGGTGTTGGGCAAGTCGGGTAGAGCGGCGTTCTTGGCGGCGGGCGAGGCGAGGTGCGAGGGCGCGGGCGTGGGGTGCGCGGAGGGCAGGGGGGAGAGGAGGTAGGCGCGGCCATGGCGGCCGGTGAAGCCTTTGCTGATGATGTGGGTGGTGGGGGCGAGGGGCGTGGCGCAGGCGGCGCAGTGGAGGTGGGAGGTGTGGCCTGGGAGGTAGGTGGGGGGTGTTGTTGTCGAGGAGGTGGTGGAGGTGGTGGAGAGGGTGGAGCCGGTGCTGGTGGTGCTGGAGTGGCGGCAGCGGAAGGGGAGAGAGGGCGTGGTGTAGGTGGGGAAGAGCGGCGTTGGTGGGGTGGTGAAGCTGGGGAAGGGCATGGTGGTGGGCGGTGTTGTTAGGTCTCAGCTGAAGGGGTGGATGGTGAGGGGCTTGCGCATCCTCTCTGGAGCGTTTTGAGCAAAGGAGAATAGAGAGTTGGAGAGATATAGAGAGACAGAAGAGAGAAGGAGTATGCCGGCCTTAGGTGAGCTGGCTCTAAACAAAGGAAGCCGGCGGAGACGGCACGTCGATAAGAGGCCGGCCTCGCGGCGACGAGCGGTCAGCTGGCTCGCAGAGCTTGTGCTTCCCGTGAACTCCGGTCAAGCTCTGGAAGGCGGCGGGTCACGCGCGATGTCGGTCGTGTGTGGTTGGAGCTGTAAGGAGGAGTGAGGGGTCGGAGACATGGCTCGCGGGGCCGCTGCCGCGCCGCTGCCGGCACCGTCACACGCAAGTGCCGAGCATGCCCTGCCTTACAGTCCATTCATTGTCCTGCCGCGGCTTGCGAAGAGATCGGCAAATAGAACTTGAGAAGCGGAGCAAAAGAGGATTGAGGTTCCAGAGTGATGATTATCATGCTGCTAGCTACGACGAGTACTTGAAGGGGATGAAAAGAAAACAAGAACTGTTGAAAGGCGGACCGCTTCGGCCCAGCTCGTAGTGAAGACGACCCTGACTCTTTCCCGCAAGTATTCCAGGTTCACACCCACCAACGCCATCGCTAAAGAGAAGCAAACACTCTCCAGGCCCCGAACTGCAGCGTATTTCAGGCTCAACCCATCTCTCACTTCCTCAGACCTGTCGAAAATCCTGGCTCCTGGGCCTCTGATACTTCTGCCTCTGCCACTGCCTCTGCGGGTTGACCGGCTGCCGCATATACGGGCTTTCGTTCGCACCTCCGCCACCACCCTGTTGCTGTCCACCCTGCTGCCCCTGCATGCCCATGCCCATGCCCATACCCTGTCCGTTCCACTGGCCCTGGTTTCCCATCATGTTCCCATTGCCCATTCCCATACCCTGCTGCCCGCCCCAACCGCTCATCCCCATCATCGGGTTCATCGACCCCATGGGACCCATATTCATACCGTTCATGTTGCCCATGTTGCCCATGCCCATGTTCATCATCTGTGGATTGAAACCCGGGCCCATCATGGGGTTCATCATCGCGGGCGGCATACCGTTGGGCATACCCATGCTGGCGGCGGCCATCATATCCATCTGGCGCTGGAAAGCTGCTTGCTGATTTGGCTGGTCGGCTTTAGGTCCAGTGGGAGGGGCGCGCCCGGTGTTGGCAGCCTTGGGACCGGTGGGCGGGGCGGGAGTTGGAGTTTGAGACGAAGCGGCGCGAGCGTTTTCAACGGCAGGGTTTGAAGGGCGACGGTCGTTTGGGAGTTCATCTTCCGCGGAACGCTTTTTGGTGTTGGGAGAGGACGATGTGGAATTTGGAGCGTCGACTTTGGCCGCCGTGGTGGATGGAGACTTGGCGTCTTCGACTTTGGGAGAATCCGCCTTCGGGGTGCCAGCCGCGCTGGGGCTCTTGCTGGCGGCTTTCTCCTTTTTGTCCGCGGCCTTCTCTTCTTGGTATTCCTTGATCTTCTTGACCATGTCGTCGTCCGCCTCCAGCGCGTCTAGCAAAACCTGCTCTCCACACTTTGGGCACAGGAGGTCGTTGTCCAGAAGCGTGTTCTCGATGCAGTCGCGACAGTAGGTGCTGCCGCAACAGGGTGTCTTGGTGGGCTCGTTGAACATGACCTTATCAATCGAACACTCCAGCCCTCGCTTCTGCAGCTCTTCACTACCAGTCTCGGCTTCTTTGGCCTTCTGCGCAGAAACTTTGTGTTGCTCCTGGATTTTGTCCCAGGTAGCGTGATCGGCCTCTGCAACAACCCATTCGCCACTGGCAGTGTACATGACGTTGTGGGGCAGCTTTGATATGTCTACCTTTCCATCTTCGCCAACCTCCGTGGGCTTCTCGACGACTTTAAGGAAGGATCGAGGAATGCCAGTCGTGCGCTTGAACTTGGGACGCCCCTCGAAATTGGGGTCGTTGTTGGTGGGGCAAGCTTGAATCCAGTGTCCCTTTTGGCCGCAGCGATGGCAGGTGTATCCTGGGGGCAGCGGCTTGTCCGGAACAGCGGCAGACTTGTTGTAGCTGCGCTGGGGTCGTTGTTGAGTCGAATTGGCTTGTTCCTCTTTCCAGGATTGATCACTCTGGTCCAGGACGGCGTTGAGCTTCTCCTCCTCGGTCATCGGCTTGCCGTTAAGTGGCGGTGCGCTCATAGATGGAGCGCTTTTGGACGCCCCTCCGCCGTTCATGTTCTCGACACGATGCGCATTCTTGGCGTTGACAGGCATCTTGCCCGTAACATACCGTGCAGCCTTGCCAGCTCCCTGCCTAGCAGCAGGCAGACGGCGCGCGATAACGGTAGTGGATCTCGGGATTTGAGAGGTGTCATCATCATATTCTATGGCTGTTAGCTCATTGTCATCACTGATGAGATTTGCATGTTACTACTCACTTTCATTGTTGCCGTCGGCGGAGTAAATCTCGAGGTCGAAGTCGGTGCCATCGCCCAACTTGGAGATAGAGATGATGTCGCGCTTTACTTCAAAGACTGACAGGCTGGTGCCGTCAAAGGTGATCTGAAGAGGATCCTTCTGCGACTTGAACCTGAAGAAGATGGAGGAAGACATGATGTCCAACGTTGCGTGTTCAGCTCACCCGACGCACACGAGGGTTTCGATCGAGTCGTCGAGGGAGCGAGTTTGGCGATATCCGTGGTCGTGACGATGCGAGTGGTCGTAAATACAGTAAGAAGGGCAGGGAGGAGGGGAGCGAGGTAGGGTACAGCTGAAGGGTCAGAGTGTGTAGCCCAAGCTCAGAGGCACGACCTTTGGGAAAATGCTTTCTTGTATTCAATAGCACTGCATGCAACAATAGCTGCGAAAGCTTGTTCTCAATTCTGATTGTGTTCCTCAAGTGAGGTCTCAAGTGAGGTTTCACAGTGGCCGATGGCGCGGAGAAGGGAGCTGGAGCGGCTGACTCTTGTAAGAGCGCGCGGACAAAGTACACAAGAAGTGAATGGTATGGCAGTCTGAAGACCGAGTCTCAACCAGAGCCAGTATGTTGTTTCCCCTGATTCCCCTCCACTGCTGAACGTGTCTAGCCCCTCTCAAAGACACGCGCTCTGTTGCAACTGCTTGGGCACCTTCGCAAACTACCGGTGCGCGGCAGTAGATGCTGGATGACTCCTTAGTCGTTTTTGTGAGAATAGTGAGCAAGCTCGTTCGTTGGCCGGGAAACCGTGAAGGCGATGGTCTTAAACGGGGGATGGTGGAGGTGATGGAAGATGGAGGATGGAGGATGGAGGATGGAGGAAGATGAGGTTGATGGTGAAGAAAGCGAAGGCCTTGCGCCCGGGACTTGTAATCAGCCGGACAAGGCGGAGTCAGCCGTGAATGAATGACTAAGCTCCGCCCGCCCAGCTCCAACATCACGTGTTCACTCCGAACCCCCCGTCCCTCCTTCCGTTCTTGGAACGAGCGCTGGAACGAGTGTTCATTCAACCGATGCTGCTAACATTTTACACGTCCACTGGGTGAGGAGTAGTACAGACCGTACGGCCCCGAGGCCCCCTGTCTCTAGGAGGTACTGTACCAAACCCTCCGAGCCTCGCCATCTCTCCTCCGGTTTTCCCTCCGCATCAAGGCCAAGAGATCAACAGCAATGGTGACGTTCTTCCCCGCAGCCGTCTCCTTGCATTCTGCAGTTGAGGCCCCAACTCGATCATCCGCAGCAGCAACGATATTGGACCCACTTCGTAGTTTGTTGCCTCAAAGCTCCATCAATACTGCCGGAGACTGACAAGAAAAATCGCCCCGCTTGAAACAACGCGCGCCCCAATGGCCTCGCGTGCGTACCTGGTCGAGCCCTTGGATGTGTCACGTCCATTTCTTGACTGACGTATCTTATGTATCGTTGTTGATCTGACGATAATCGTGGTAACCAAGCAGAGAATAAGTGTAAGTCTTATTCATTCCCCCTACCGTCGTTCCATTTGTCTTTCCTCGTCCATTTCCTCTCGCTCTCGGAAAGATGTTCTTCACACCCATTGCCCTGGCCCTCGCCAGCACCAGTCTCCTAGCTACATCCCAACTCATCGAAGACCCCATCGGCCACGACCCCTCCATCGAAGTTGTCCACCTCTACTACGACCAATTCCCGACAGGCATCGCAGTCTCCCGCAGCGGCCGCAAATTCTCCAACTACCCCGGCGGCCTCGACAGCAACAACACTAACGACGGCACCAACGGTCGCTACACCATCGCCGAGCTCCTCCCCAACAACACCGAGCGCGCCTACCCCAGCGTCGAGATCAACTCCCCCCCGGGCGGCGCCATCAACTACACCACCACGCCCCCCACAGGCGCCAATGACGCCACCCACCTCCTGGGCGCCCAATCCTGCGTGATCGACTCGGCCGACCGCCTCTGGATCCTCGACACAGGCCGCACACAGACTCCGTCCGGCGTCCAAGTCCCCGCCACCCCCGGCGGCCCCAAACTCATCGGCGTCGACCTCGGCACCGACAGCGTCTTCACCACCATCACCTTCCCCCCCACCGTCGCCCTCCCCACCTCCTACCTCAACGACGTCCGCCTCGACCTACGCCCACACCTCACCCCCTCCGGCCACGGCGTAGCCTACATAACCGACTCCTCGTCCGCCGGCACCAACGCCCTCATAACCGTCGACCTGGGCACACACGAGTCGTGGCGACACCTCGACGGCACGCCGCAAGTGCGCCCCGTACGCCAGCACCTGTTCTACCAATGGGGCCGCGCCATCTACAGCGCGGGGAGCGACTACACGACGTACGGGTCGACGGGCGCGGACGGCATCGCGCTTTCCGCGGACGGCGAGACGCTGTTCTGGAAAGTGCTGAGCGACCGCAACCTATACAGCATCCCCACATCAAACCTACGGGACCGCACACGGGGGAGCGAGATCCGGGCGCAAGGGGCTGTGCGATCGCGGGGCGAGACGGGGGTTTCGGATGGGTTGGAGACGGATAGTAACGGGATGGTGTATTTTGGGAATATGGAGGTGAATGGGGTGGGGGTGTTTGATCCGCAGGAGGGGACGGCGGTTTCGCTGGTGCGGGATACGAGGGTGAATTGGGTTGATACTTTTGCGACGGGGTTTGATGGGTGGTTGTATTTTACGGTTAACCAGCTGGTGTTTGGGCCGGGGTTTGGGCTGGAGGGGGAGGATGAGCGGGTCAAGCCGTGGGCGGTGATGAGGGTGCCGTTGCCGGGGAATGGGACGAAGGCGGTACTTTTGTGAGGGTTGAGGGGTTGATGGGTGAAGGAGTAGACGATGATCGAAACGTGTGTGAGGAGTTTTGAAATCGAAATGTGCCATTCCGTCCGAGTCGGCAGAGATGCCGCACTCGCCTTGCGCGACCCCAAAAGTTTATTCCTCCCATGCAAACCTCGTGCAGAACTCGATTTCCCACCCAAGCTGGCCGTGTTCAGAAAGCTCGTCAACTCGTTTCACAGCAACAACCGCGAGGATACCCGTGTGTCGATCCAGACCCTGCATGCCCAACCTCGAGAACACAGAGAGAGAAACGCAGAGCCCGGGGGATCAGGGGCCGTACCATTTTTGCAGCGAGCGCAGCCCGTGGATGGCGCGCCACTCTAAACGCGTGAGACGAGCAGCCGCCCTTTCCTCCTTGGTCGGGTTCCGCAAGCCGTTCGCGCGTCTCTAACGCGTGATTTGTCGATTTGAAAACTTGACTTCTGGCTCGAAAACAACCGTGATGTCTCCGGAAGCATCAGAGGCAAGGGTGACAGCGCCCTCGCTATGAGCTGAAGTAACAGTGGGGCGAGGGGCGAGAGCAGGCTGAACAGGTTGAGCAGGCTGAGTGCCACGGGCTGGAGAAATTGGAAGGGCCTCTTTCGTCATTGAGCTGATCGAGTCGGCAGGGGGCACGGTGGTGGTCTTCATGCTCTTGCGATAAGGGACGGCATATTTACGCGGGGTATTGGGGTGGCATTCCACGCTGGAGGAAAGGCCTGTTAGCTAGTCTTTTCCAAGGCGGATGTGCAGTGTAAATTTACATTCTAGACGTTTGTGACGGTGGAAAGGAAACAACAGAACGGGAAATGGAAGATCCGGGGCCAGATTTTTTTTTGGAATATTTTCTCGAGGTAGATTCGGGATTTTGGGTTAGTTTTGGTCATTACCGCATGATTTCGTCGAAGATGAGACCTGTGGAAGAAAAAAGACAGGTTAGCAAGATCCCACCAAAGTTCTGGACGGAAACTCGATGCTTACGCTTCAGCTGCTCCTTGCTCAGCGTGTCCTTGTTCTTATCAAAGTCGAAAAACTCCGGCGGGATCGGGTCGGCCGTCGGCTCGTCCTCTGGGTCGTGGTACGGCTCCAAGTACGGGTGCTTGAGCGCATCCTCGACGCTGATACGCTTCGCCGGGTTGAACGCCAGGAGCCGCTCCAGCAGGTCCAGCGCCAGGTCCGACGTTTTCGGGAACATGGCCTTCCATGGGATCTTCTTCTTAAAGGGCAGGCTGCGGATGTACTCGCGCGCGCGGCGGGATTTGATGCCATAGTAGTCCTCCATGGTGGGTGTGCCAAGCACGTCCAGAATGAGGGTGAGCTGGTGGTGGTAGTCTTTGCCGGGAAAGAGGGGCTTGCCGCTCAGCATCTCTGCGAGGATGCAGCCGACGGACCACACGTCGATGGCCTTGGTGTACTCTTTGAACGTGAGCATGATCTCTGGCGCGCGGTACCAGCGCGTGGCGACGTATTCCGTCATGAAGCCCTGGTTGTCTTCGGTGCTGGCGGCTGAGCGCGCAAGACCAAAGTCGCAGACTTTCAGATCGCAGTTGGCGTTGAGAAGCAGATTAGAAGGCTTCAGGTCGCGGTGCAGCACGTTGGCCGAGTGCATCGCCTTGAGAGCGCGCAGAGTCTGGTAGATGAAGTACTGGCAGTGGTCGTCCGAGAGCTCCTGCGTGCGAATGACGCGGTGCATGTCCGTCTCCATAAGCTCCTGGATGAGGTAGACCTCGGTGAAGCTCTCAAAGTTGCGCGGCTTCTGCAGGTCCAGGATCGAGATGATGTTCTCGTGGTTGAAGTAGCGCAACAGCTTCATCTCGCGCAGCGTGCGTAGACAGAACATAGAGTGGTCGAACGGCGTGATCTTCTTGATGGCGACCTTCTGCCCGGACGGCTTGTGCATGGCGGAGCACACGACACCGTAGGCGCCCTCTCCCACCACATCCTGGATATCGTATTGCTCAGACACATTGAATGAGATCTTCCTCGACCCACTCTGGGGCGGTCCTCGAGACATGGCGGCGTTTGCGCTGGAGGTCCCTCAAAAAGGACGTTCGTACTCTCAAGGCCTCTTCCTCTTTCGATAATAGTAGCGTGCCGCGAAGTCCAAATATGCAGGCGGTGGAGGCTCGTAGATATGCGCCGCAGCTCCCGAATCAGGCAGACCAAGACAATGCTTGTAGATTGAATCAGGGAATCGAGGGTGAGTAGCCTGTCGTGCCGCAGCGTGAGCAATATTCGGCTTCCAAATCCGTCGGCCCGCAGTGGCACGATAAAGAACGCAGATCCACACCCACGTGGGCCGTATGTCCCGCATGTGGGCAGCGCGCGGGTATAGCTGAGAGCTCTTGGACGTACCTGGTATGTCGCGCGCTCACCTCGTCAGGTCCCCGATGCGGCGGTCTGGAGCGTACGTGGCTGACGTCGGGACGGAGTTGGGGCTGGAGGGTAGTTCAGAGCTCGAGCCGGAGCGGAATGGCGGAGGCGGTCTCGAGGTCTCGGGCGGCGTAGTCGCTGTGTTCGGTGCTGCATCAGCGCCGCTCTCGTCTTGGGCCCGAGAGAGAGCATGCAGCCTCGAACCCGATCACAGTGGTGTCACTGCAGCCATCACTCACCTAAGGCGGGCTCACCACCAACGTCGTTCTGGCTGGGCCGGCGGCGGGGTTCGGTCGACGCGGCGCGGCGTCGATGGATGTCGTAGAAATGCGGCCGATGTGATGCGCCTGGATGGTGAGAGTATTCAGACGGATTGGATACCAGACGGGGAGGAGGTGAGGTGAGGTGAGAAGAAGAAGAAGACGACAGGAGGATGTTTCGAAGTGGACGTTCTGAAGCTCGAAACAAACGGAGGCCCTCCCCCCCCTCCCCACACCACCACACAGACGGCGGGGTCCTCACTGCCTTCTCTCCCATTCACGCCGCCCAGCTACGCGCGCTCCCTGCCACATCCGCTCCATCCGCCACTGATTGGTCGTCGTCCGAATTTCATGAAACAAATGCCATCGCCGAAACAGCCATTTTGCGCGCAAAGCGCGCTCTACTGGCTCTAGTCGCGTCTTGTCGCTTTATATGGACCTCTTACTTGTTCCTGTTGAAGACAGAGGTGCGACGCTTTTGACCTTCGGGGCCCGACGCCGTAGCGGCTCGACGCGACCCGTACCAGAGATTGCACAAGCAAGGTGGGGGCGTAGCGGGATGATCCCTGAACACGTCTGGGGCAGTGAAAGAGTTGTTTTCCTACGGAGGTAGCAATGATAGTATTCGTTTCTTGCTGCTGAAGCTATGATACATAACGATTGGATCGGTGTCTTCGCTGTTTCCCCATCAAACGCCGCTGAATGCAGCAGTGTCATCGCTCTCTCGTGGCATGACACTCCTTTCCACCCGTATGAGCCAATCCGAGACCGAAGGAAAGCTAACGATGGGGTAATAATACACCTCGGAGAATCTGGCCAGTAGATTCAAGACACTGTGCCGGTAGATGGCCCGACTGATAGCCGACCGTGGCCGTCTACCACGTCGTCATGACCTTGGGGTACTCTTTGCTGGAAATTCCCAGGTCTGCGAAGACGGTGTCGTCGCCTGCGAAAGATGTCAGTAAGGATTCTCGCACATTGTTGAACTTTGGTGCCTACTTGCCCTTGAGATGCTCCACCCTGATCTCATCCTCTCCCTCCAGCTTCTCCAGCTCCTCAGCAGGCGTCTCTTTGGAGTCGTTCTTCTCGTCTTTGGCCGTCGGCTCGAGGTTGTTGCTCTTCTCGAAGTCCTCACCAATCAACAGCATTTGTGCATTGGCGTAAACGAGGTGCTCAGGACGAGGAGGCATCCAGCTGCGGCCAGAGAACTCCTCGATGAAGTCCTTCGGATAGTCGGGCTTCTCCGCCAGCTGCGCGTTGGCAGGGCCGCCAGATTCAGGGTTCTTCAGGCTCATGACGAAGCTGCCCTTTGCCTTCAAGCCGACGTCAGTCTGGACCTCGCCGATCTCTTGAGGGATCGTGAGCTGGTATGCGAGGTGCGAAGTCCCTTGGCCGCCACCGGTGGATGTCATGGCATAGACGCCTTCGCCGATGGGCGTGACGTCGGGGGTGTGACGAGTGCCGCTGGTCTTGGTGCTGTAGTCTGATCCGGCAAAAAATTCTTCCTTCAGTGTCTCCATCGAGGCTTTGGCCTTCTCGACGAACACCATGAATCGGTCCTTGCCGCTCTTGGGAAACACCTTCTTGGGCAGCGCGATGAGACGGTTGTTGCCGACGTCCTGAATAGCGCCCTCGGTGATCTTGCCACCGGCCGGGAGAGGCCTGAGGACAAAAAATGTGCGCTGGAGATCTTGCACGCTCTCCGGGTTCTCGACACCCACGCGGCCGCGGGTGAAGAAGTAGATGAGCCCTTTCTCGAGAACGTTGTTCGGAAGAACCTCTTCGCGCTTTTTGTCTTCCTCAACAGCAGGGTCATCGATGTTGGCAGATTCGCCGTTGGTTGCGGTCGTGGGCTCTTCCTCCTGCTGCGCAACGTTAGCCATTTCGGGAACTGTACCCCGCACGTTGAATTTGACTCGCCTTGCTGGTTGTTCCTGCGTCACCCTCGTCCGCTTTGACCTGGCCGAGCGCGTTGGCTTCATCCGCATTCTTCTTTTCCTCAGTCTTGGTCTCGTCATTTGTGTTTTGCGCGGGCTCGTCCGGCCTCGAGTCGGCGGATTCATCTTTCTCGTCTCCGCCATTGGCCTTCTCATCATTGGTGGCCGCTCCAGCATCGGCGTCTGCCTCCCCACCAGCATCCTTTGGCTCAGCCGCAGTCTCCGTCTCCTTCATCTCGACATCCTCACTGCCCTTGTCGTCCTCGCCGTTCATAGCCGGGATAGTCTGCTCGAGGGTCTTCTGCTCCTTTTTC
This sequence comes from Aeminium ludgeri, assembly GCA_004216415.1. NCBI lineage: Eukaryota > Fungi > Ascomycota > Dothideomycetes > Mycosphaerellales > Aeminiaceae > Aeminium > Aeminium ludgeri. The sequence goes on along the minus strand of SGQK01000044.1, from coordinate 124,388 downwards.
GCATCGACTTGCTTGCCGCGCTTTGCCTTGGACGTCGGGCTGGTATCCGTGGCCTTGCGCTTTGTACCTGTAGTAGTCTTGGTGGTCGAGGGAGGGCTGGAGCTGGTTGCGCCGTCGCTCTTTGCAGCTTGGCGAGCGGAGGAGCGTGTACCGGCCATGTTGATTGTGTGTGAGATACGAAGCTATGTGATGTCAGTGAAAGCTTTAGCGATTATGCGCGACCCTCAATCGCAATGGCGAAAGACATACGATTGATGGAATGGCCTTTAAGATGATACGCTGCTCGTTGCGATGGAGGATTACGTCGAGAGTGTTGGAAAGAACCGCGGTGGGCGAAGTAGGTTGATAGCAGAAGGAGGGAATGAAGTGGAAGAATGGTAAGGTAGAGAGGAAGAGGAAGAGAAGGACTGTTGCGAGGGATGTCTTCGAGATGGAATTGAAGTAGACACCCCGGGAGTTGAGACCTTGAGACGCGTTGACGTCATGGTTCACGCGTCGTGCGCACGGCCTTTTCGCGCGTTCAGAGTGCGGCTGCAGTTCGCCCTTCAGACTTCACCTGCCTTCCCCAGTGAGGGAACTCGATATGTCGTCAGAACAAGATGAGCGTCTCGAGAGTGAGCTCGCCTTGCTTCAGGCCATGTACCCGGAGCAACTCACTTACGACGAGACAGCGCGGGAAGTGAAGTACAGCTCCGAGCAGGGCAGCTTTCATCTGCGGCTGCCCGACGGCTATTTGCTGGACGATTTGCCGCATGTACTGTCTGCGGTCGCGGGCAAAAAGGACATTGGTGGCGAGCTGAAAAAAGCCATCAAGGTGCTGAGTCCAGGTGAAGAGGTCCTGGACTCCATCATCACCTCTTTCTCTTCACTCTCCGAATCGACGGCGCAAGAACAACAGGCCTTAAATACTGAAGGCACAGTGAGGACGACGCAAAACTCCAAGGTCGAATCCAAGGCGACAATAGTAGTCTATCTCCATCACCTCCTCAACAGCAACAAGCGCAAACAGGCCCTCAACCCGCCATCGCCAGGCATCTCGGGCCTCACCAAGCCAGGCTACCCAGGCGTCCTCATCTTCGCTGGTCCGGCTCGAGCCGTGCGTGAGCATGTGCACGAGCTGAAGCAGCTCAACTGGGCCGCGTTTCAGGTCCGCATCGAGAGTGATGATACTTGGGAGTTTGCTTGGCAGGGAATGAAGGAGGTGGAGGGCATGGGAGACGTGGTAAGGGAGGTCGGTGAGGAGAGGCGCGAAATGTTCATGGAGTGTATGAAAATGAAGGGATGAATCAGTGATTTGGACCTGAGGATCGACGAAAGAGGGGGTACTTCGGATGTGAAGCGACGCTGGGCGGTGGAATGCCTCGCCGACGGCAGCTCAGCTCACGCTCTTAGCTCTCACTCTTTCAGCTCGGTCTACCGATCGCCTCAGCCATCCTGACGTGAAGAACGACGCGCAACAGCTTTCGCTCGCCCGAGCTGCTCCTGTCGCTGTCGTAGCTCATGACAGCCGTGCTGCTCGACCGTCCAATGCCAATCGGGGCTTTTGATCGAAAGTCACATGCACTTCGACCACGACGCCCAGCAGTAATGCCAGAGTGCGGCAGGAGACGTTACGATTTCTCGTATCATGGCAATTGCCGGCTTACCTGCAAGCGAATCCCTCGTCAAAGCCTCGGCTGCATGAGGTGGATCAGCGTTCGCATCAACGGCTATCCGCAGAGGAAGTCGCCCGACTTGTCAGCTTCGTGGAGTCCAACTATGGCCCAATCAACACCGCATTCCCCAATTCTATAATGGCATTGTCCTTTCAGCTCCAGACCCCGTGGCCAAGCCACTGAACAGGGATCAGAAGAATGGTGGGCTGACGTGTTTCAGCTGACGGCGTGCTCTGAAAACTTGAGCTCCGAACTATAAAGACGAGGCCAGACACTCAACTCAATCCAATTCACTCAATCAAATCACCAGTCCAAGCACCTCAGCGATACCCAAAAATCCTATCAACAAACACCCAGCAACCCACCAAGCACCCTGAACTTCAGAAACTATGGCCGGCACCGCGATCCCCTTCCTCGTCGACAACGGCAAGTGTACCGTCTGCAGCAGCTGCAGCAGCTTCACGCTCGACCCTGACAACAGCGGTGGCATGTACGGCGGCCGCAACTGCACCTGCGGCCACAACGAGACGAGTACGTCGAGCGCGCGTCAAACGCTGGGACATCCGTGGTGCAATTGCTGACAGGGAGCTCGCAGGCCACAAGTAGGGGCAGCGTGGAGAGCTCCCGTGGTGCAGACTGCGACGCGGGTGTGCTTGCAACGCAATGTTGCGCGTCGGCTCGGTGGTACGCGCTGGTGACGACTAGGCGATTGTGACATTGACTTAATCGATGTCAGTCGATGGCATGGTTTTTGCAGGCGGGTTGCGCCAAAGTTGGACACGCTCGTTACTCCTACGTACCTTTGCAAAATCTCCTGACTTTATTTTTGCGTCTTTTTTATCGTTCACGCGCGGTGTACGGATGGACTTTTGCGACTGGTACCGTGCCATCTGCACCTAGCTTTCTGCATTGCAGTCTTGGCTATACCTGTTTCGAGGGTTGGTAGTCGCCCTGAATCGCCTCGCGCGCGTTGCCCTGTGGGCATTAAGCTGCACGGCAAGCTGCTGGCGAGGCTGGGAGGAGACGACCTGGCGTCCCTAGGGGGAGAGCTGCACACACAACCTTCTATATAAGGTAGAGCTCCTCCGTCCAACACTCTGTTCCACACTCACTTTCTGAACCACCTCGACGACAACATCGTGCACACATAACCACTCATCTTAAGTCAACCCAAATCCAGAAAACATGACGGCTTTCACGCCCCTCCTCCTCGTCAACTACGGCGAGTGCAAGACTCAAGGATGCGATTGCACCGGCTTCGATCTCGACAAAGAAAATAGCGGCGCAATGACTGGTGGCCGTATCTGCACGTGTGGCTGCTGGGAAGGGGGTGAGTGATGTCCATATCAGGCCTTGACTGCACGGGAGCTTAGGCTAACGGCAGCCGGTGAAGCCCACAGCTGAGGAGTCGCATGGGGACTTGATGCGGAGCAGGGAGCGTCGTTGGTGGTGTCAGGGGAGCGTGGTCGGAGTGTGGCGTGATGTATGTGCTGAAGTTCTGTTGGTCGGCTTGATGGCGTGAGCTTTATCAGGCTACTCGAGTCCGCGCCGTCGTCTTGTTGGTGGGGTTGTCGTTGATTACACTCTTTGAATGCACAGAATCTTGAACGCCTGCCCGAATCTATCTACATACACCTGCTGTGAGAGCGCGATGTCTGCATGAGCTTCGCGGCTGAAGGATCGTGGTCGTCTTTGCTGCCTTGCTCGCCATCACGGCTGTACAGGGAACGCGAAATTCTTCTCAGATGTGACGAGAAGTGGAGGCCCCGAAGTCGTGTGACCTGCTTCGTGGCTCCCAGAGCGTGCTCCTCGTTCCCTCACCCGCCTTTACTCCTCACGAAAGCTGAGAGCGAGCGTTGGGGTCACCAGACAAACCCTCCAAGCAGGGAGCAGCAGGCCTCGTTTCAAAAGAAGCAGAGCGGCCGGGTGGGCGAAACCGTGAGGTGCCATAGTTGTATGTCGGCTCGATTACTGTGACGATCTTGTGGTATTTTGGCTGTTCGATACACTCATTAAATACAAGAGACGTGGAGCCGAACGTCAATGTCTTCCTTGCGATGATACCAATGCGCCGTTCATTTCAATCTCGATGCTTTGCGACGTGGACGTTCTCCAATGCGCGCTGTTGCACTGGCGTTGGACACCTCCATGGTGACATGTGTAGAGCTCTTTCTGAATCAACGCCCCCGCCGATTGTCTCCAGAGCGACAATAGTGACATGTTTGCGTGACCCTGCTCGGCTGTCGCAGCACCCCTTTGCAAGCTTATGACGGAGACGTATACCTTGCAAGTCGATCTCGAGGTGGTGTGATGGACCCGGTGGGTTTGACGGTTATGTTGTTGGACATTTTCATCGAATAATCATCGTAAGTGGAGCTGACACCCAGACTTCCTCTCCTGCTACTGCTTCGATATTTGCTTGGGACTTTCCTCAAATCTTTGCGGCAAGCTCAGGCGTTCCGCTGTCGACCTCAGCTCATCAAAGCTCTAGCTTCATGTAGCGCCGCCTCACTCTTCGGGAGACAAGCCGTGTTGCGAGTAAGGAATGGAAAGGATTTCTACTGCATTGGTAGCCTGATCACATATGGCTTCACGTCTTCACAAGTGGTGAGCTGCCCTAACGCCCACACCGGTGTGGGCAGTCCGGTGATCTCGTTCTTCGCATTAGCTGAGACTTGAGATTGAGAAGGCAATCCTTCCAGGTTCGCTGCAGCTGCGAGAGCAGTGGCCTGACATCTTGAGTGTCTTCTGCACACCCACGTTGTCCGACTAGCGCAATGCACGCAGGCAGCACTCTAGCAACTTACCGTTCCACCTCAGGCGCCCACGTGTTTCTCGCATGGTAGTCAATAAGGGTATAAATACTCATCCGGAAACACGAAGCCGCCATCTCGCCAACCCTCTGGCACCCCCGAACACTCATCAAGCTACTTGGTAATCTCACCTCAAAGCATCACTTGATCACCTCCTCATTTAGAATGGCAGCATCTTTCCAACAACGCCTGATCGATCACGGTTCCGGTCCTTGCGATGTTAGGGGCTGCGACTGCTATGAGTTCGCGCTGGACATTCACAGCGGCATGCAGAGCGGCCGATGGTGCGGTTGCGGACATCACTACAATAGTAAGATGACAGCGTGCCCTGCACTACCCACGCGAGCGTATCGGCTGACGATAGGCTAGACCACGATGACCGAGGGGGAACTCCAGGTGTGAATCTAAAGGTGTCTTGAGGGTTTCTTGCTCGCGGGCTTTGGTGGTGGCAACGGCGAAGGGCGTGCAACGTGCTGTTCTGAGCGAGCTTTGGGGGTGGCTTGGAATTTGCAAGAACGTGGCAATGCTCCCTGAATAGTTCAATCGGGTTCCAGTCCCATCGTTTGCCAGAAGCTTTTCATTAAGCTACCCAAGAGCTGAACAGAAAGCAGTGCAAAGGGAGCGCAAGGAGGTATGCATGCAGTGCGCGCGTCACTAGAGCGGCAGAAAATAAGGAAAGGGTGGAAACCGAGGAGTGAAGATTTTGGATTTTCAAGAGCATCTACCTATTCAGGTTAAATCTCTCAGTGTCGATTCGAATTGGTGTGGCGCGGGGCGCACGTGGACTTCCAGCAACTCCATCGTCCGAAAGTCCCAGCCCGAGCCTTCATGATTCTCGACGGTCTCGAAGTCATGCAGGCTATAGTGATCCAGGCAAACAGCTTCAACGCCGTCGTTCCAGACTCAAACTCAGCATTGGCTTGACTGCAAAGGTAGAGCAAGCATCTCCGAGCTGTTGATAGCGACTCTTCCGGCGTCGAGACCGATGGAGTAGCGATTTCGATAAAATCAAGCGATCTGTGCTCGTTCTTGCCATGCCGTGAGCAACCAGTACCGCGTGCGCTGGGTTCGTGTTCAGACGGGTCTCAAGAGTCATCCAATGGACTGAAAAGACGCACGCCGTACGTCCCGCAAGCCAATTCGGAGCGCTTGCGTATTGCGAAACGAAGCTGGTGGGCAGAGTATTTCACAAGCTTCGCGCCCCTCGATCACTGCTTCTGGCTTCCCTGGGGTAGTGGTTCCTCCGCTGGGACATCTTGTGCCGGCGCATCCTCGTAGAATTCAACGTTCCCGTCTTCGCCGAGCTTCCCCTTTTTCATAAATTCGCCCTTCTCCCTCAGGATATCCTCAAGCGTCACCGACTTGTCGGAGAAGATCTTCATGTGATCGCTGATAAGGTGCCGATTCTTGCAACTCGGGCAAGTAATGAGGGTCGTGCCATAGTGATAGGCTTGCTTAGTGATCCTGTGAGAGGAGCGGTGAATGCATTTGCGGCAGGTAAATGTCTGTTGAGATGAAAGTTAGAAAATGAGACGGCTGGTTCTGGTTCCCATCCAACATACCATCTCGTATGCTGGCTCTTGCGCCTTGCGCGCGCGGAGTGCCTCTGCTTCCTGCTCATTCCCTGCATCGGTCTCAGGTCGATCGGTAAGCGATGATGGTGGTCGCGAGTCGTTCGACTCGTGGCGAATCTGGTTTGCTACGCGCGCGCCGCCGAGCTGTTTGCGCAGGAGCGAGGGGCGGACGTGCAGGTCGCGGACCTGCTGTTTCGGCTGGGCGAACGTCCGGATGGAGACATGTTGCTGTCTGCAGACCTGCTGCAGCGTACGTTGAGCCGCTCTGGTGGATGTTTGGATGTTCATGGTGATGATAGAGCGAAGACAAACACTTTCGAGACAGAGGCGCTCTTCCCCGGAAAGAAAGCTTCGCCGGTTCCGGCGCTGCGTCACTACACATGGCGCATCCCCGGGCTTTTGCCGAAAATAGATGCTCCTCTTACCACATGCGTCTGGAGGTTCACTCCGCACTCGCCGCGAACATTCCGCGCGCGAACTCGCTTTTCACCTCAAATCCAGACCTTTTTCTGAGTCTAACTATTCACTAGATCTTCTGCAGTCTCCAGCAATCCGCGTCACTTCACTCCAAGCCTCACCTCCGTCGTGCATGACCCCTCACTGCCCGCCAGATGATCGATACCTCTACCGCTGAGGGGCAAGAGCGTTGACGCAAGACGAAAAATAACAGACGATGGCCTCGCTGGCTGGTAGAGGCAAGGCTAAGATAAGGTCCGTCACTGCTTGTTCCACTCTTGGATCGTTTCCACTGACGCATTCTACAGGGCGCCACGCAGAGTACGTTCCTCCCCTGTCACATGCGGTCACTTCACATGCACACCCAGTCGCACAAAGAAACACCCGGCCTTGGCGCATGCATTGCTTGTCCTTGCTCTCCGCGATACACTGCGCAGAAAGAACTCCAACACTGCGCCATGGCTAACAAGATCCAGGGTCTCAACGGCGCCGACGTCGACTTCGAAGCTACATGGCAACTCCTCGAGCGAGCCTTCACCGAGATCCACACCAAGAATGCTTCGGCGCTTTCATTCGAAGAGCTGTACCGCAACGCCTATCAGCTCGTGCTGAAAAAGAAGGGGGACGAGCTATACCAGACGGTTGCACAGTTCGAATCCACATGGTTGAGTAACAACGTTCGATCGAGCGTGGTGAGGCTGCTGACAGCACCGCTGCTGTTCCTCACGGATGGCACTGGACCGTCGCTTGCAACGCCTGCTGAGCGACGGGTCGCTGGAGAAGGCTTTTTGAGGAACCTCAAAGATTCATGGGAAGATCACCAGGTGTGCACGGGCATGCTGACAGATGTCTTAATGTACATGGTAAGTCAACGCGAATGGCACTTTGGACGATCTAGTGTAACTTACGTAAAGAATCAGGACCGGGTGTATTGCACCGACCAGCGTCAGCCCTCAATCTTCGCAAAGGCTATGGGCATTTTTCGAGATCGCATCCTCCTCTCCCCCGTTCGCAGCGAATCGCCAGATCTCATCAACGTTCTATCATCAATCATTCTCGACCAGATACAGATGGATCGCGATGGAGACCGCATAGACCAACACCTCATCAAGGCAAATGTGTACATGCTTGAAGGGCTGTACCAGTCGGATCAAGAGGTCGAGGACGAGAAGCTCTACCTGCGATACTTCGAACCGCACTTCCTCGCGACAAGCACCCAGTTCTATCGAGACGAAGGCGAGCGCATGTTGAAAGATTCAGACGCGGGAACATATTGCAAAGAGGCGAAACGGCGAATAGACGAGGAAAGTGATCGATGTCGGTCGACACTTTCTGACAGCACGAGTCCTAAGATCCAACGCGTGGTCGAGGACGAGCTGATTAGGCACAAGATGAAGGGCTTGATCGAAATGGATAGTGGGGTTCAGCACATGGTCGAGAACGAGAAGCTGCACGAGCTGAGCTTGGTGTTTGATCTGGAGTCGCGCGTTGATCCGCGGAAGACGGAGCTCACGAGGGCGATACAGAAGATCGTCAATGACATGGGCACCGAGATTAACAACTCAGCTGTCACTGCGGCGCAGGCGCCCCCAGCGCCAGCAGGCGAAGAGCCAGAAGGAGAGAGGCAGAAGTCTGGAGGCGCTCGTCAGATCAATCAGCAGACAGTGGCGGCATTGAAGTGGGTGGAGGATACGCTTGCACTTAAGACGAGGTTCGACAAAATCTGGACGACGGCGTTCGGCTCCGATCAGACACTTTCGACTGCCCTCACGCGCAGCTTATCCGACGTGATCAACTCGTTCCCCCGAGCCAGCGAATATATCTCGCTGTTTATTGACGAGAATATGAAGAAGGGAATCAAGGACAAGACTGAGGCCGAAATCGACGCCACGTTGGAGCAGGCCATCACCACACTGCGATACCTCCAAGACAAGGATGTTTTCGAGACATACTACAAGAAGCATCTGTGCAAACGTCTGCTGCTTAAGAAGAGCCAGAACGTGGACGTTGAAAAGCAGATGATCTCGAGGATGAAGATTGAACTTGGCAACGCCTTCACACTCAAACTGGAAGCCATGTTCAAAGACATGACGCTGTCGGCAGATCTCACGAAACAGTACCGCGAGCGAGTGGCTGGCCTTGGCGATGCGGATCCAAAGCGAGTCGACCTCAGCATCAGCGTGCTGACCTCGATGACCTGGCCACTGGAGGCTTTCCGCAGCAGCGCGGATGACGGCAAAGAAGGCCGCTCAAATGTCCTCTTCCCCTCTTCCATCGAGCGAGTCAAGACTGGCTTCGAGCGCTACTATGCTGAAAAGCACTCCGGCCGCAAACTCACCTGGCAGACCAATATGGGCGACGCCGATATCAAAGCCACCTTTCCCAAGTCCCGCGGCGGCAAGCCCATGACGCACGACATCAATTGCTCCACCTACGCTATGCTCATCCTCCTCCTCTTCAATGACATCGGCCCCCAGCAAGCTCTCACCGTGGAGGAGATCCAAGCGCAGACCAATATCCCCATGTCGGATCTGAAGCGCAACCTGCAGGCCCTGGCTGTGGCACCCAAGACGCGTTTCCTGGTCAAACAGCCAATGAGCCGCGAGATCAACGCCGGTGACTGCTTCTCTTTCAACGAGAACTTTGCGTCCAAGATCATTAAGATTAAAGTCGGCGTCGTGTCCGCAGGCAACAAGGTCGAAGGCGACAAAGAGCGCAAAGAGACCGAGAGGCGCAACAATGACAGCAGGAGCTTCGCCGTCGAAGCGGCTGTGGTGCGCATCATGAAGTATGTCTATAATCCCTTTCAACATCTTGCTCGTACTATGTACAAAGCTAACATGTCGCACCAGGCAACGCAAGCACCTCGCGCACGCCCAGTTGCTCACGGAGACGCTCACGCAGCTGTCGAACCAGTTCAAGCCCGACATCAACATGATCAAGAAACGCATCGACAGCCTGCTCGAGCGCGAGTACCTGGAGCGCGACGAGCAGGCTCCGGTGCCCAGCTACCGGTACCTGGCGTGAGCCATTCGGGGTCTTCTGGCTCAGATATGAGTCTTTTCTGGCGTCCGAAAGGTGGATTATGGGGCGTGGGGCCTGGCACGGCGTTGCTTTGGTCTTGCTTGGGGAGGAAGAAAGGGCTACTAGACGTCAGGGATTGAGTTGATTTGTTCTACGCAGCGCGGCGCTTCTGGGCGCAGGGAAATGGATACTTTTTGCTGCTTGCTTTGGTAAAGCCGGGGGTCTAGTGGCAACGGGGTCGGGAGCGAGGCGGTATATCAGATGGCTCGGCAGAGTGACGCTCCACGACGGGCGATAGAAAGATGTAACTGGTGTGTTTGTCCCGCCATGGAAGGCAATGTGGAGCCTGCGGTGTGGTTTTGGGAATGCAGCGTGGCGGCGAGTGAGGAGGTGAGGTCGGTGCGTGAGGTTCGCGCTTTCCCCTTGCAGATGTTACCTTCAACCTCACCTCATTCTTTGCTCACGACTATCTTCTTCATCTTTCCAACTGGGTCTACCCATTGTGCGACACGCCAACCCAGCCACTCAAATGTTTGGAAACTATGCAGAGCAACGAAACGGGAGTTTTTAGTCGCTGCTTGTCGTCGTCTCATTGTCTGTTGGCGTTCCTTCAACATGTTTCGACGCAGCCATGATGCCTTCGGTCTTCTACATCGTTGTGTTGTCTCTATTTTCTCTTCTACGTCCTCAGCTACTCACAGTTCCTTGCGCGTAGTCTGCCTCATTGATGCGGAGACTCGGAGATGCCGATGAAAAAGACAGAGAATCTGCACATCCTCGAACATCCAACGCACCATCACGATGCAGATACACCAGGATATTGTCCCCAGCAGTTGGTGAGTTGGTTTCATTGTTCCTTACACGTGCCACTTTCTGGTTGGGGACGGCAGGCGTTAATGCCAAGGAGGTACCGACAGTCCCCGCTGACATGTCTCGCATGTCCCGCACCCACGGGAACACAGGACCACGCGAGGGGGGTTCCACAGCACGTTTTTGCTTCACGTCTGGCCAGACCCGGCGTATTCATGTTGTATGTCATCGCACACAGCGTTGAGCCTTGCAGAGACCCCACGACCACAACGCCATCGTGTGGCGACAAGCGAGGATGATGATGTTGATGCTTGTCGCACATGTTGTGGAGAACGGCACGACATGCAGATCACTCCAGGAAAACCAACCCGACCAACAGGTGCGATCCTCCACCATCGAAGATCTCGGGTTGGGCATGGCGCGATGCGCCCTTTTTCTTGTCGTGATGGAGTCGTGCATGTGCGGGCATGCCCGCTGTCTTGAAAGACGGTCTCGACGTCGGTGTCTTACGGTACTGAGTCCGAAAAGCAAAAGTCCTCGGCTGCGGGCCCAAAGACAACAGAACGAAGTGAAGTCGAACAGCGTTTTCCATTCGCTGGTGCGTTTGATTAACGCCCCCACTATATGCAGGCACAACGACGGCATCCCTGTTCAGCCGCGTCCGCGACCGCTGATTCGGGTCTAGCTTGGCGCACGACGCGGATTTGCGACGCGATGCACGGGTCAGGAACACGCTCACCCCTGATGATCCGCACCAACGCCTTTTCCAGACTCGGCGCCCTGGACTTCATCAGTCGGCCGGTGCCTTTCGCCCTCCGCCAGAGCGACGAGCCTTGAGCTGTCCACCACCAATGTTCGATGCGCGTATCAGCCACGCGCCTACTGAAGACGAATGGCAAGAGGGATATAGCACAGCGCCAATACCAGCGCCAGTACGCTCCAATTGCCGTCCCGCGAACCAAGTATGCAGGCCTGACGACCTGCAGCGGCCAGTCGAGTCGGAGCTGACGTGGTGAGACGGTTGTTCCTCCGACGCTGAGAGACCAGTGATCCACCTGCGCCTACACCCGCCCGCCCTCTTCTCTTCCTAAGACCTCTACCGGTCCGTTCCCCTGCCGGACGCATGGGATTATGCCGTGATCTTTGCAGAGACTGGCAGGGCCAGACCTCCAGTCGCGTGAAACACCGCCACAACAAGGTTCGTTGGTTGGAAGGGGAGATGGGGCCGACGACGTGGCAGACCAGCTTGAACCCCGACACGAAAAGAGAATTGGTCAGGTACCAACGTACTTTTCGGCCCCCTTCTCTATTTTACGCCTGTTCCCTCCTCCTCCCTTCTTGATTCCCTCGTCACCTACGCTGCATTCTTTGGATCAATTGCTGTCACTCTCTTTTGAGCACTCTTGTCGCTCGTTGCACTCACTGTCCCCCGGGACGCACATTCTTTTTAGAATACCCAGTGATTGCCCATCTCTTGTAGCGCTCTTGTAGCAGCTTCGTTCGCGCAACCACTACCAGCTCATCAGCAACTCCCGACGTTCCTTCGAACTCACAATGGCTCCCTTCAGCCAGCTCAGCGTCTTGGCTTTCGCCTCGACCGCTCTCGCCATCCCCTACGCTCAGAGGCCTCAGGCCTACGGCGCCCCCCAGGGCTACGGCGCGCCCCAGGGTTACGGCCACGAGTCTCTGCACTCGACCGTGCCCGCTGAGAAGACCACTTCCGAGTACACCGCGCCGGCCGCGTACGAGTCGACCACCGCCGTCGCCTCCAGCTCGGCTGCCAGCTCCAGCCCGGTCGCGCCCGTCGACAGCACCGACTCGTCGGCCGCCTCTTACTCCAGCTCGTCGGTCCATGTCCCCGTCGGGCCCGTCGACTCCAGCACCAGCCCGTCCGCGTACGCGCCCTACCCTACCGGGCCCTCCGACAACTCCACCTCGGTCTACGCCCCGACCGGCGTGTCCACCTCTTCTTCGGTCCACGTGACCATCTCTCCGTCCAAGCCCGCTGGCGGCGAGGGTGACGACACCGAGTCCGACTACTCGCCTGTGCCTACCTCTGGTAGCGACCACCCGTCGTACGGCTCCGGCAACGGCGACGACAGCGACAACAACGACTCAGGCTCCGGCAACGGTGGCTCCGGCCACGGTAACGCCGGCAACGGCGGCTCTGGCAACGGTGACGCCTACCAGTGCCCCGCCGACGTGACCGTCACCACCAGCCTCGTCGAGACCGTCACCGTCACCGCTGGCTCCAAGCCTTCCTCCACCGACGTCTCTCCGGTCACCGACGCCACCTCCGAGCACGAGACCAAGCCCGTCGAGTCGGCCACCAAGCCCGTCGAGTCGGCCACCAAGCCTGCTCCGTACCCCACCGCTGGCAAGGACACCACCTCCAAGGATGTTTCGCCCGTGACCGAGGCTTCTTCCGAGACCAAGCCCGCGTACACCGCGCCTGCGTACGGCGGTGACGACTCCGAGGACTCGGACGACTCTCCCTCGAAGCCTGAGACCACCTCGGCTCCCCAGACCACCGCCGCTCCTAAGGAGACCAAGTCGGAGACCAAGGAGGCTCCTTCTTCCACGACCAGCTCCAAGGAATCTTCCAGCTCCGGCACCAGCTACGGCGGCAAGGGCTTTGGTGGCGGCAACAAGCGCGGTCTCGCTTACAACGACGCTTCCCTGACCGAGTGCTTCGAAGGCGAGAAGAAGACCTCCTGGGGGTTCAACTGGGCCGCCAAGTCCGACGGTCTATCCTCCTCTTTCGCCTTCGTGCCTGAGCTTCACAGGGATGAGCCCATGTTCACCGACACCTGGGCCGTCGACGCGCAGGACGCCATCGATAACGGTGCCGAGTACCTCTTTTCCTTCAACGAGCCCGACCACGTCGACCAGGCCAACATGTCGCCCACTGACGCCGCCGAGGCCTGGATGAAGCACATGGACGCCTTCTCCAGCAAGGCTGTGACTCTGACCCCCGCTGTCACTGACGGCAAGGGCCTGAACGAGGCCGGCATCCCCTACGGTCTTGAGTGGCTCGACCAGTTCTTGAGCGCCTGCACTGACTGCAACATTGGCGGTATCAACGCCCACGTCTACACTTCGGCCACCGACCCCGGCTACTTCAAGAAGCACATCGACGATTGCATGAAGATGGGCAACAAGCACGGCCTCGGCAACCTGCCCGTCTTCGTTGGCGAGTTCGCTGCTGAGGGCTCCGACGAGGAGGTCAAGAGCTTCCTCGAGGAGGTCATGCCCTGGATGGATGGCCAGGATCAGATCGTCGGGTACGCGTACTTCATGGTCAAGGAGGGCGAGCTTGTTACCGGCACCGAGCCCAGTGACATCGGTTCCACGTACGCTTCGTACACCAACTAAGCTTCTCTGTTGTCTTGTTAGGGACGGGCGGTTTGGAGTTTTTTTGCCAGGCGAGGGGTCGGCGGGAAAGGGAATGATGGGAATACTCTTGGGTAGGCAGCTTGCAGTTTTGCGCCTAGGGAAGGCCTAGCCTTGACATTATTCAAATGTACATGATTCAAAACAAATCTCTGCGCGCGACGTCCATTCGACAGTGAGGTTTGGTGAAGAACAGTAGGTACACGAAGGACGGCGGCGACGTGAGGTTTCTATATGTGGCGGCTGTGCCGCAGCCATGCCTCTACGCGCCGGCCCCCTGCACTTTCGGTAGATGCACAGTCTCACTTACAAAGAGACGTGAATGCAACTTTGCGGCACGGACGATCCGTTCCTTGGCTTTCACGCTGCTCGAAATCATTATTTCTGAAAAGGAAGAGCATTCACTTCTTGATTAGGTAGGGAAAGGTAGTCAACATCGAAGGTACTGTATGCTTGGCGTCGCCCCGCCCGGACCGGAGGACGCTACAACCGTTTTCAAAACCACTGTCGCAAATTCTGGGCGGGCGCGAGCGTAAAGCGCATTTTTTCAAAATAGCGCAAACATGAGTAGCGCAGTCAATACTACTCTAGCTCTATTATTTAATGCCTCATCTGTTGTAATTAACAAGTTATCAAAATGCGCAGAGGCTACAAAGTGACATTTTGTAGGAACTTCAAATTTATTAGGGTACTGTTACCCTAAGCAGCCTAGAGAAGACACAAATACTACTCTACTAGGCCTAGCTACATTAATACCCTATGAAATTGAGAATATAGTACATTAGAAGACAGCTCTAAAGTGACACTAAATTTTGGTGTGCTGTTCAGAAATATTGAAGCTGTATATGTTGCGCTATCTGCGTTTGCGCTATTCTAGAAACATCTGCTAGACGGTCGCGAGCCGCCTAGAATTTGCGACAGTGGTTTTGAAAACGGTTGTATGCCCTTCACTTCTCTAAGTCCCTCTGACTTCTACTATCTACGGACATTCAGGGCGAAGCACCCCTCGATTCCGCGACAAAACGTTCATTAGTGTCAAGAAGAGTTGCCTCGGTGACGCTCGATAAGTTCCTAGACGAACACGACTACACTACCTCGAGACCACCGACTTATGTCGGCTCTTTTCCACAAGAGCGGCACTCCCCTATTCGGTTTTCGGCAAATACACAACTTATGAAGTATAAAGTTTCCAGCACCGAGTTTGTTTCAGATCCACGCTCTTTCGCAATTCTACAACGGCCTCAGAAGATTGCTTTCCGTCAAACCCGTCTCCTTCCCCGTTTGCTCCACCCCCGCCCTCCTCCACAAGACAATCTTTCCTATCTCAATATGCCGGCTTCTCATCACCCCACCCCCTTCGCCTTCACCCCAACGTACCACCAAAAATCCTACCCCCACATCGCCCCCTCTCAGTTCTCTCTCTCCGCCCGCTCCGTCCTTGTCACCGGCGCGAGCAAGGGCATCGGGCGCGCGGCCGCTGTCTCCTACGCTCGCGCTGGCTGCACGCACATCGCGTTGGGCGCACGATCGTCTCTAGAGGAGACTGCGGAGGCTGTGCAGGCCGCGGCGCAGGAGGCTGGTCTCTCATCGCCAACGTTGCTTGCGTTGAAGCTGGACGTGACAGACGAGGGCAGTGTGAAGGCGGCTGCGGAGCGAGTTGCAACTGCCTTCGGCGGGGAGCTGGACGTCATAGTCAACAACGCTGGTGCGCTGGAGCCGTGGCGGCCGCTGGGGGAGAGCGAGGTCGACGTATGGTGGCGGAGCTGGGAGGTCAATGTCAAGGGCGCGTACTTGATGACCCGAGCGATTTTGCCGCTGCTGTTGGCGAAGGGGGATCGAGGGCTGAGGACCGTGGTTCAAGTTAGCTCATCGGGGGCGCTAATGGTGGCGCCTGGAGCGTCGGCGTGAGTCTCGTCTCTCTTGCTCTCTTCCTCTCCCACGAGCGGCCTTGTTTTTTTCTCGTTCGTGAGGGAGTCTGTGCCATGCCCCGCTGCCTTCCTTCGACTGACATCAGCGAAACCTCAGCTACCAAGGCTCGAAACTCGCTCTTGTGCGCATGGGCGAGAGTCTCTGCGCCGACTACGCAGCCCAGGGTCTGCTGGCTTTCAGTGTGCATCCTGGCTCCGTAGCGACAGAGCTCGCGCGGGGGATTCCCGCCGAATACCAAAAGCATCTGACCGACGACTCCGCGCTGGCGGGCGACGCGCTAGTGTGGCTAACGGCACAGCGGCGTGAGTGGCTCGCGGGGCGATATGTGAGCGCGAACTGGGACTTTGCTGAATTAGAGGAGATGCGGGAGCGGATTGTGGATGAGAATTTGTTGAAGGTGAATTTGGATTTGGGCGTTTGAAAGACTGGATTTCTTGGCACATCGTTGTGATTTGTACGGCCGAATGCCCCTTTACACTATTACTACTATATCCAAGCTAGAGCCAGACATGGCAAACCCAACATCCATCCTTTGCCATCATCACTGCTCCAGCGGACGGCTGCGCCTTCCTCCGTCACCTGGGGCGGTTCATCATGGCCCTCCCCGCCCCCCTCACCGTCTTCGCCATCTCCTCCCTCGTCCTCGCCACCCTCACTGGTATCGTCTTCCCGGCCCTCGTCGCCGTCGCCAGACACGACATCGGGCAAACGCCCGGACGACGTAGCGATTGATCCAGGACCCATAGACGACATCTCCGCCGTTCCCGAACTCACACTCGCGCCTTCCTCTTTCCCCGCGAGGCCTTCTCTCACCGTAGCGGTATACCCTCTCCCGCCATCCGAAAAGATAATCATCGTGGGCGCCGCATCCGCAGACCCCCCAGGACCAGAGACCACCGGGGAAGTTTCCCCGAGAGCAGAGGCCTCGGCCTCCGACGCAGAGCTGTGCACCACTCTCGTCGTCGCCACAGTGCTGCCGTCGACCAAAAGCCCCCGTGAAACATCCGCGCTCATCACTGCGCCGCTGTCAAGCGTGGCGACGTCGCCCGCGCTCGCGCGTAGAGTGATGCTGTCGAAGGCGTAGATGGGGCCTGCGGCCTGTTCGGCACCGGGCGCGGAGAGGGTGTCCCCAGATGCAGCAGGGGAGTTCGGGTCGGCAGGTCGCGCAGGCACGGGGTCGCCATTGGCAGCGGTCGCTTGGGGCGCCCCTTCCGAGTCTGGCCGAGCCAGCAGCGCGTTGCCGCTACTGTCGTCGCTGGTCCCGGGTTGCGTAGGCTCGGAAAGTTGACCAGCATCTCCACCATTGCCACTGTCGTCGTTCGCAGTCGATGCCGTACCGTCTCCTGGAGGCGCGTCGTCGCTCTGGCCATTATTTGCCGGAGACGTCGCCTCATCAGCGCCATCGGCAGTCACCACAGGCGGCAGCGCGACCACAGGATCTGGCGGTGATTCTCCAGGTTGCGGAGCTTCGGGATTGGAGGGCTGCTCGGCCTCGGGGGACTCTGCGGAGGGGTCGCTAACAGGGAGCTCAGGAACTGCATCATTGCCTGTGTCGTTGGCGTTGGCTTCGCCCTCGGCAGCACTGCCAGGTGAAGCTGGTTCTCCTTCGTCGTTCGGCGGGCTGGGCTGGGCTGTATCTGACGAACTATCGGCTTGGTTTCCGCCGTTGCCATTGTTGGCTTCGCTCTGGTCGTTGCTGTTGCCTGGGTCCGCGTCATTGTTCGATGGAGTGCCATTCCCGTTTGCAGCGTCGTCAGAACCGGGGGAAGACGCGTCCATGGGGTCCTCTTGATTTCCAGGCGAGCCGGAGCTGTCTTCCGACCCAGGCACTGGAACCACGCCAGGATCACTACCGTCGCCTTGGTCATCATCAGACCCGCTGCCGGTATTCTCATCGCCTGTAGGGTCCTCTTCATCTTTGGGCAAGCCTTGGCTGTCCTCTGGCCCTGGCACGGGAGCCACGCCAGAATCGCTGCCACTGCCTTGGCCGTCGTCCGAACCACTGCCGGTATCTTCGCCGTTTTCAGCACTTGGCGGGTCAGGACTAGCAGGATCAGAACTGCCGTTTTCGCTGGCGTCGCCATCACCTGCTGGATCTCCAGGGACACCTCCAGATTCGGGCAAAGACTCAGCATCTTCCCCAGATCCGTCGTCCTCTAATTCTTCGCCTGGATCACCACCAGACCCTCCACTCGAACCACCACCCTGCCCCGAAGATGGATCACCCGGTGCCTTTGTAGCTCCCGGCAAGTCCCCGTTCCCCACACTACTCCCCGGCTCCGGTCCTTCCGTTGCCCCTTCCCCAGCCTCATCCGTCGGTCCTCCAGGCATGGTCGGCTGCGCGGCCAGATGTGTAGCCGTGAGCGCCAAAGGCGGGTCGAGGATGCCGCCCACGTAAAGTGCGCACGAAGACCACGCGGGGTCCATGGTGCGCATCTGCGGTGGCACGGCGAGGAGCGGCCGATAGGACTCTTCGAAGATGATGCCGCCGCAGCCGTTCGAGCGGTCGAACCAGGGCTCGCCGTTGATGTGGGCGTCGTATTCGCCGAAAAAGCCGCCGGCAGTGCATCGGGCCATGCAGTCTGTAGGGGATATCAGCGTCAGTTCAATAGATGGGTGAGTGGTGGGGGAGCGGCGTACTATAAGCGGAGAAGGGCACGGGAGCATCCAAATCGGCAAAATCAAGCTGGGTTGCGGTCCCGAACTTGTCGTTCTGGTAGCCGCACATCGAATAAACATAACTCGAGGGCACGGGAAGAATGGAGCCCGTGTGCTTCGATCCGACCGCGCCGCACTTATTCCTTGCCTCCGCCGACTCGAAGGAGATGTACGCCATGTTTTCGTAAAGTGTTTGGCCTTCGTAGATTGCATAGGGGCCTAGACTGGTTAGCCTCTCACAGGGGATGGGGCTAGGAAGATGGGATCCCGACTCACCGGTCTTAGGTGGGCTGGAAATGTTCATTGGAGCGTAGGAGCAAGCCTCGAGGAAGGATCCGATGCTATCAACCGTGCTCCCGTATGGGCATTTGGTGCCACTCTTGGTAGCCCTCGTAGCGCACATGTCGCGTGTGGCGCTTGGTGTGATGGGAAAGTAGAGCAGCTCGACTGTCCCGCCAACTATTGTGCATTGGCCGCATTCGTCTGTTTGAGTCGTCGCGGTGGTCGGCGTTGGCTTGGGTGTCTCACAATCCGCCCACCGCTCTTTCGGAAAGGATGACAGTTCTGCAAGTACGGTACCGCCTGGGGAGAGATAGTCCGTCGAGTAGATGTCCGGGTCGCCGTAAAAAAAGACGAAAGGATAGCCGCCGTACTCGTCGGAGTCGTATGTCTTGTTGCCAATCGTCAATGTCGGAAGTGGCGTGACAGGGGCCCAGGAAGAAGTGTTCGATCCAATGTTGGTGTTTCCATAAGCTACGGCCGTTGGCGGGGAAGCCAAGCTCACTGTGATGTCGTTGGTACTCCTGGCGGAGCGAGATGAAGTAAGATAGTCCATCATTGATTCTGAGAGCACACCGCAATCGCTGAGGTTGATGCTGCAAGATGGTTTGGGTCCACTGTAGGTCATCGAAGAGGTCGACCAGGTGATGGTGCTATATTCCGTCATCACTGAGACCGAAGTCAGGTTGCCATTGATCCGGGGAATACCATCACACAAGGTAGTCATGTTTGCGGTGTAAGCCGTCGGGGTCGCAGTCCTGGTTTCGGTCTTTGTGATCTCGTCTGACATTTGCCATTGCCAACTCTCGAAGTACTCATAAGCTGACAATTCAGCCGAGCAAGCTTTGGCGTAGGAAGAGCCTGGAAATGATGGTCATCAGTCAAACCAATCTAGTGTAGGGTACGCGCCATCGACTACGCACCGCTTCCTGTGGCAGCCACGCTTGGACTAAAGAATTCCGGAAGATCAGGTGTCGACTGAGATTTTGTCATTTCCGGCGTCAAGAACGAAGTACTGGAGCTCTTGGTTCTTAACGTCGTTGAGCTAGACAGGATTCTGGAGCTCGAGGAGCGAAGCGTAACCACGGTCACTTGGGCAGTGGATGTGGTTATCGAAGATTCGAGGCTGGCAGAGGGCGCAGAACTCGAGCTTGCCGCTCGCGTGTCGACGGTTTCCGAGCCAGGAGCAGCTGTAGAAACGACCGAGGAAGAGGAATTGTTTGCATTTTGCCGTGCCAATAAGGATCGCGCCGCTGCTCGCAGAAGTTAGGCTGCGACGTCCTGTGGCCACAGTGATAGGGCTCTTACCAGGTTCGTTATTGAGAGTTGAAACAAGCGGGATCCAGGAGAGCAAAGTGCAGGGCAACAGAAACCATTGCATCTTCTTGGAGGAAAACGACTGTGTACGACACGCCAAAAGATCGAAAGCAAGCGGAAAGTCGCTCAGACTTACCTTGCCGGCGTACCTTGCGTCTTGTATACCTTCAATGGCGGACGGCTCGCCGACTGCGCATGCACACATGTCCAGCCACGATCGTCCCCCTCTCTACGCGCTCGACTTCCGGTCGTGGAAATGTCCGGCCCACGTCGACAAATTGCTGCATGCTCCTCGTCCTTGGGCCAATCACACGCACGAGCGTTGCCGCCGAGCACCTACCCCTTGCACGATGCTGGTCCAGGGTGCTATTGATAGCAAGTGAGCGGGGCCGCAATGGGCGAGAATCGATGAGTCTTCCATTTCTGGCTCGGGAACAAGTACATACTTGCCCAACAAGCCCGACAATACAATCAGCGGCAAGGGATGATGAGGCGGGGAGAGGAAGTGTAGTGGTGTTGGTGGTGACGGGACGGATTTTGATCCCGTCCACCCGCGTTTTCTGCCCCAGGCATTCCGCTCAGCTCGTGGCCGCATCTCGTCTCACCATTGGGCCGGCGTGACCCGAGTCGAGGCGAGCTTCCCCAGATCTTCAGCAACCGGAGGCATTGAGGATGAAAGTCCTGCTCACGTCCGTAGCAAAAACGAGAGAGGGGAGGAGCGACCTTCTCCCTTCGCCATAGGTTCAACAAGACTAAAGTCCACCGGTACATGTTTCCGTCCTCTCTTGTCCCTCCATCCGCCAAACCTCGACTGCATACCAACGCTCTGGAGCCATTGACCGCGAGAGTGTGATTGTGTGCAACGATGAAGTTCGGCCAGCAGCTCCGCAGCTCATTGGTGAAAGACTGGTACTACTACTACATCTCGTACGACGAGCTGAAGAGAAACCTGCGGACCGAGTTCGAAGATGCCGCCCCACCGGCCTCCGACGACCAGCAGCAACAGCGCCGCAAGAGGAAGCCCTGGAGTGAGGAAGACGAGCAGCGCTTCGTGAATCAGCTGGAAGAGGAGTTGGATAAGGTGTTCACCTTCCAAAAGGTCAAGAGCGAGGAGATCATCCGTCGGATCAAGGGCAGCGAGAAAGAGGTCGGCGATGTGATTGCACGTGCGGAGGAGCTGCATTCGCAGCAGGCAAATCCGCAGGGAAGCCGCAGAGGCGCAGGAGGTGTTGCTGCGGCGGCCGCCGCGGTCGAAGATGCGCCGTCAGAAGAGGAGTTCATGCTGCTGGAAGAAGACCTCTCGGACGTGATCGCCGACGTGCACGACCTGGCCAAGTTTACGCAGCTCAACTACACCGGCTTCCAGAAGATCATAAAGAAGCACGACAAGACGACTGGCTGGCACCTGAAGCCGGTGTTTGCGGCGCGGCTGAATGCGCGCCCTTTCTTTCGCGACGACTACGACGAGACGGTAATTAGCCTGTCAAGGTTGTACGACCAGGTGCGCACGCGCGGGTCTCCAACGCAGGGCGACTCTGGGGCGGGAGGGAAGCAGCAGAACTTTGTGCGCCAGACGACGAAATACTGGGTGCACCCCGACAACATTACGGAGTTGAAATTGATCATCCTGAAGCATCTGCCTGTGCTGGTATTCAACCCGAGCAAAGAGTTTGAGAAGAAGGATTCTGCGATCACGTCCATTTACTACGATAACCCGGATACGTGGGAACTGTACGAGGGCCGACTGAAGAAGACCGAGGGTGCAGAGGCACACCGACTGAGATGGTATGGCGGCATGGAGACGGACACGATCTTCGTGGAGCGCAAGACGCATCGCGAGGACTGGACGGGGGAGAAGTCGGTCAAGGCGCGCTTCTCGCTCAAGGAGAAGAACGTCAATGCGTTTATGCGGGGCGAGATGACGGCGACGCAGGTGTTTGAAAAGGCGCGGAAAGACAAGAAAAAGAGCGAGAAGGAAATCGACGATCTGGAGCAGCTGGCCAAGGAGATTCAGTTCCGCATGCTGGATCGAAAGTTGGTGCCCGTGTGCCGGTCGTTCTACAACCGGACGGCGTTTCAACTGCCCGGTGATGCGCGAGTGCGTGTTTCGCTGGACACTGAGTTGAGTATGACGCGGGAGGATAACTTGGATGGGCGACGCAGGGCAGGTAACAACTGGCGGCGAACGGATATTGGGATCGACTGGCCTTTCGAACAACTTCCGCCGGAGGACGTCGAGCGCTTCCCGTACGGCGTGCTGGAAGTCAAGCTGCAGACAGCGCAAGGTCAAGAGCCGCCCGAGTGGATCCGCGAACTGACGGCCTCGCATCTGGTGGAAGCCGTGCCCAAGTTTTCCAAGTTCATCCACGGCTGCGCGACGCTGTTCCCGGAACGCATCCACTTACTACCCTTCTGGTTCCCGCAGATGGACGCCGACATCCGCAAACCCGTCACGCACGGCTTCGGCATCAATCGCCCCGCTCAGAGCACCGACGCCAGCACCAGCGCGGAGCTCGAAGACGAGACAGACGACGAAATGGAAGACGACGACGAACAAGACAACGACCGCAGCACCCTCCGCCCCGAGCGCGCCGAGCCACGCGCCCTACCCGCCCCATCCTCCGACGATGACGAGAACGTCACCCGCCTACACGCCGCCCGCGACGCCCTCGAACAGCACGAAGAAGACCGCCGCACCGCGCGCATGAACGGCGGCGCCCCAACCCCCTCCCCAGACCCCAACGTCCTGGACGAAGAAGAACGCCTCGCCGCCCAACCCCTTGCAGATGACGACTACCCACTCTACGACTCTGACGACGAAGACGCCTCGGACCCCGACAAGCCGCCATCATGGCAGACCCGCGTCCGCCGCGCAGGCGCCGCCACGCTCGAGACACTCAAGCTCGCCGCACCCGTCCCGCGTCCGACGCAGATCCCCGCGCGCGAGGGGCGCTTCGGCCTCCCGAGCGCGGACAAAGTCGTGCAGCGCCGCTTCCGCGCGCCGCGTGGGAAGAAAATCCACGTGCCCGTGCGTGTCGAGCCCAAGGTCAGCTTTGCGGCGGAGCGGACGTTCTTGGCTTGGGCGAGTCGTGCCCCCCCCTCCCTCTCTTGACCTTTTGCCGGGCGTGACTGACGTATGCGTGCAGCTCGAAATCTCCATCCTCCTCTCCTCGATCGCAGCTACGCTGCTCAATTTCGGCGACCGGCTGTCGCTTGCTTCGGCGATTGGCTTTACGGTTGTCGCGCTCGCGGGGCTGGGGTATAGTTGCGGGCTGTTTTTGTGGCGGGTCGATAAGATCCGGCGGAGGAGGGCGGTCAGTTATCATGACAAGTGGGGACCGAGCGTGCTCTGCGCCATGTTGGTGGCGGTTTGTGGAGTGGCGTTTTGGGGGCGCTGGGGTGGGAGGGGGGAAGGGGGTTTGAGGGGGTGAGATTGGCGAGGTGGGGAAAAGGGTGTGTGGAGGGGTCTGTTGTGCTGCGGTTTGAATGATGTTTAGGTGGTGCAGAAGAAATGCTACATTTTGATTCTGCCTCCGTTGTGATCGGTCTGTTTGACGGTGCGTGAGCCTCGTGCTGTGCTGACGATGGCCACATGGGATTCCATGGCGTTGTTTGTCTCGGTTGAGCAATCTAGAGGCAGTGACATTGTGCATCTGTGTTGCCTCCACCCCAATCTCTGCTTTAGACTCACCAAACGCTACCTGCAAGACGGTCGAGAATGAGTGGAGCAATCCAGTGTCACCACTCGAGATAGATTGACTACCGCATCCGGACAGAGCAAAATACCCGAATGCAAGTTCGTTTTGCATCATCATATTAATTCTACAAGATAACGGGATCATGGTTCAACGGGCTTGTGGTCTAGGGGTATGACATCTTCTTAGCATTGCTGAGCTTGGAGAAGGTCTCCGGTTCAAATCCGGACTAGTCCAATTTCTTTTTGCGATTGAACGGGCGATTTTTTTTTTTGGACTGCTGCTGTGACCTAGAGAAGATTTTTGAGGTTTGCACCACTCTCGTTATTGTTTTGGGCTTGAGAGGGGTGGAGCTGTCTCGGGCGGGCATCGAAGCAAACAACGCTCGAATGCCCCAACCCCTTTTGCCCTCTCCCTTCGTCTGTCTCCTCTTTCTCTACAACACACCTCCAAAGGCTCGTCAGGGCACAAAAAAAGAACAGCAAGACAAACAGATGTTGGTCAGAGTATCTGCTTCAATAACGCCTGTCTACCACGAGGAAGATGGTCCGGAAGACCAGGCATCCGCGCGGGGCGACCATGCCGGCTCACGTCTCCCCAGACCCGGCACATCGCAGTTGCGGCGCCACGCACGACACCTCCCCGAGACAGCGAGATGGAAGCGAGGAGGATCTGCTCGGGATCGGTTTCTCTCCTTCTTTGATAAAAGCGACGCTGTGGAGGCGGTGGGGGCGGCATCTTCCAGCTACTGGGTCGTTTGCTTTTTGCGGCTTGTTCTCTTCTTGGCGCGCCCGGTTTGCGCAATTGCGGGCTGCTGACACTCTGCAACTTTTCGCGGCAGACCCGAGCACCGCCATCGCATTACGAGAGACGCAAGTGGACGGCCATTCGTGCATTCCGACAGAGGAAAGATTTCGACAAGCTGGTTTCACTATCTTGCCGCCCCAGGTGCCAAGGACTGAAATCATGCTTCGACAACGTTCGTGGCCGTTGCTATCTGTCGCTCACCAGAGATACCACAAACCTTCGCATGCGGCACCACAGCGTAAGAAAGATTTTGCGGGGCTCGATCATCTTGCTCGCATTCCCCTCTTGTCTACATCCCCGAGACCCCACGAGCTTTTGCGGAGTTCTCCAGGCCACCCTGCATCGGATCATTGGGAGGACCTCGTCTACACATTCCCTATCAATGATCGGCGAGATGTTATCTGTGGATCAAGTCGATCACATGGATCACAAAGGTCTACCGGGCCCATGGTACTCAGACGGAGCGCAGGAACAGCATGACAAAACTGCAGATATGCAACGATCGACGTCGATCGCATTGACGAGGCCCAGCAGAGTTGCCACAATGCATACAAACACAATGCCGATCATGCCGATAGGATCTCCGCATGCGTAGCCGACCTCTTTGGTGCCAAAAGCAATTGGAACTCGACGAGCGTCATGCTCCGCTGCTCCCGGACGAAGAGGACGTGAGCAATTCAACCACGGTCAGACGGTCAAGTATAAAGAACCTCTCATCACGCTCCTTCTCCTTCTCATTTCATCCTCACATCAATCCTTCCAAACACTAGCAAAACACTTCTTTCCCCCAAGTCAACCCCACCACCCACCGCAACAATGCAATACATCACCCTCGCCCTCACCACCCTGGCGGCCGTCGCCACCGCCTCCCCTGTGGAGCGCCGTCAGGCTGACACCCTCTGCCCCGGCCTGAACGGCACCCCCGTCTGCTGCAACACCAGCGTCCTTGACGTTCTGAACCTGTCCTGCGACCCTCGTGAGTTGATCAACATCGAATCAAAGGCGGACCATCTAACTAACGATTCCCCCCAGCCTCTGGCAACCCCCAGACTCCCGACGAGTTCGTCTCCGCCTGCAGTGGCATCGGTCTGACGGCGAACTGCTGCGCCGTTCCTCTGGTAAGGCAAATCCATTGTAGCTGCACAGCTCCGCGGTATTTTCACTGACACGGGGGGATTTCCAGGCTGGCGACGGTCTTCTGTGCACCACGGTGACCTAGAGTTGCAACGAGAGATAGAAGCTTTAGGGCGGTCTGTACATAGGGGATGATATCAATTGTGGTGCCACGAGTCTCTCACTCTTCACCATTCCTGTTCTTTGATATCATGCGATTTCGTGGCCGGAGACAAAGTAGTGTGCATATTCACATCAGCCAGCGCGCTGATGACACTACTTCTGGTGTAAATGAGCCATCCGCAAACAGGACAAACGGATCTTTTCGATCGGCCTGGCATGCACGATATCGTTGAAAAGGATCCGCAATCCTCGAGTGTCAAGACCGTAGATGTGTAAGGTGAGTAGTGACAAGGACCTCTACCTATATCAAAACAAAATGTATGTCGCTGACACTCGATGCTTTTATTTATGTGAAAACACCTCGTGCAAGATGCGAGTGGAGACGACGCTCGTCTGATCCGCCAATTCGATAAAAGGTCTTTCACACTGTCAGACTGTACTTGAAGAATTCTCTCACCCTGCTCGACACTTCCTGAACAGCATCTTGTCAGGTCGTGGAGCTCAGATGTGACGGAACGGGCTCTCAGATGATTGGTCTATAAAGGCGGCGGCTAGCGGGTGTCTGCATAGAAAGCTCGGCTGGTCTCGGAAAAAGGTCGGCTGGTCCGAGGCCGGTCGCCGAGACCATCCGAGCCTTTGCCGAGACCTGATGAGCTCTCGTGCAAGAAGCCGCTCTCGCCGCTGTAAGAAGCCGCTGTCAGTTGATGAAGTTGACGACCATAACAATCTGGGGAACAAAAAGCCAACAGAATAACCGTCAACTCTGGCATCTTGCCATGGGCTATTCACGGGTGAAGAAACGACACTGGAACACGCGGTTTCGTTGCCTTGCTCGGGGCGACTATGAATCAGGACCCTAAGCTCCTCGTCTGCTTCTGTATGTCCACTTCTTTCTGTTTTAACCTCGGACTCCCTTTGAGGCTGCGGAAGATGGAAAGTGGTGGGCTCAAGGAGTGCCCTGCTGGCAAGTCGGGGTGAATAGGTATTGACAATGCCCCAGCACGTCAACTTGGAAACACGGAGTGCCATTGTCGGATGTCCGCGATTGACAATGGTATTTGTTACCAAAAAGCGGCCCTCACAAGCCAATCTTCAGGTGAACTTATTCAATGGCGAGAAGACTGTATTGTGAATAGACTACTGCCTGCCACGAAAGTACAAATCTCGTTCCCTTCCAGTCTCTCTCCTCTTGCTTCCACCAACTCACCGTCCCTCACTGGCAAACTTTGAAGTACGTTGACAGACGCAGTGAAGGTAGGCAACACCCTTTTCGATATATTCACGCACTAACAACACTCATAGGGAAGCAAGCAGTCTCATCCAAGACCAGACAGACCTGCGCAACCTCATAAATTCATACCCAGACATGGCTACTCAGACGGAAGCAAGCGCTCTCAACAAGGACCAGACAGACCCGCTCAACTCCATGAGCTACGAAACAGAAATGACCGACTCAAATCTCAATCAGGACGAGCGCGAGACCTCTCCAGAGGAGATGGCGAAGAAAGAGGAAAGCAAAATTTGCAAAGTAAGTGAGAACCTCGCCGTCGCTCAGTGTCCAAGCTAACGTCAGTTTCTCACCTTTCAACAGGACAAACTCAAAGCTTTCATGAATGAAATATTCGAGGCGGTCAAACTCGAAGATCGCAAGCTAGGGCCCCAAACCCAGTATGAGCAAGAGTGCGTCGAGAAGTACCACGCCATGAGCCCCATGCATCGGGCTCTCAAATCCGCGGAACTGCGTGAGAATCATGGCAAATTCGGCTCCGGGTTCGCGCCCAAAGATGTACCAGGGAAGTTGCGTACTGCGCGTTTCGATCCGCTTTACTGGACGAGGCAAACCACGTGGGCAAACTCAATCATCGATTGGCGAGCGGCGCTGGTGCTATGATATCGAATGCCACGCTCGGAAGTCATGCGAAGGGGATTTTTTGGTGCAATGAAGCATCAGTCGCTGTGTCCAAGTCTTGTGTCGATCCATCAGTTCGACCACGTTGGTGATGTTTCCCCAGCACGAGACAAACCTCGCTCGCTGCCTTTCACATGTTAACAGGTTGAGAGTGTGCTGCGCAGCACATGAACGCTGATCTTAACCCGTGGTTCCATTCACAGTGTCTGCCATGAAGTGCTCATGTGAAGCGGTGTCTCTTGGGTTCGTTTTCTCTGACCTTGACCCGCAAACATTCCCATTCCAGTGAGTCTTGTTTCGCTAGCGGACCCAAAAAACTGTGTGTTACCATCTCCTTCGACCTGGACCTCGATCGACCTTTTTGACATTTGCAGATGAAGACACTCTCACAAAACAAGACAAGAAGCCCGAATGGGCCCGCAAACGCGAAGACCAGGATGTCCCTCCTAGCAAAGATACCGCGGAGGCCAACAGCCCCTCCGAAATGGGGGATGAGTCCGATGAAATCAAGGCCATCGTAGCTTTTAACAGGACAGTTGGGATCTCGAATGCTCGCGGGAGGTCGATCCTGTTGTTCGGATGCAGCTCGCTCCAAAGCTGCTTCATCATCTTTTCACCGGCGTATGAGGATGGTATAAATCCTCAACAGTCGAAGATCGATAATGACAGAGATGCTCCAAGCGCGCCCATCCGCTGCCACGGCAAGAGCTGACAAAATCCTCCGACGCCGAAATCCTCCTAGCAGCTTCCGACAGAGTCGACGGCGCGTGGGTTGTCAGATGCGTTGGAAACAATGGCCGACGGAGGTCCGACTCAAGATCATCAACTACGGCACGAGCGTTGCAAAGTTTCTGCGAGCGTTGGAGGGATGCCGCGTGGACTTCAAGTAAGGGCCGATCTTCCCCGGATTGAGAAGTTGAAAGTGCTCTGCCCAAATTCGGCGATCAATGATGCCTTTTGTGCAGTCGAGGACCTAAGAAGGAAAGCACAGCAGTCCAGCGATCGTGGTGGGTCACGAAGAAGCCCCGGAAGGATTTCGAATGCAGCCCTTCGATGGCTCGCAGGGACTTGAGGTCGAAGGCCTAGAAATGAGAGGAAGGATGACTTCATGCGACGCTCAAACTTGAAGGAAAGTATCGAAGTATTGAAAGTGCCCAACGCTTTGACGTTGTCTTACACGAAGAGAAAAAAGGTTGGTGGTCGAGAGATGAGAAGTGAGGTTGTCGCAGCTGAAAGGAATGAACAGCCCAAGCCAGGGCATCCTTAAATGCCGAAAGTCCCAGAGGAATCCTGTCTTCCATCATCCATGACAGGCGGGGGGGCGCCAGGACGCGGAAATACCTCCTCGAGTCCCCTTCGATCTCGAGAATCAAACACAGTGTCACCAATCTGTGCCAGCAGCCAGCAGCCAGCATCCAAGGATTGGAGCGAAACAACCCAATTCGCACATATCGTGCATGCGTTAGCATTCATCAGTCTTTTCCAAGCACTAAAGCCACACCCAAGCGACGATAAACTCCAGGAGATGCCCAAGGTGCCAATACCTGCCCAAGAACAACAACAATCTCGTCACAGTACCTTGATCCCTCCTCTTCAGGCACTGTGCACTCTCACTCCAACAATCGGCGACCCGTCCGCCACTCGAAGCACTTTCCTCCCCGGTCAACCTTCGACGATGCGTCAAGCCCCCAACTCAAATCCTACACTTCTACTTCCCAGCCAACCACCCAAACTTGCTCAACCTGATCCTAGGTGCAATCCCCGCAACCACCACCACGCTCCCGACCACGACAGCCCAGAGCTGCATCCCCAACACACCCGTGTTGAACGTCGTCTGCGTCGCCGCGCACACCGTCGCCAGCATCAGCAGCAGCGTCACGTACCCTCCCGCGCGATGATACTTGTACATGGCCTTCGCATTTTCCACGCCGCCATAGAGGCTCGGCGCGAAGAACTGCGTCGCGCCCACGACCGCCTGCAGCGCGATGAAAATGTAGGTCACCAGGCCGAGGATGGCGTGCGGGGAGTCGAAGTGCGTGCCGCCGTGCGAGATTTTGTTGTACTCGATGACGATCAGGCCCGCGATGGCGGTGAGCACCGCGAGGTTGTTGAGCGCCGAGTGCGTGTAGGTGCCTTGCTTTTTCTGCTTGGGGGTCTGGGTGGGTTGGAGGACGAGGATGGCTTGGGTTAGGAAGAGGAGGGAGGCGGAGTTGAGGAGCTGTAGAGAGGTTAGCTGGGATGGACTGGTGTCGTTCGGAACTTGCTGTTCGAGCGTACCGGGTGTGCGGAGAAGAGGATGAGGTCGTTGGAGAAGACGCTGCCCCAGACGATGGCAGCGAGCTGGAGACAGGTTAGCCTTTGCTTGATCGCCGTTTAGTGAGCAGGGGAAAGGTCAAATCGTACAATCCACACGCCCGCCTGCGCTACGGTGCCGGTACCTGTTGCCATCGCTTGATTCAGCCCTCACGTTCCTGTGGTCGTAGCTGGTCCAGGGAGTCACGGCATACCGATGAAGAAGTTGTGGTACAAAGGCTTGCCTTCGGGCTGCTGGCCGTCACCGGGCTGGCCGAGCAAAGGCTCCTCCTCTCCCGTGCCGGCGGGCTGTCTGCGCTCTTCGGAGGACATGGCGGATGCTTCACTGTGATGTTTGAGGCGGAGATGAAGCTCGTGAAGACAGGATGAGGTCGAAAGAGAGTAATTATAGCGTTCGACAAGGATTGACTCCGGCTGTCAAGTGATCAATCCGCCTCGCTTCCCACCTTCACGCAGTGTTGTTGCCGTCATCGACTCACATATCGCCGCCATCTTCGAGCACCGGACGCCGGTGGACCCCGCTATGTTGTGACGCCGCCTCGACAAGGATTAGCACTCGCTGCAGCCAATCACGTTGGGTTCTTTTGTCGTTGCTTACGAACTCCCTTTCCGCTTCGTCGAACACATATTTCAGCCTGAGGACTTCCACATCGGTTCCCTGCACCGAACGTTCGGCCTCGGTGCTTGCTCCCTGACAAAGTGTCGACGGGAGACCTCGAAGCACAAGTGCGCCAACGACTCCTTCACCCCCTCGACACATCCACCACACCTTCCTCCAAATGCACCTCCGACCCCTCCCCTCCGCCCTCCCGCGCACCGCCCTCCGAACCCCAACCCGCGTTCTCCGCCCAATCCTCCTCCACCACCTCGAGACCCCAACCCTCAACCAGCTCCAACCGCACCGACCCCAACCCCCCACCCGCCCCGCCTCAACAACCTCCTCCTCGACCCGCTGGCTCGCGCGCCAGACCCGCGACCCCCTAACCCGCAGCGCGACCCTCGCGAACCTCAAATCCCGCGCCGCCTACAAACTCCTCGAAATCGACGCCAAGCACCGCCTCTTCGCGCGCGGCGACACGGTCGTCGACCTGGGCTATGCGCCCGGCAGCTGGAGCCAGGTGGCCGTGAGCAAAACGAAGCCCGGGGGGAGGGTGATAGGAGTCGATGTGATTCCGGCCGCGGTGAGCGGGGTCAGCACGCTGCAGGGGGATTTTTTAAGCGAGGAGATTAGGGAGGAGGTGAGGCGGTTTGTCGGGGAGGCGGGGCGGGCGAACGCGGGCGCGGGTTCGAATGTGGGTGGGGGGGAAGGGTTTACGGAGGCGGAGTTGGAGGAGCGGGGAAGGGGGACCGTGGAGAGGGCCGGTGAGGGCCAGGGCGAGGGCGAGGGTGAGGTGCGGGACCGCCGCGCGGTGAACGTGGTGCTGAGCGACATGTGCGAGCCCTGGCCCCTGGACGCGTCGCGCGCTCGCAGCATGGTTAACCCCTATCGTAGGATGATGAACACCAGCGGGATGATGTTCCGCGACCACGCCGGGTCCATGGTAAGTCCCCCTTTTCTCCGCAGTACTCTCTCTCCACCCCTGCATGTCTCTCCATTCCCGCGCGCGTATCTGACCGGCCCCCCCTTATCTTATCCCCTGCTTTACAGGACCTCTGCAACGCCGCGCTGCTCTTCGCCTTCGACACGCTGGCCAACGGCGGGCACTTTTTGTGCAAATTCTACCAGGGTAGTGAGGACCGCGCGTTGGAAATGCAGCTCAAGAAACTCTTTGAGAAGGTCCATCGTATCAAGCCCGACTCGTCGCGTAAGGAGAGCCGGGAGGCGTACTTCCTCAGCATGCGGCGGAGGGGCGGGGTAACATGGGATGAGGTGTTTGGGGGACAGGGCTGAGGATGCGATGGAAAAATGGAAGATACGGGGACCATCTGCGGCCGGGCAAGACGAACGAGGCAACTGGCATTGCCTCGTGGGCTTTTGGAGGTAGAGATGAAGTCGGGATTGGGTGTGACTGCCAAGCCTGTCGATGGGAAGGCATGAGGAGCAGTCGCGCATTCCTCGCCAGCACGTCAAGTTCGCTTCTCCATACCGCGGGCCTCACAAGACCGGAAAGACGCCGAACGCGTGGAGTGTTGCGGCGTCTCCGACCAAGCCAGCCGAGACGAGACGCAGAAGAAGAGGACTTGCGACTGCCAGAAGACGAATGAGCGAAGAGAACCGTACCATAGCATTGCCCATCGGAACCAGCCGCGACGCCACCAATCCTCCCAAACACAACCACCGCATTCCACAATTCGGGGTATCTCAGACCAACAAGACACGCAACCCACCCACCACCCAGCACCCAACCCCACCACACCAACCTCTAAAACAAGCGGCCAACGCTACCGCCCCCCCTCCCGTTCCCTCTCCCTCTCCCTCCCCCCCACCCCCGGGCTCCTCCGCCCCCCCGCCCCCGCACTACCAAACAACGGCGACGCCCACGTCCTCGCCCCCACAGCGGGCGGCATGGGCACCGCCGCGTGCGCGCCCGTCGCTTTGCGCTTGCGCGGGGAGTCTCGGCGGTGATCGGTGCGGTCGGTCGAGGGCCCGGACGCGGGCGAGGGCTTCGAGGCCGGCGTTTGCGGGTTCGTCGTGCTGCCTCCGCCGCCGGAGGTGCTCGTGTGGGAGGAGGATTTGGCGGTGGTGTTGGAGTTGGAGTTGGAGTTGGAGGTGGAGGTGGAGGTGCTGTTGTTGTTTTCCTGGGGCGGGATCCAGTGGTGGAAGTAGATGGAGGGCGAGGCGGCGGTGTTGGTGGCGGATTTGGGGGGTGCGTCGGCGTGGGTGGTTGTTTGGGCGGTAGTGGGGGGTTGGTGGACGAACATTTCGTTTGTCGTGAGGCGGGGGAGTTGAGTGTGCGTTGCGGAGCGGGGGTGGGAGGAGGGGGGTGGGCGATTGGTGGCCGGGGGGAAAGCTGCGAAGGTGGTCTGGAGCGGAGCGCTGGTTTGCGGGGGTGGAGGCTCCGCTGGCTGCGAGGCGAGGGTCGGCGGCTGCTGCACGACTGTGAAGGCGGGGGCCGCCGCAGTGCCTGGTGGTGGCGGTCGACTTTCTCGCCGGTGCTCGGGCGGAGATTGCTGCTGCTGCTGCTGCTGAGCGGTGTGCTGCTGTAACCACTCCAGGCTCGTGTTGGCCAGCTTCGACCCGCCTAGCCCGGCGTAGATGATCGGCACCATCTGCGGCGGCACGCCGGCCTGCAGCGACTCCCGCAGCATGGACTGTTCGATGCGGCGCTGCTCGATGCGGAGGCTCTCCTGCTTCGTACGCTCCTCCTCCTGCTTCCGCTTTTCCTCCTCGGCTTTGCGCTTCTCCTCCTCGGCCTTCGCGGACAACCAGTCCCGCATCGACTCGTCCTGGCCGTGCCATTGACTGGGGGGAGCCGGTAGCGCGCCCAGCGGCTGGTCCAGCGAGTGGCGGCTTGGGTCCGACATGAGAGCCGACGGCGGCGGCAACCCCCTGTGCGGCGTCGACATGGTGGTGCTGGTGCTGTGCTGGTGGTGGCGATGCGGGCTGTACTCGTCCGCGCTCGTGATGGCGGTGGTGGTGCTGGCCCGCAGCCCCCTCACGGGAGAGGCCACGCGGTTCTTTGAGAGCTTCGCAATCGGGTCGCTGCGGACACAGTCATGGATGGTGCTGCGGCTGCCGAGGTCGGCTTTCGCTGGCTGCGAGAGTGTGAGCGACATGGACATGTTTGGCGGTGGCAACTGAAGTCGACGATCAAGGTCGGTCGATAGGATGTGCACGCTTCCCTCAGATAGTATGGGGATCGGGATCAACTAGCACGCATGTGCAGCGGTGGAAGTAAAGATATGCGTGCAAGCGAGACCGACGTCAAGCTTTAAAGGAAAGGGCACGAGGGGCAGGTGATGGCGGGATATACCAATGACGGGTGGTGGTGAAGTAGACGGGTTTACATACTAGACCCGGTGCACCACGCGCTGCAGCGCAATGCAGATCGCTGTTCGCAACCACCAATGGTGTAACGTGCTCCCTTCTGCTGTCCCGAAAGGTTGCGTGCAACGCCGAACCCGGTGGAATGTCCTGGCCGACGCGGTTTCGAGGCACGGACGGGAGCGGCCGCGGGCAGGAGGGAGAGGGGGGAGACAACTCCGATCAACGAGGTTGCCTGCAGGAGTGATCCGCCGACCGGCTCGGAGCTCGACCTTCGCGGTGCCGGACAAAGGAGCTGGGCCGGAGGGGTCCTGCGAGATGGAGGCGAGGCGAGGATGGTGATAATAACGTGACGAGCGCGCCAGCGGCGAGAGTTTGCAGCGTGTGCCCGGCGGTCGAATAGGGTTGCAAACAATGCCAGCGGAGGGGAGAGTGGATGTTTTGGGTCGAGCCAATCGTCCGACGACGCGTCGTCCTCACGATGCGGCAGGTTGGGACGAGGGTCTAGAATGGAAGGATGCACGTTCGGCCGTGGAGATGTCGACGGCGGCGGACTTGTCGACGGGTTGGTGGAGCGAGAGAGCCGACCAGGGGACGTACAAACAAAGCGGATGCGGAAGGGTGGGTGTAGCAGGGCGTCTAAAAAGAAGAAAAAAGAAAGATACTCGAAGGTACTGTATCGTGTGCAGTGTGCAGTGACCTGCCCTGGAACGACGGACGGCTTCCTTGCCGAGTTTGCGATATGTGTGTGGTGTCGGGGGCAGCGAGTCCCTGCCCAGACTCGCTGGAGGAGCTAATATGGGCGTAGAGTACATACTCGCGTCCACCTGGCCGTTTGCTCATTTCGACGCAGGGATGGAAGTGAGGTCCAATTGCCCGAGTGGGACAATGGGCAAACGAGCGAGACGAAAGGGGAAAGGCGGCGGGAAGGGTCGACAGCCACACGCGATCTCTCCCTCTCTCTCCATCCCTCACGCTGCCGATCTCGAACATGATTTGTTCTGGCCTCATTCTCTCGCCTCTTTTTCGAGCCCGCCATTCGCTGCCCGCTCGATCCTGCACACACACTACGTGCCCGCCAACAACTCTCGAACGTGGCGACACCGGCCGGAACGGCCGCACCGCCGCTCGCCTCTTCGCCCCCCGAGTCGTCTCGACCAACGACATAGATACAGTACATGCCGACCACGCACCCGCCCCGTCGGCGTCAGCAGCTTTGTAGTCACGCTCGTCACGGTGCGCCATTTCACTGCTGAAACAGCGGGCAGGGCGAGGGCGCCGCCGTCCCCCAATGCCTCCCTCCTGCAGGTCGCTGACTTGGCCCGATCGGGCGGCTCCACGAACTGGTGGTCCCTGGCTCGCTGGCTCGCCTGGGAGCGGTGGACGACGACGGCTCCACGGCACGCGCCTGTTTGGTGCCAGCGTCGCCCTCGCCGACCTCGCCCGCCACGCTGAGCTTGTTGCAGAGTCTGCCCCGCCCGCCACAGCTCCGACGACGGTCTCGCGAGGCGCTCAGCAGCGCATGCCGGCCACGAGCTGCTGCTGCTCGCGAGCTCGACTCGGACATGGCGCCGTCGCCACCGGCTGCACGACACGCCGCGAACGTGGTGACGACGCCACATGCGGATAATGCTCCCAGGCGATGATGTCGCCGACGTGGGAGCCCGGTCACAACCGCATGTACTCCGGTACTGTACTTTGTATCTGCGCGTCCCCGTCCGTAGGTACCGACCGATGAGGCGAGCCAACCGCGACTGCTCGCCGGATTGGGCCGCCTGCAAACGCGTCCCGCGTATCCCTGCCATTTTCCCCTTTGGATCGTCCCGTGTCGCCTACACCTGCCCCGCCTCCGCCGCCTCCTCCCCGGGCGGGGCTCGTCCTCGAGACCTCACTTTCTCCTCTCGGACTTCCCCTTCCCCCTGCTCCTCCCCTCCCACCTCCCCATCCCCACCCACGCTGGAGCACTGATCTTCTCTTCCCTTTCCAGCTCGGAGGTTGTCCCCGAAGATTGTCCCCGGACGACACTCCCCCACGACATGCGTCGACCTCGCCTTCTTAGGGGCTGTCTCCGCCGTGTGGTCTGATGCACGGCCAGGTACAGACTGCCTCGCGGGCTGCAGCGTCGACCAGCTCCCGTCGACGTACCAGGAGCTTTCCCAATGCTACTTTGTCGCACACCTCGATGGAGGTGGCTCCGGTCTGCGGAAGCAGGCCGTCGTTTGGCATGAGGAAATGGACGATTAGCGCAGCCCATCAGCTGAGCGTTCCTCCGCGCCCATCCAGCCACCCTACCTCCCACCCACCCCCCTCTCCCCGGCAATGCACCCAGCCGAACCTGAAGCACCACCATCGCTGCAAAAAGCCTGGCGGACCCGGACATGACTCCTCTCCTTTGCCTTGTGTCGCTAATCGCCCCGCGGCGATATGTGCGTGTGCGACGTCGCTCCGAGCGCACTCCCCGGGCCCGTCAACAACGTCGATACTGCGCCGTCGGCCGGGTACAGGCTGCATCACACAGTCAACTCTGTTCCGACCTCGTGTTATAAGTCGAACCAGCCTGATGAATTGGACTTGAGTCCGTCTCCGCGCGTTGAGGTCTTCCCCGCACATCCTGGGCCTCCCCACCGATAAGCCACCACGTGCAGCAACAATCCTGCAGCTTCGAACCAATTTCCCTTACTGGCACCGACTCGTTACCGTCGCGCTGTTCGCTTGTGGCTTGCAACACGCATGACGATAGACCGTCGTCAGGCCGCCCCCGCCTTCTACGGCCAACGGCTTCGTGTGGCAACATGTACGGTTGGGCGGGAACATGCGGCACAACACTCAACCGAAGATCGCGAGTCAAGCAAAAACGCTCTGGACGCGTCAATCCAGCGCAATTTGACCTCAATCACGATTAGAGCTTGTGGCCTTTGCATTGGACAAGCGCGATACGATACGCACCGGTCTGGATCGCTACCCGGGCATCTGGATGAGCTCGCGCCGGCGTGACGTGCTTGGGTCTTTAGGCCCCACAGCAGCTTCAGGCAAACGTATCGTCGTCAATCCCTCCGGATCCGTTCCGCTCTCCCCCGTGCGATATGAGACTCCGTCCATCCGCTGCCGGAATTGCAGCTCGAAGCCGGACGCCCGGAACGGCGCAGCTGTGGAGATGTGAGACGCACGCAGCTGACGGGGAGAGGTGCAACCGCAGAGTGTCACGGTGACGGAGTACTCGCTTCGTGGCCGCCCGTGCCATCCAGGACATGACTCGTTTTCTAACCTGCTTCACTATGGTGGAACGACCGTCGCACGAAATATCATGGGCGAAGTCTCCCAAGGGAAACCTCGCGGGGCGGCGGCCCGGTACCGGACCGACCGTTTACCGCCAACGGGGATACATCCTCTGGGTGGATGATAGCTCGACTCAGTGCTTGACACGTCAGAGCAAACCTCTTCCCCGCGGCATTGGGGCTTGCGACCCAGTAGGCTGCGCAAGATGACAACACCACCGACTCCTGCGAAAGTCAAGGCAGCCACTACTCCATCTGGGCACTACGGTCTCGCGTGTCACCTGCCGACTCGCCAGGCTTGACAGAAGCACCGCCCTAATGCCGGTGAGCCTGCAGACGCGTTCTCTCCCA
Organism: Aeminium ludgeri; assembly: GCA_004216415.1. Classification (NCBI taxonomy): domain Eukaryota; kingdom Fungi; phylum Ascomycota; class Dothideomycetes; order Mycosphaerellales; family Aeminiaceae; genus Aeminium; species Aeminium ludgeri. The sequence goes on along the minus strand of SGQK01000044.1, from coordinate 86,969 downwards.
TGTGAACGCAACCTGGCTCAGTCGACTGGCCACAAACGCACGCACACACGAGCCGAGACAAGACGCTGCAGCAGCTGTCAAGCTGCGCGTGGCCGTTGGCTTGCCGGGTGTCGCCTTGCGCGTTGTGGAGTGGTGCACGCCCCGTGCATCTCCGGATCTACCTGCTGGTACGTGCGTCGAGCAAGCACGTGACGAGCCGCAATGGAAATTGCAACTGGCGTCCCTGCACGCAGTGCGCCCTGTTGGTGTCGCGTCTAGCGGGGCGGGGAAAGCTCGAGAGGAAGCTCGGGTCTCTTCTCGAGGAAGCCGTCAGAGAAGCTGGCGGGCCAATGCATCTGTGTCCGAGCGGCATGTCTTGTGCCGCGGACGAGACCTCGACATATCCACCATGTAAGATGGTCGAAAGGCTTCTGCCTAGCCTTCCCGACTGGCATTTCCGCGAGCTCGACGGTGGAAAGCTTCTCCGTAGCGCCATCCTGGCTCGGATTTGGAGAACTCAGCCAGAGACCCTCATGCCGAGGGTCGACCTTTCGGGTTGCGACGATCGAGAAGGAATGAACCGAAGACGAAATCCAGAATCCAGAATCAATATCTTGACTCGATGAAACTCAAGAACGAAAACCAAGAAGGCACCAAGAAACTCCAGAAAAAAAACCCATGAACATGAGAGAAACGGGGTACGGCATAGTGACCATCCTCTCCTTTTGACGAGGCTGGTCCTGAACCATGTACGCACCCTCGTGCCAAATATTGGACATTTCAGAGCCAAAAATTGGACAGCCGGGTCCGTGACCCCCCGCTCTGGGAGGTCTGTTGTGCTGAGCCGCTGGGATGGCGGGCTTGACAGAAGCAACGAGTTCACTGCTTTGGTCTTACTGGGTCCTGAAAACTTGACAGAGGCAACGAGTTCACTGCTTTGGTCTTGGTGGGTCCTGATAACTTGACAGAGGCAACGAGTTCACTGCTTTGGCCTTGGTGGGTCCTGATAACTTTGACAGAGGCAACGAGTTCATTGCCCTGGCGAGTCTCGAACCTGCGGTATGGAGGCCTTCGTTGTCCTGGCTGCCACGGATAGGGAAGTCACCCTTCCCTCGACGGGGTAGATGATTGCTCAGAGTATGGGCCACCTCAGGTGGAAGACAAGCAGGAGGCTTATGAAAGAACTTTAGAGAGAGCTTTGTTTATTATAGAGAAGGGGCCCATTACTGTTGATGCCTTCGGCATTCATTTGGACGACAGTCACGGCAGTTTTTTTCGTCATCTCTGCCACGTCTGCTATAAAGGTAGTCACATCCAGGAGCTCCGCCTTCCCAAGCTTGAAGACTCGCGTACTCGCCCCCCGTCCCACGATGAAGGCGAAGACACCTTAGACACCCTGCCTAACTTAGGCGCTACCGAGCCTATCGACCCTTACGTTAAAGGTAGACCGCTCCCCTATACTTCCGTGCTAACGGCGACTTCATCGCTCCACGAAACACGCCAGATGTGCGTGGAATGCCGAAAGAAGAGATCGACCGTGAGGACGCGAGGTTTGCCATGCATGACCCAACGAATAAGATTGCCGGAGCGTGATCTGTTTGTCGGCAACCTTCTTGAGAGGAGATATGCTGAACATAAATCGTGGGCGGGAACCCTCGAAAGTCCTTGAGCTCGGAAAGGCAGTGCTCCTGGATGTGACTGCCATCATAGCAGACGTGGCAGAGACTACGAAAAAGTGTCGGCTAAGAAGCAGGTTCGTACTGTTCACTTACCGCACCACGAATCCGCTGTGTTTGTGAGCAAGTCTCTACCCTAGAAGACCGCTGATTGAACCTTTTTGCGCAGCATCCGGCACTCAAGTCCCCGACGATGACCGATCATCGATGCGTTATCCACGCTTACCAGTCTAGCAGCCCGGATGCACAACACTCCCGGCTCTGTGAGATTTACGGAACGACACCCGAGGCCGTAGGCGTCTTCGATGATCCCGCGACCATGCCTTTCCCTCAGAATGTCACCCCACTCTTGCCGGGCACTACGACTGCTGCATTTGTGTGGGTACCATGCGAGATCTGCACACCTAACCGGCAAAGGTTTACCTTTGTTGTCTTCCTCCGTTGCCAGAGGGAAGAAACGGGGCCCTTCGAGTCTCCTACCGATCGATTTGCACACACCGACAGCATGCCGACACGCGTTAAAGACCGAAGAGTTGTTGTACACTAGGTGGCGTATCTTCAAGCCTGCTGGCGCATGGGTTGCGCATTCAACGAGGCATTTGTACGTACTCGAAGTTTCATGTCGGGTGGCTGAGCTAGGCAAGCACCTCAGTGGCTGTCGCGCATCCGGCGATCGTGTCGTTTGCGATGCTTGCGTTGGATGTGGATGCCGTCGAGAGTGGCAAGGATGTGGAGGCGTTTTCGGATCTTGTTTCGGCAGTAGGTGTATTCGTAATATTACTTTATCAAAGAGCTCGCCATCGACCCCCAAATTGCCCGAGGCGCCCGCAAGCTCGCCGGCGGACGTCGTCGCGACCTGAAGGCCCTTGAACGAGCCTATACCGCCAGCAAGGAATGCGCCTACCGCTTCGCTTCCCAGATGAAGTCCGTTGTGGCTAGAGCCCTGAAGGCAAGCCGAGGCTGCGGTAGAGAGCAACGGGAACACGCTTCAGGACCTTCACGCTCGGATACGAGAATTGGCAGACTTTGCAACAACAACAACAACAGCAGCAAGGTTCCACGAGATGCTACGACTCGAACGCTTTCACTTTTGGGTCTGTGAGCAGCGAAAAGCCTACGCTTAAGGCGCGCAAACTCGAGACTTACCGGTTCTTTCCTCAAGTCGAGCAATAAGACGTGTTATCAATCCCGAACGACCGACTTTCTATAGTCGCGCAAGCACTTAGGATTACAGACACGTGACTCTAGAATCTTCGACATGACGGCGACGTCACTACTCCGGTTCCTTCGACTATTGGAGGCCTGCCATTCTTGACATTGCACGCCCCGAAATCGACATGTATCGATGGCATATGCGAGAGTTTGACCGCGTCGCGAGTCTTATATAACGGTAGCACAATTCAGGACCTGTATGACCGGACACGAGAAGCAGCCGACTTCGCGACAACAACAGCACGGCTCGACGGAATGCCACGGCTAGAACGCTATCACTTTTAGTTTGTGAGCAAGGGGTTATCGAGAATGCCCCGGTCAGGATCCGAACTACGACGCAGCATACCTCGAGCAAACTCGGAGCTTTCGCAACGGAACTCTCACCTTTTGAGGGAGCTCTGGAGCGCATTAACGCTGCGTCTCCTGTCACCCTCTGGGCATCCATCAATTCCCTCCTGGTACTGGCATGCCACACACTTTTAGAACTGCCACATTATGACCCTGTAAACCTGGCCTGGACCAAACTCAACCTCTTCTGATGGAGAGTGGCAGCTTCCAAATTCCACAGAGCATTTTCTTCAGCAGCAGCAGCAGCACCTGAGGCACCAAGTATTGCACCCAACATGTCAGAGAGCCGCCATAGATCGCGCAGTTACGCCATCCTGTTCGGAATGGATCTGACGAAAGCAAAGACCATTAACTCCGGAACCTATGCGTCACCGCCCGGATGTTGCTATCGATTCCTCCGGGTTGGCTGCGCTACGAGACCTATGTCCTTCTGCCTCTCACCTGGGTTGAAGGGCCACACTGCACGACACATCGACAGACAGCGCCTCAAGTTGGACCCCACGTTCAAATCAACAATGAGCGGCGAGGTTATCGGTCCCGTGCACGCCTGAGCACCGTAAATGCTGCCAACCCGCCGGCAAGATGGATCTTAGCAGCTGTCGAACCTTGAAACATCTTGTAGATTTCAGGAAAGCAGACGTCGAATTGGTCACGCGTGATCCTCTTGCTTCTTCTCTTCCTGCGTGCTCTGGTCGATAGAATTTGAAGGCGTCGTGCGCGTGCTAGACGTTGCTTCGGGGCTCGAACCTATGTTGAGACGCGGTGCCTTGAACTCGGCTCATACAAATCCTTTCTGCACGCTCAGATGGCTACAAGGTGATGCAGAAAGAAGGGCCGATGGACAAGTGAAATCACCTCTTGGATGAACCCGAGCCTCAATACGAAACTACAGTACACCAGGTGACCGTGCCATCTCCCCTTCCACTCCGTTGCACCATCTCCATTCCCTTGAAGAAGAACGAAAAGACGACCCTCCCGGCCCTCCAACTACCCCCTCAACGTATCATCCAACCCCTTCCGCCCCTTCTTGAGCGGCGAAAAGCAAAACCCGCTCCCATCCCCCGCCGCCACCATCGTCCTCCCCAACCCACTACTCCCCTTGCCACCCAACCCCTTTCTGCCTAGCCCTCCTAACCCCCCAAACCCCCCTCCCAAACCCGCAAACCCCTTTGCGCCCCCGAACAGCCCCCTGCCCTTTCCCCCTCCACCTGCATCCGCCCCCTCGTCTTCCTCATCAAACAGCGTCGACCCCGCGCCCAATTTGCGCTTCTTCGCCGCAGCGCCGCCCGCAGTTTTCTTCTCTGGCTTCGCGGCCGTCGCGGCCGCGCCTTCAGCCTGGAACGTCGCGAAATCGCCGAGGGACTTGCGCTGCTTCTTCTTGGCCTTCTTGTCCGCGGTCTCGGTTTCGGCCGGCCCGTCGGCAGTTTTGGTCTTGAGTTTCAGAGGGGCTTTGGTGGCCGCGACGGGGGCGGTATTCTCTTGCCCTTGGCGGTGGATGTCCGCGTCGCTGCCGTCTTCTTCTTCCGTCACCATGGCTAGGGCTAGGGCGGGGACGGCTTTCTTCTGCGCGGCGGGTTTGGGTTTTAGTTGTACGTTGGTTGTGCTTGCGGGTTGCTGGGCCAGGGGCTTCTTTGCGGGTGCGGCCTTCTTCGTCGCAGCGGCCGCGGGCGAGTCGGCCACTTCGGCGTCGGAAGCGTCGGAGTTGGGCGCGTCGTTGTTTTCGTGGTCGGAGCCGTCGTCTTGGATCACGCTGGCCGTCTTGTTAAGGAAGGGCGTGAGCGTGAAGGTGGATTTGTCGCCGACGCCGGGGCGGGCTTTGCGGCCGCGTTTTGCTGCTGGGCCGTCGCCGGGTGTGCCCAGGTTGGTGGCGTCGGGGTCGAGGTGGGCGGCGGTGCGCTTTTTCGCGTTGGCTTTGGTCGCTTTGGCGGGTTTGGGGGCTTGCGCGGTTTCGGCTGCTTGCGCGCGAGCGGTTGCCAGTTCGGCTTTGGTCTCTTTGAGCGTCTCTTTGGTCGACTTGAGTTTGTTGCGGAATTGGTTGAGCTTGTCGTCGAGCGTGGTCATTTGGGCTTCGGAGTCGTCGGCGGCCTTCTTGGCTGCCTTTTCGGCTTTGCTGCGCTCCTTCTTCTCAGCGTTGAGTTCCTGGCGTAGCTCTTCCGTCTGCTCGTCTGCGTTGGTGTTGCCTTCGGCACGCTTGATCGCGCGCGCGGCGGCCTTCTTCTCACGCTCGAGCTCGGCTTGGGAGTCTCGGAGGGACTCCTCGAGATCGGCTTTGGCTTTCTGCTCCGCGCTGAATTCCTTGCGCAGCTCTTCAGTCTGCTCATCCGCGTTCGCATTGCCTTCAGCGCGTTTCAGCGCACGAGCGACGGCCTTCTTCTCACGTTGAAGCTCCGTTCGAACGCCGTCCAGCGTTTCCTCAGCTTTCCCTCTTAACTTCTTCTCTTCCAGCAAGTCTTTGCGCACATCCTCCACCTGAGTTGTATCCTGCAGCGCCGCAAGCTGCTCCTCAGCACGCTGCCTCGCCTTGCGCTCCTTCGCAAGCTGCTTGCGCATCCCATCGTCCGCGCCCTCTCCCTGCGCCGCCTCCACGCCCTCTTCTGCACTCTGCCGCGCCCTCTTCTCCTTCCTTAACTGCCTTTTCAAATCCTCCACCTGCTCTTCCTGTGCAATCTCCACCCCCGTATTCCTCCTCTTCGCCAGCGCCCGCTTCGCTTCTCTTCGCGAATTCTCCACTTCGCACTGCAGCTCCATAATCTGCCGTTGCAGGGCCATCTTATCCGCCATCAGCGCGTCCGTCGACGCCACCTGCGCGCGCAGATGCTCCATCTCGGGTTTCAGCACGCTGAGCTCACGCGTCAACGCCAGCTTCTCCGTCAACGCCGCCGTCGCATCCGCCGTGCTGTACTGAAGCGCTGCCTTCTCCGCTTCCAGCGCCTGCACTTCGTGCTCACGCTCGCGCAATCCGGTATGTAGGTCCTGCAACTGCGCTTCCGCGTCTTCAGCGCGCGCAAAGTTCTCGCTCACTTGCTTCTCGAAGGCATCGCTGCGGTCCTCCTCGTGCTGCAGCTGCTCGCGCAGCTCGTCGGCGTCATCTTGTAAAACGTGGACATCGAAGCGCAGGCGCCGAATGTCTTCGTCCTTCGCTATGATGTCCACCAGGTGTGTGCTGTGGGCGTATTTGAGCTCGAGGCTCGAGGAGTGGAGGCTCTGCTCGTAGGATGCGGGCGGTGGTCTCGCGGCGGGCGCCATTACTGCTGCTGTAAGTGATGCGTATGCATGCGTCGATAGGTAGGCTTCGTAGTCGTTGTTGCGTCTGGTTCCTCTCTCCTTGTAGTAATGGCGCGAGTGGAGACACTGTCAAGCCACTGGCGTGGGGGGACGTGTTTGTTTACGCCAAGCACAAGATCGCCCGCGAGTCAGACGAGCATCGGCGGCAACTCAGCCGAAGCCGACGTCAGATGCCAAGAGGACAGATGGAGCTTCCAGTCGGCCCCAATGCCAGACGACAACTCGAGCTCCGTCCACTGCACGCCCTCCGCCCCCTCCACCACCCCACGACAACCCCAACCATGAAGCTCCTTCCCCTCCTCCTTCTCCCCATCACAACTCTCGCCGCCACCGCTGCCAAGCCCCCCCCCGCCAGCACCCCCGACCGCTTCGCAGCCTACCACAAGCAGCAACTTGCTGCCGGCGCGCCCCTCGCGCTCGACGACGCCGCCTATGCGGACCTCACGGGCGCGCCGCGCAACCACAGCGTCGCGGTGCTGCTAACGGCGCTGGACGCGCGTTTCGGATGCGGGCTGTGCAATGACTTCCAGCCCGAGTGGGAGATGCTGGGTCGGCAGTGGGCGCGCGGGGATCGGGATGGCAAGAGCGCGGTGGTGTTTGGGACGCTAGACTTTTTGGATGGGAAGGGCACGTTTCAGTCGGTGCGTACGATGCTGGAGTCTTGGTGGGGCTGATTGGATGGATCGGTGTGCTGACTCGAGGGATAGCTGATGCTGCAAACCGCGCCGGTGCTGATGTTTTTCCCGCCGACGGTGGGACCGCATGGGAAGGTGGACGGAGCGCCTGTGAGGATGGACTTTACGACTGGGTACGCTCGGCCATTGGCAATTGATCATTCGGAAGAGGGACAACCAGCTGACACTACCCACTAGAACCAACAAAGCCGAACCCATCCACGCCTGGCTCAGCCGTCAGCTCCCCGGCCGTCCACACCCCGAGTTCCGCCGCCCGATAAATTGGGCCAAAATCGCCGTCGTCAGCACCGTCGTGCTCGGCGCCTTGACCTTTTTCACCGTCGCCGCGCCCTACATCATGCCCATCGTGCAGAACCGCAACCTCTGGGCGGCCGTGTCGCTGATTGCTGTGCTGCTGTTCACCAGCGGACACATGTTTAACCACATCCGCAAAGTGCCGTATGTGTCGGGCGACGGCAAGGGTGGCGTGAGCTACTTTGCAGGTGGATTCCAGAACCAGTTTGGTTTGGAGACGCAGATCATTGCAGCGCTCTGTACGTTGGCGACCACTCTAAGCTCATCTTCTGGGTGCTTTGCTGACACTGTTGAAAACAGACGGTGTGCTCTCCTTCGCCACCATCAGCCTGGCCCTCAAAGTCCCCCGCATGGCGAGCCCCTACGCGCAGCAGATCGCCGTCTTCGTCTGGGGCGGCGTGCTGCTGGGCACGTACAGCTTTCTGCTGAGCGTATTCCGGATCAAGAATGGCGGGTACCCCTTCTGGCTGCCCCCTTTCTAAAATGTTTTGAGATCTCGAGCGCGCTATTGTGTAGTGTGCGAGAAAAGAAGTCGGGGGCTGAGATAGAGTGCGGTCTGGTTTCGGGAAGGAGAAGTGATATGATCTATAAAGAGGTATCTAGAGCCGTTCTTCCCTCCCCGTGGTTCAGTCTTCGTGTTCCAACTGCCGGCTGCTACTCCCACTACAGCATTTGATCTCTTTACCTGACTGCCGGGAATCAGGCTGCAAGGTACCCAGGCAGCCAGGCACCCACGCAGGGCAAAAACGGCGCCAAGCCCGTCAGCCCCCCGCCTTCCTTTCCTTTCCAATGGAATCTAAACCCCACCATTACCCAGCTTCAACTCTCCCAGCAACACCTCACTTGCTCACCACCCACACCCTCGCATCCCCACGGCCACCACCACCAAACCCACCACCACCACCCTCCCACCACACCCACAAACATGGCCTCCCCCCGCCCCCTGGTCTACTTCGACCTAACCATCGGCGGCACCCCCGCCGGCAAAATCGTCTTCCAACTCTACAACGACATCGTGCCCAAAACCGCCGAGAACTTCCGCGCCCTCTGCACGGGCGAAAAAGGCCCCTCCCCCACCTCCTCCGTCCCCCTGCACTTCAAAAACTCCGCCTTCCACCGCGTCATCCCCAGCTTCATGATCCAGGGCGGCGACTTCACGGCCGGCAACGGCACAGGCGGCGAGAGCATCTACGGCGAGAAATTCGAGGACGAGAATTTTGACGTCAAGCACGAGAAGCCTTTTCTGCTTTCCATGGCCAATGCCGGGCCGGGCACGAATGGGAGCCAGTTTTTCGTCACGACCGTGCCGACGCCGCATTTGGACGGGAAGCATGTGGTTTTCGGCGAGGTGGTGGGCGGCAAGGGCGTCGTGCGTCGCGTCGAAGCCACACCCACTGCCAGCGGTGACGTGCCCAAGTCCCCCGTCGTCATCGCCGATTGCGGCGTTTTGCCGCCGGACGCGGATGTGGGCGCGCTGACGCGGCGCGCGGACGACGGGACGGGGGACGTGTACGAGGATTTCCCCGAAGACGAGCGGGAGGGGAAGGGCGAGGGGAAGGAGTGGACCGGGGACGAAGTGGCGGATATCGCGGATGCGATCAAGGGGATGGGGGGCGCGGCGTTTAAGGCGGGGAAGTTGGAGGTGGCGGCGGAGAAGTACGCCAAAGCGCTCAGGTATCTGCATGAGTATGATGAGCCGAATGAGATGGATCCTGCTGCGCTGGGGCCGCGGTTGCATAAGTTGAAGGTGGCGTTGCATAACAATGCGAGTTTGGTGCTTTTTAAGCTGGGGAGGGCGGGGGAGAGTGCGGCGGCGGCGCAGAAGGCGTTGGAGGTGCGCGATGTGGGGGATGCGGATAAGGGGAAGGCGTTGTTTCGGAAGGGGGTTGCGGCGAAGGCGCTGAAGAATGAGGAGGAGGCTGTGGAGTGTTTGGAGGCGGCTGCGAAGCTGGTGCCCGGTGATGGGGGTGTGAAGGCGGAGTTGGCGGCCGTGAAGCGCGCGGCGGCTGAGCGCAGGGAGAAGGAGAAGAAGGCTTACTCCAAGGCTTTTGCTTGAGGGATGGACGGGTGACATGGGATGGAGCTATGAGCAAAGGAGTGGACTTCGGGCACGAGACGAGCACGAGTGTGACATGAAGCATTGAGCATAAGATGGATGATATTAAACGGGAGCATGTCCGCGGCCTCTCGCCGGGGCCCAACACGCATCTCCCCCCCCCCTTCCCTCCGCACGCGTTACGAGCGCAGCGCAGCATGACAGCCGACATTAGGTATATAATAAAGCAGAGCCCCCCGGGTATTTCTAACACAACAACCAAAAAAAAGGCCCACACCAACCCACTCACCTCCTCCGCCGTCCCCTCCACTCCACCCCGGCAACCCTCATCAACAAATCCTCATCCCGAATCGGCACAAAGCTCGTCAAAACCTTCATGGCATTCTCAAAATCCCCCTCGAGCAGAATCTCCCGCGTGGCATCCACCAGCGCGGCAGCCGCCGCATGCAGCACAGCGAAATCCGCCCCGCCGAAATCCGCCGTCGAACCCGCCTCGTCCGCCGCCGCCGACGGCGGCCGCGACCGAAGCGACGGCGTGAGCGAGGGCGCGCGCGGAGGCGCTCCGACTCCCGCGGTCGCAGGCGGCGTGGCGCTGGGATCGGCGCAGCTCGCGGCTGCCAGCGCGCCGGGCGACGCGTCGCCGAGCAGCATGAAGACGTCCCAGACGCGCAGCTGCGCGGGGAAGGGGATGCTCATGTTGAAGAGGGTGAGGTACCAGCGCGTGCCGTAGGCTGTGGGGTGGACGCCGAGGTCTTGGAGGTAGGCTGCGAGGGGGCCGGGGCCGAGCCAGCGGCGCTCGAAGGTTTCGAGGGCGCGCATCAGGCCGGCGAAGCCCGGTTGGAAGAGCTGTTCGAGGCCGCGCAGTTGCCAGAGGCGGACGAGCATCACGAAGGCGAGGTCTTCGGCGTAGTAGCAGAGGAGGGTGGCGGCGAGGGAGGCCATGCCTTGGACGTAGCCTGTGTCGGGGCAGTATAGGGAGATGGCGTGCAGGACGCGGAAGAGGAGGCGTTGGCCGCCGCGGTAGCGGCGTCGGAACATGATGTGCATGTTGATGGTGCGGGGGACGTCGACGTCGATTTGGACATCGTCCGCGGAGGATTGCTCTTGGAGGGCGTGGAATTGGGCTATGAGGGCTTCGTCTGAGGCGCCTTTGGCGCGCTTCTTGGCCGATGTCGAGAGGAAGCTGTGCCAGGCGGTTGCGCGCCAGCGGTCCGGGATGCCTTTCCAGGTGCGGCTGATGAGTTTCGGGTCCGTGGTGTCGAAGGTAAAGTGCGTGCCGGCGCCGCGGTCGTCGCGGACGGCGCGCGCCATTTTCCGCCATTTTTCCTCGCGCGACCACTCGCGGCGTTTGAGCATGGATGCGGTTCTACCGCCGTCTTCTTGCTCGGCGATGTCGGAGAGGCCTGGAGGCGGGTGGAGCATATCGGCCGCGCGCTCGAGGACGCGCCGGTCGCGCGAGCGGAAGGGGTTGCTGGAGTGCATGTGCCCGGTCGAGCGCGCGGTGGCGACGCTGTGGATGGTTGCGTCGTCGCTGTTGGCTCGGGGTGGTACGGATTTCGATGAGCGCGCGATAGTGGATGGGTTGCGGCGCAGCTTGCGGTCTCGACGGGGACCTTCGGCCTCGAGGCGGAGGGATGTGGCGACTCGTTGGACTCCTCGCGCTGTGGTCTGCGACCCTTGCGAATCGCGAGACGATATTCTCCTGGGGTTGATGAAGCCGTAGCGATCGACATCTTGCCCAGTCACCTCCTCCCAATCTTCGATGCCGCCTGCCAGCTCATTTGATTTCCTGCTGTAGCTCGCCCGAGTATCCGGAGTTTGGTTCCGTAAAGCTGGATGATCCGAGTGCTCCTTATGCTCGGATTTCTCGCTCTTCTCCCCTGCCCCGTTGTCGACGCTTGGGTCCGTCGCACTGTCTCGTGTTATCTCAGGCGTCTCAACCTGAGAGTTGCCCCTGGGGATATTGACCCATTCCGCCGCGCGCTCGTCGCCATGCTCGTACATGCTTCGCACTTTCAAAGAGAACGTAATCTCCTCCGCCGACAGCACACGCCCACCCTGAAGCGCAGCCTTTAGCATGTGTACACTGGGTTTCCTCCTGCCAGCCACGAGCCCCTGCTTAGGAGGGTTGATCTCTGCTGACGGTTCGTCGTCTATCGCTGACTCGTCCTCTTTCGCCGGCTCCCGCTGCTCGTTCGTTTGCTCTTTCAAAGGTGCACCTGCTTCTGCCGGGGCAACCTGTTGGGGTATCTCTTGGGAACTCCCCTCCTCCTTCGCCTGTTCGGCCGTTTGCTGGACCAGATCTGGCACCTTCGGGATTGCGTCCTTCTCGTCCTGTTTCGCATCCTCCCGTGCCCCCTCCTTTCCCCCTCCAACCCCCATCCCCCTAACACCATCCACCCCACTAGTCCTCGGCCTCCGAAACCCATCCCCCCCATCCTCACTCCCACCCCCCCTCCCCTGCCCCTCAATCAACCGATTCATCTTCCTCCCCCCAAACAACAAACTGCCCCTCTGCGAAAACGCCACCTTATCGCTCGCCAGATCCTCAAACGTAAAGTCGTCCCCAAACCCCCCGCTCGCAATCGGCGTCGTGATCCCCTTGAAACTGCGGATGCGCTGCACGCCTACGGGCGGGGAGGAGGAGCGCGCTTTCGTGCGCGCAGCAGCGGAGGGTTGACGCGTCGAGGCGCGTGCGGTGCGCCCGGGGGACTTGGGCGATTTGGGCGATTTGGGGAGGGCGCTGGGCGCATCGTTCGCATCGTCTTGGATCACGATGGTGGGGAGGCGAGAGGGTTTATGGGCGGGTTTCGAGGCGGTGGTGGGGTCGGGTTTGGGCGTGCCCGGGGACGGCGCGAAGCCCGAGTCGCGCTTGTCGTCTGGGGTTAGGTGGGTGGGGGTGCGGGAGCTGGGGGAGGGCGAGGTGCGTGGACGTTTGGTGGGGGCGTCTTTGGAGGGTTTGGCGAGGCGGGCGGCCGCGGCGATGGGTGGGGGCGGGGGTTTGTGGTTGGGGGGGTTGATCGAGGCGACGGGGACGGGGGGGACGCCGTCGGTGGCGTCTTCGTAGCGGAACGACTTGAGGGCGTCGGCGGGGGGCTCGGTGGTGGGTTGCTGGTGTTGTCGCTGGCGCGTGGGGCCGACGAGGTCCGCGCTGGCCGCGTCGGTCATGGTTGCTGCGAGGGGTGGGGAATGCGTGGCATCGGCGGGGGTGGAGGAGTAGCGACTGGGGGGAGGCGGTGGTGGTGGGCGGAGTAACAAGGTGGAAGGGAAAGAATGAGGGCGCCGAACGGGCAGTGGTGAGAGATAACAAGGTAAGGAGGTTGTAGTCGAGGGAAGCGAGCGACGTGACGATGCATTGGGGAGTTGGCAGGCGATGCAGGGAGGAGGGAGGAGTGGACGGACGTCGCGTGCAGCAGCGCCGGAGCTGTTGTTTCGGCCGTCCAGGCCTTGGCGGGGGACGGACTTGGTGGGTGGAGGAAAGGGGGGGTTGGTGGGGGGAGGGGGGGGGGGGGGGAGAAGGGGGGGGCTAACGATAGGAGCGATTCGACCACGTGTGCACCTCGTGTTGTCTTGCCCGCACGCAATAATAATAATGATTATTATAACAATGGCAGTCGTCTAAACATTGGTACGGCTTCCCCATGTGGAATCGGGAAATGAAGAGAGACGGTTATTTCGCGTTTAGCCTTTTCGGCCTCTTTGCCTGGACCCCAGCGATCGACTTGCCCCGAATTCCCTGCCAAGACGTCACCCGGCAAACGACTCCTCCACTCGCAGGGGGAAGTCGGTCTGAAACTGCCGTGCTTGCCCCTGGGATGATGCTTTGTCGTCAACTGGAAGCAACATCGTCCTTCTGCCAAGGAGAGAAGGCCATCCACATCAGACACACCCGAAAAAGAACGCGACGCAAGGCATGTCGCTGACGGAAGGGAGGGGCGCAACTCAGCTCCACCGTATCGACGCCACGCCACGCCCACGAAAATGCATCCGCCACGACCGTATTCCCTGAACGAACATCTCGTAGTGACCGTAGGTAGGTTCGTGACGTGTGTTGTCCTGAAGGCTTTGCGATCGAACTTCGGATGGTTTGGGCTGGCTGGCAAGGGGAGGTTTTTGGGCGTGTGTTGTACGAAGCGTCTGGTCGAATGGCCGCGATGTGAAGGCCGTGTTGCGTCGTGTAGAATGAGTGAACACGAGAGACTTGTGTAGTAGGTTGCACGATAGATGTGATTGCTCTGGGAGTGAAAGAAGGGAGAGGTCTGGCCAATCTGCTCGAGCGGAGGAACGGCAGTGCCGGAGACGTAGCTGCCATAATGATTTCGAACAATGAGATAACAAGGCGCCGCTGTCGCTTTGAATGCCGATGTAGGTTCATTGCGCATAGCCCATCTATCATCATCCATCTAGCATCAAAGTCCCCCCACAGTTACCCCCCTCCCAACACCCCTACCTCCCCAACCCCCCTTTCCTCTCCATAACCCTCTCCAAAACCCCCACCCACCTCCTCAACCTCCCCCCCACCTCCCTCCCCGGCGCCCTCATCCCCCTCGCCACGGCCTCACGAACCTTCGCCCTCAACACTTTAACCACCACCATCTCCCGCCACCCCCTGACCTTGAACCGCAACCGCAAACCATCCACCACCATCACCCCCGCAAACACATGACACACCGCCTCCCCCACCAACACCGCGAGCAAGAAATCAGGCGCCAGAGACGTCTCCTGCGCATTCGTGAATTTGCTCGACGACTGCATGATGCTGTAGAAGGACAGGAACCGCGCCTCGCCGCCCGGCCCCGGCTGCGGCAGCCCCGTGCGGTTCACCGACGTCGGGTGCAGACCCAGCGACTGGTTGTTGGCGGCGTTGCGCCAGCCGCGGCCGTCCTGGCGCAGCAGCTTGGGGTAGAAACTCCACGCCGCGACGGCCTGCGCCACGGTGTCATTCGCATCCGCACGTGTGGAGGCGGCAGGGAGGGCGACGAAAGCGCGGGTACGTGCGCCGGGGCGAATGCGGGAGAGGGCTTGTTTCTCCGCGGGTGTGAGGCTGACGGCGCCTGTGTCGGCGAGGCCGGTCAGGAGTTGGCCCTTCAGGTCTTCGATGGCGGCGAGGTTGGCGGGGGAGAGGAAGTTTTTCGCGCAGAAGTGGTGTTCGGGGATGGTGCGTGTGGTGCAGATGTGGCGCCAGGTTGTGTAGGCGTTGTAGAGGGTGAGGAGGTCGGAGTCGCCGCGTTTGAAGCCGAGCCGGACGCTGTCGGCTTGTTTTTTGGCGTGTAGGGGGGTGAGGAACGGGGATTTGGAGGAGAGGGCTGCGGCGGTTGTGAGGGCGAAGTCGAGGGTACCAAAGTGGGCGCCGTAGAGGAGGAGTTTGCCGAGTTGGGCGTCGAGGGGGAGTTTGGCTAATTGGGTGCCGAGGGGGGTGAGTTGCTCGGTTTCCGTGAGGGCGCCGACTTCGATTAGGGCGTCGACGGCGCGGCGGATGTTCTTGCTTGAGGGCGGGTCGAGGGCTTGTGAGAGGGCGTGCTCAATCTCGCCGAGTTTGCAGATCTTGACGCGCATGACGAGGTCTTGGAGAGAAAGGCGGAGCATCTCGGGCGTCTGTTGTTCGACCATGATGTTGTCGAAACGGTTTTTCGTAAAAAGGTGGAAGCAGACGCCCTCTTGGACACGACCGGCTCGTCCCCGCCGCTGCTTAGCGTTGGCGCGCGCGATGAAGGACTGAATCAGTCTTGACATTTGCCGGCGCTCGTCGAATCTCATTTCCCGGTGCTTTCCGGTGTCAACCACGCAAGTGACGTCTGGAATCGTGATACCGGTCTCGGCGATGTTGGTGGCTATTACGATCTTACGCATTCCGTGCGGAGGCACCTCGAACGCTGCTTGCTGGTCCTCGCTCGAGAACGTCGAATGCAGAGCGTGGATGCGCCAGCCTTGCGAGAAGGCAGGGTTGCCCAGAAGCATGTCGTTCAGTTGTCGGATTTCCGCGATGCCGGGCATGAAGACGAGGATGGCCTGGCTGAAGCTCTTGTAGTCCTTGTGCGACGCCACCTTCTCGAGCAACTTCACGATCAAGTTGTGGTCGATTCGATACTCGTCGTAGTTCGCAAGAGTAGCCTTGGTTCGCTTGCTGTATCCTACAATGGGCTCGGAGCTGCTCGACTTGTCTTGAGGATCCGAACCCATGTCGTCCTCTTCTTCGACCCGCCCGACAGCGGCATCTTCATTCGTGTGGCCAGTCAATTCGATAGCGTCCTCGAGAAACTTGGCCTGCACCGGGAAAGTGCGTCCGGGGACAGATACGATCGGAGCGCCATCGAGGTAGTTCGAAAACTTCTGCGCATCGACTGTCGCACTCATCAAGACCACCTTCAAATCGGGCCGCTTGATAAGCAAAGACCGCAGTACTATGAGCAGAAAGTCCGTGTCGATACTCCGCTCGTGAACCTCGTCAAGCACAAGGTGAGTGATGTCTTTCAGGCCGTCCGAGTTCTCCAGCATCCGGAGAACAATTCCCACCGTAGCATAGACAAGCCTTGTCTGCGGCGTAGTGTGGGACTCCAAGCGAATCGCATAGCCAACCATTGAACGAATCGTGCCCAGGTCTCCCTTGCGCTCTCCGAGCTCCTCACTCACGCGCTGGGCGAGAGACATCGCCGAGATTCTCCGAGGCTCCGTGCAGTATATCTTGCACTGATGTCCCTGAGAAAGCTCATGCTCCAGTAAAAATTGTGGCAGTTGTGTGCTCTTCCCGGAACCAGTATCACCGACCACAACGGTCACTTGGCTTCCCGCAATGGCTTCCATCGCAGTGGCTTTGGCGCGATACATCGGTAGTTTCTCACGCTGCAAAAGCATGCTCTGATACGAAGGCGTTGCGATTTTGCGGCTCCAGGTGTCTTTCAAGCTATCTGAGGCGTCCGCAAGGCCAGACTGAGGCGTTCGCGCTCCTGAATGAGGCGTCGCTGTGCCGCTTGGCGTGCCGTTGAGACGTCTGCTGCTGGCGTTGAAAACGACCTCTTCCTCCTCTTCCTCCTCATCAGGAGACGAATTCTGCTTGATAAATTCGCGAATTTCTTTGACGGTCTGCCGGTCGGCTGCATCGCCGTGGTCGCGCTTCAGCCGTGCAAACTCATCCCACAGGTCTCGGAAGGCCGAGGGGAGTCTCAAGTGCGCCTTTTCCTCCTTTGGAGACCCGGAGAAGATTAAAAAGAGCGCAGCAGTGGCGGCATACGCTTCGCTCTGCGTCGTCTCTGGTGCAGATTCGGACACCATTGTGACTGTAGCCGATGTGGGCTTGATCTTGACCGCGATCGAGGGCATGTAGACGGCGTCGAGGACGTCTTGCTCTTTCGCCCAGTTGACCGTGACGGAGTGCCTGCAAGAGTAGGTAGTGGGAGAGACCTGCTTGAATCCAAGTTTGCAGCCGGAATCTCGTGCGCGACAAGTCTCCTCGAGAACCCGCCTCGGATGAATGCCAGTCAGCCGGCCAAAGTTCCTCGTCTTGACAGCCTGTGCGCTGCCACCTGATGCATCAATGCCAGCTGGTTGATCAGAGACGCCAGGTAGCGCGTCGAACATCCCACCGAGCATCTCACCGTCTTCGAGGTCTTCGTTTTCCTTGAGCATTTCTTGCCCCAGCCTCTCGGCCTCATTCGCAATTCCGTCCGGCTTCGTTGCTTCTGGGGATGCTGTAGCATCGTCTCGGCCGTTGGTGTCAGCATCCCCTTTCGTCTCTGCCTTTTTCGACAGCCGCCATTTCTTCCTCTCCAAAGCTTCTTTCGCCAATTCAGCTTTCTGTGGAATCCACTGAGCGTCGGCGTCACGTTGGTCGAAAAGAACATCTGACTCAATGGTGCGTAGCTTCTGCTGGAGTTTACGCTCCCCAGCACTCTCTGGCCGCCCTGCTTTACCGCCACCATTGGTGTCTTTGCCGCCTTTCTTCTTTGAGCGTTCTTCTTCGGCGGCTGGATTAACTTCGTATAGATTCCGCCTGGTGTGCATATATACTGAGAGCAGCTGGTCCGGTTCCAAATCGTCCTCGAGATCGCTGACTTCGAAATCCTCTTCCTCCGACGGAGGTGGTTGGGTGGCCTTGCTCTGTGTTGCTTGCTTCTTCTCCACGATCCAGTTAGAGGGGCTCTTGTCGTCTTCGTCCACATCCTCATCACCATCTTCGATCTGAGCGGCTGTCTTCTTCCTTTGGGCATCGTAATCCAACATCTCACCCGCCTCGCAATGTAGTCCAAACCAGTCTAAGGCTCCTGTCAAGCCCCATGCCTGCCCTGACGAGTCCTCCGATGGAGGATTGTGAAGCAAAAACGCGATGGCCTCGTTCACACGCTCGAGGGGGAAGTCTAGATCGAGAAGGACAAGCCTCAAGTTCCATACCTTTGCTACCAAACTGTCCCCTGTAGGCAAGACCGGTTTCTTCGAAGACTGGTCTTCCTGATTCAAATCCTCCAATGCGTACTCAAGCACCTCCTGCATCAGCTCTTCTGGTAGCCATTCCTTTAAGGACAGGAAATCGACTTGGCCGCGAAGCAGGCGTTTGTCGGTTTGCAGTCTCGACGCCTGGCGGCTGGCCTCCTTTCGCACCTTCGTGGCGTGCTTCTCGACAAATTGCTGGAGTTCGGAGGTCTCGAGCTGGGCCTCGAGCTCTTCCGGAGTGAGTTCGTGTAATTCGCGTTCGGTCTTGTTTGTTCCATTCTGCGTCCTGTCGCCTGATGGCTCGTGCCCGAGCGTGGTAGTTTGTGTAGCTGCTGCCGACGTATCGACATCACTCTGTTCCTTCGCTTCTTCCACTCGCGGCTTTGACTGCGTTGATGTGGTGGCGAACCCGCGAGCGGGATTAGCCGCGGGCTTCTTCTTCTTCTTGTTGCCCGCAGGCATGGTTGCGGGTGTGAATCCGCAAATAGGTTCGGGTCCGCTCTTCAATTGCTATTCAAGGCTCTCGTTTAAGAACCGGATGGGAGGAAATGAGTGGTGCGCGAGACCAAACAATCGTATGCAGAAAGTGTGATGTTGGAATTTTTGGGGCAGCTGCGGGGCGCCTGACGAATGTGACGCCGGCTCGGGACAACTCTTCACACTCCAATTTCACCGAAAAACGCTGGAGTTTCTCTGTGGGCGTCAAAGTGGACAGCGAAACTGGAAGACAAAAATGACTTTGTGTTGGAGATCAAAAGTATTCGTGCCGGCAAAGCAGCTCGAAATCGTATACCGAGTCAAGGCCTCGGAAAAAGGTTGGCGCAGAGACAGTCGTGCGGTAGCATCCAACCGTGCAACGAGACTTCAACGACGGAATTTCTGTACCCATATTTTGAAAGTAGTCTTTGTGTATATTCACGACAAGATTGTTCTTCAAGGAACATTTCAAGAATGCTCCTGAACTTTTCGCGCACCCGTAACATCCACCGTCCACCTTTTGTGTTCTTGAGGCGTCCGAGGAGCGTCATTACTTTTCGCCATCTCGTTTCCATTTCCGCCTCGAATTTCCTGTTTAGGCACCGCACTTCACCCAGACATTTGAAGGCTTCGTCCATCTTTCACCACCGCCGGGCAGCATACCTCAGAGCCCGGTTTTCTGGGTACGTACCGATCACGACAGCATGGCAGAAACGACTGTCAACGGACAAGGCAGTCTGAACATGGACGAGATCCGTCAAGTCCTGCTGTCCAATTCGACGAAGCGCAGAACATCTGAGCTTCACAGCTTACACGACCAGCTCGTGAACGAAGGTAGGTAAGACTCCCCCATCTTTGTGCGCCTGGATAAGCAAGCGGAGAAGCTAATGTTCAGCAGGTGTATCAAACTCTCAGTTGTCCGCTCTCCTCGATATCCTTCTCGATACCTACCCTCTCTACGTCGATACCCGATCACGGCAGGCCGTCGAGCGCTGCCTGTCCGCCATTGCCTCCCTGCCAGACTCGGACGAGAAACTCTCAATATTCGCCCAGGCCATCCAGAGTGAATCCATAAAGTCGTCGATTGCGCCGGCAAACGCCTTCGTCTTGGTCAGGTGGAGCTCGTTGCTTCTCCAGCACGCAAGCGCAAAAAAGTCGCTATGGGATGTCCTGGGGAAGAATACACTGAGCTCGTTGACCAATTCGTTGAACACTCTGCTCGGATCTGGACCGAAGGACAGCACGCTAAGTACGGCTGTGCGTGTCAGTCGTCGTGCAATACGGACCATTGCGAAGGCGGATTTCGGGGCTGAAGTCCTGAGCGAGTGCATAGCTGGGCTCACCGCCAAAGCGTCGACTTCGGCCCCGAAGAATGCCATCCCACTGGGCGTCATTGCTGGCGTTTGCAAGAGGGTTCCAGGCCGAGAGTCGGTTGTGGAATCGAAGAAGCAGGACTACATTGCTTTCTATCTGCGCGAGCTGCTTGGTTCGCGGGTGCAGCTTCCAGCATACATCGGACAAGCCTTGCGCGACTTTTTTGCGGGCTTCGTTACGCTCGATGATTTGAAAAAGGACATCATGCCCGCGGTGGAGAAGGCATTGCTTCGCGCGCCAGAGGTGGTTCTCAATGATCTGATCTCACCCATGGTTTCTGCTTTGCCTCAAGAAATGGACCTCTCGGAGATACTTGTGACCAATCTGCTGAAACCGCTACTCTCGAACATCAAGTCAACCAACGTCACAGTGCGTGGCGGGGCAGTTCACACGTTCAAAATGCTTGCCACTCGTTCTCATGACGAGCAAATGGTTGACAAGGCGGCGGAGGAAATCCTCGCCCCTTTGAAGGCCAACAAAGTCTCATCCGCCGACCAAAGAGTAATCCATGCACAGATGTTGTCGGCCCTCCAGCCATCGAGCGGCACGGCGAGCAAGATCCCGCAAGGGTTGCTACCTGTGGTGAGCAAAGAGGCGAACGAGCCAGCGGCGTCCGCCGAACTACACGCAGCTACCACCTACCTCAATCATGCATTGAAGGCTGACGTGAAGGTTGATCCGAGCGTAAAGGATGCCTT
The DNA here is from genome assembly GCA_004216415.1 of Aeminium ludgeri. Taxonomy (NCBI): domain Eukaryota; kingdom Fungi; phylum Ascomycota; class Dothideomycetes; order Mycosphaerellales; family Aeminiaceae; genus Aeminium; species Aeminium ludgeri. The sequence continues at coordinate 66,451 of SGQK01000044.1, read as the reverse complement.
CGCCAAAGGCCTGGCAGAGAAGCGACTCCCGATCCGCCGACTGTGGGCTCTGCGCTTCACGGATCTGATCTGGTCGCTCGACAGCAATACCCTCGCAAAAGGTAGCACGTGTGAGTTCGTGGATGCCTGCGTCGGCAAGCTCATCGACGTGTTCAATGAGGTGGTTGCGAACCCGCTCCCCTCGTTGCAGAACGGACAGGTCTCGGTGGCTTGCGCTGCGGCCGCTCTGTGCCTGGAAAAAACATCCCAGATGCCGGGACTCAAGAGTGCTTCAACCGTCAAGAAGGCGAGCTTACCCGAAAAAGTCCTCGCCCTGGAGCCCAAGCCCTCTTTTCTATTGAATCCTCGCGTGTATACCAAGCTGAGTTCCGACGAGGACTTGCAGTGGGTCATGCGTGCCTTGGTCTGCACCATCACTCGGCTATCCAAGGACGATGGCGAGTCTGCTGTTCCAAAGGCGTGGGCCCAGGCCTTCATTTATCTCATTGTGTCAGCAACCGCTTCGCCTCGCATCAGAAACGAGGCGATATCTGCGCTGACCAATGCATACACCCAAGCTCCGGCGCTCGTGTCGAGCGTCGTGACAAAAGGTTTGTGGACGTGGTGCGAAGAAGTTGATCTTGAGACCAAGGATAGCGCCGCAGTAGCAGCTAAGACCGGCCGCGGCGAGCTGTACAAAGTCGTGCGGGCGATTTGTCCCGAGAACCAAGCCAAGAGAGACGAGCTATCGACGCAGGTCATCGAGGAGCAAATGACAAAGCTTCTTGTACTCTGCAGACCGCAACTGATTCCACGCGCGTCGTGGATCGAGCTCTGCCTGCGTACCGGGACCGACCCTGGAGGCCTAGCCGCGAAAGCTTCGCAAGCATGTCTGGAACAGATCCTGCTCGTCACCGAGAGTCCGATCTGGAAACCTCTTCAAGCTTTTCAGAGCGCTGCCTACAATGCCGCGGCTGAACTTGCTTTTGTCGCGCCAGCAGAGCTGACCCCTCTCATTGTCGCCCAAATCAGCAGGGACCTGCAGCCCTCACAGCTTGAGGATGTGGGCCCGACGGAAGCTGCGATATACCGGACGCCAGAGGGCACCGCACTCGTTGATGTTCTGTCAAAACAGTCACAGGCGCAACCAATAAGCAAGAGCTCGAAAGACTACGACACCCTAAAGTGGGAAGAGGACCTCCGAGCGCAACTGGCTCAGAAGAAGGGCCAGACCAAAAAGCTGACGCCTGACGAGCAAGCCAAGGTGAAAGCCCAGCTTGCAAAAGAAGACAGCATTCGACAAGGCGTCGCAGAGATTGACGCTCGCCTGCGACGGGGAATTGGCTTCATCAGTGGACTTACCACTGGGCCCCCGACCGAAACGGAGACGTGGTTTGGACCATCTGTCAAGCTCCTTTTCGAGGTCATACAGGCAGGCGCCGCCCTGATCCTTGGTGACACCGCCGCTCTGAGCTACCTGCAATGCGCAGACCGCACTTCCACCAGGCTCGGGGCCATGAAGCCTTTTGTTGGTGTGGCCACATTGCGCGCAGCTGGAATGACGATGTTGCCGGAGAACTTCATGGCCGAACCGCTCGGCGACCTTGTCACTCGCGTCCTCTACCGCCTCCGATTCCTAGGCGAACAGAGACCCTTTGACACGGCAACGCTAAGCTACATTCTTGCTTTCATCTTCCTAGTGCTCGAGCATGGCGGCGTCGATCGATCCGAACCTGAAGACGCAGACGAGCAAATCATGCTCGCTATCGAGTTCCTGTCCTTCCACACTGAAACCTGCAACGACACTCGCCTTCCCCGGCAGAGGCTCATCAGCACTCTGATCACCGCCATGCAGAGCTACCCTCAACACTTCAGAGCTCTGAGAGATTGCTTCGCAGATCTGTGCAGGCACGTTGCTCCGAACATGATTGAAGCAGAGACCGACACGGTGGTCAAAGGCGCCGTTGTTGCCGATCCGTCTGTTCGCGAAGCCGTGCTTCAGTCTGTCAGCGCGGAGCTCGAGCTGAGTGACCGCGAGTTCTACGCCGAAATCTGGCTGGCTCGCCACGACGATGTCCAAGAGCACGTGGAGATTGCGAATGAGATCTGGGTGGAGAACGAACTCAAGACCATCTCAAAGGCGTCTATCCTGTGTCTGCCCTACCTGGACTCCAAGGACCCGCAGCTACGGCGAGCAGCCGCACGCGCCATTGCTTCGGCCATCAAGGAACACCCGAGCTTTTTTGGCGATGTGCTGGGCAAGCTTCAAGGGACGTACATTGAGTTTGCAAAGCCTCGCAAGCCAGAGCTCGATCGGTACGGAATGCCGATCAAGAAGGACCTGTCGGATCCATTTGAGTCGAGACACGGCATCTCTCTCGCGTTCAAAGAACTTGCGCCTGTGTTCCCCACCGACCAGCTCGTCACGTTCATGCACTTCTTGATTGAAAGTGGACCTCTCGCCGACCGCAACAACGCAGTCCGCGACAGCATGGTGGACGCAGCTACCGCAATCGTCACCGTGCAAGGCCAGACCCAGGTCGAGTCTTTGATGGAGCTCTGCGAGACCACACTCGCAAGCTCTACCAGCACCTCCCAAAGCCAGGATCTCGTCCATGAGGCCATTGTCATCCTTTACGGTGCGCTGGCGCAGCATTTGCCTTCGGGCGATGAGCGTGTGCCCAAGGTTGTGCAGCGTCTCCTCTCCACCCTCAGCACGCCTTCTGAGTCGGTGCAGTATGCAGTAGCTCAGTGCTTGCCTCCTCTTGTGAGAGCGTCGAGCGACAAAGCCACGGAGTATCTGCAGCAAACACTGGACGAGACGCTCCATGCGAAGAAATATGCTGCAAGGCGTGGTGCCGCTTATGGTCTGGCCGGTGTCGTCAAGGGCAAAGGCATCTCTATCCTGAGAGACTGCCGTGTGCTGTCTAATCTCCGATCAGCAACAGAAAACAAGAAGGATGCCAATGAGCGACAGGGCGCCTTCTTGGCTTTCGAGCTGCTCTCCCACTTGCTGGGACGTGTCTTCGAGCCGTATGTCATCACTGTTGTGCCGCAATTGCTTGCAGGATTCGGAGACCCGAGCGCCGACGTGCGTGAGGCGTGTCTTGACGCTTCGAAGACGGCCTTCGCCTCCTTGAGCTCTTTTGGTGTCAAGCAGGTCCTGCCTACCCTTCTGGAGGGGCTTGGAGAATCGCAGTGGCGAAGCAAAAAGGGTGCATCTGATTCTCTCGGAGCCATGGCGTACCTCGACCCACAGCAGCTGGCTGTCAGCTTGCCCGACATCATTCCTCCGCTTACAGAGGTGCTCAATGACAGCCACAAGGAGGTCCGCGCGTCCGCGAACCGCAGTCTGCAGCGCTTCGGAGAGGTCATCAGCAATCCTGAGGTCAAGGGCCAGGTCAACACCCTGCTGAAAGCGCTCAGTGACCCTACGAAGTACACTGACGATGCGCTCGACGCCCTCATCAAGGTCAACTTCGTCCACTACCTGGATGCTCCTTCGCTGGCGCTCGTTGTTCGCATTCTGGAGCGCGGGCTCAGCGATCGATCTGCCACAAAGCGCAAGTCGGCCCAAATTATCGGCAGTCTTGCACATCTCACAGAGAAGAGAGACCTCACGACACACCTGCCGCCCCTCGTGGCAGGGTTGCGCGTAGCCATCGTGGACCCAGTGCCTGCCACCCGGGCCACAGCATCCAAGGCGCTCGGCTCCACCATCGAGAAGCTCGGCGAGGACGCTCTGCCAGACCTCATTCCCAGCCTCATGCAAACACTCAAATCCGACGCTGGTGCTGGCGACCGTCTCGGTTCCGCACAAGCACTAAGTGAGGTACTTGCTGGTCTGGGCACGACCCGCCTCGAAGAGACTCTGCCTACAATCCTCCAGAACGTCTCGAGCGCGAAGTCAACGGTCCGCGAGGGCTTCATGTCGCTCTTCATCTTCTTGCCTGCATGTTTCGGGCAGAGCTTTGCTAACTACCTTGCTCGTATCATCCCTCCGATTCTCGCAGGCCTGGCAGATGACATTGAGTCGATCCGTGAGACGGCACTGCGAGCTGGCCGTTTGCTCGTCAAGAACTTCGCTGCTCGCTCGGTCGACTTGCTTCTGCCCGAGCTCGAGCGCGGTCTGGCAGACGACAGCTACCGCATCCGTCTCAGCTCCGTGGAACTTGTTGGCGATTTGCTCTTCAATCTTACTGGTATCACCGGGAAGGCGGAGGACGAGATCGAGGTCGAAGAGAACGCGAACGAAGCTGGGCAGTCTCTGCTCGAGGCGCTTGGAGAGGAGAAGCGCAACCGGGTGCTCTCTGCACTCTACATCTGCCGCTGCGATACCTCTGGCCTTGTCCGCACGGCCTCCATCGGCGTGTGGAAGGCCCTTGTCTCGTCCCCGCGTACTTTGCGGGAGCTCATCCCGACGCTTACGCAACTCCTCATTCGGCGTCTCGCGAGCTCCAACATGGAGCAAAAGGTCATTGCCGGCAACGCGCTTGGCGAACTCATCAGGAAGGCTGGCGAGGGCGTCCTCGCAACCCTGCTACCTACTCTCGAAGACGGCCTCCACACTTCCAAGGACACGGACGCCCGCCAGGGTATCTGCATTGCGCTGCGCGAGCTCATCGCTTCCGCATCGCCCGACGCTCTCGAGGACTACGAGAAGACGCTCGTATCCGTCGTGCGCACCGCGCTCGTTGATCCCGACGTCGACGTCAGGGAAGCGGCCGCCGAGGCATTTGATGCTCTTCAGAAGGTGCTCGGCAGGCGCACGATCGATCAAGTGCTGCCCCATCTGCTCAGTCTCCTGCGCTCTGAGGACAATGCTGACAATGCTCTTTCGGCCTTACTTACCTTGCTGGGAGAATCGACGAGGTCCAACATCATCCTGCCCAACTTGCTGCCAACGCTGCTCACGACGCCCATATCGGGCTTCAACGCGCGTGCGCTGGCGTCCCTGGCCGAAGTTGCGTCTTCTTCGATGACGAGGCGACTGCCACACATCCTTAACGCGCTCATGGATAACATGGTCGCGACCAAGGACGAGTCGCTGAAGGCCGACCTCGAGTCTTCATTCGACACCATCTTGCTCTCTGTGGATGAGTACGACGGCTTGAACACCATGATGAGCGCCATGTTGGCCTTGATCAAGCACGACGACCATCGCAGGCGGTCTATGGCCGACAAGCACATGGCCAAGTTCTTCGAGGGAGCGCAGGTCGACTACTCACGCTATTACCCCGACCTCATTCGCGCTCTGCTCTTGGCATTCAACGATGGCGACGCCGAGGTTGTCAAAGCGGCTTGGGCAGCTCTCAACGCACTCACTTCGCACTTGCGCAAGGAGGAAATGGAATCGCTGGTCGTTTCAACTCGTACCACGCTCAACCAAGTCGGCATCGCAGGCAACAACTTGCGGGGCTTCTCGCTCCCCAAGGGCATCAACGCCATCTTGCCCATATTCCTGCAGGGTCTGATGAACGGGTCTGCCGACCAAAGGACGCAGGCGGCCCTTGCCATTTCCGACCTTATCGACAGGACCGCACCGGAAGGCCTCAAGCCTTTTGTCACTCAAATCACCGGTCCGCTGATTCGTGTTGTGTCTGAGCGCTCGACCGAGCTCAAGTCTGCTATCTTGTTGACTCTCAATAACCTGCTCGAGAAGATTCCGACGTTCCTCAAGCCTTTCCTGCCCCAACTACAGCGGACATTTGCCAAGTCGCTTGCCGACCCTTCGAGCGAGGTGCTGAGGTCTCGTGCTGCTAAAGCGCTGGGCACGCTGATAACCATGACACCGCGTATCGACCCGCTCATCGCTGAGTTGGTGACGGGATCGAAGACCACAGACCCGGGTGTCAAGAACGCTATGCTGAAGGCATTGTACGAAGTCGTCAGCAAGGCAGGCTCCAAGATGAGCGACGTCTCGCGCAACTCTATCCTGGGCCTCATCGACTCCGACGCCGGAGAGAACGACGCGACCCTCAACATTACCTACGCCAAACTTCTCGGCACGCTCATCCGCGTCCTACCCGAAGACTCAGCGACCGCACTCATCAAGTCACGCGTTCTGACAACCCATTTCTCACACCCTTCCATTTTGGCCCTGAACTCCATCCTCGTCGAGTCCCCGGAGGCCCTCACAACGCACCTCTCGGAACCCACAACCACCGCCCTAACCTCAGCCATCACGCACACAGACCCCTTCATCGGCACCAACGCGGTCCTAGCCACAGGCAAATACCTCCTCACCCCAACCGCACCCATCGCCTACGAGCAAACTAAACCCCTCCTCACCGCCCTCGCGTCCGTCATCCCCCCGGGCAACCCGGTCGACACGCGCCGCCTCGCACTCGTCGTGCTGCGCACACTCAGCCGCCACTCGCACGAGGGACTGATCCGCCCGCACCTCGACGCGCTGACGCCGCCCGTCTTCGCGTCCGTGCGCGACGCCGTGATCCCCGTCAAGCTGGCGGCCGAGGCGTGCTTCCTTGCGCTGTTCAATGTCGTCGAGGAGGACGCGGCCGTGTTTGAACGGTATATGGAGTCGGAGTCTGGAGGTGGGGCGCTGCAGCCTGGGCCCAAGCGGAGTATGCAGGAGTATTTCAAGAGGGTGGCGGTGAGGTTGAGTGCGCAGGCGAAGGAGAGGAGGGAGGCGGAGGGGGGGAGTGGGGGGTTGGGGTTGAGTGGGGATGAGAGGGAGGATGAGCGCGAGGTGTGGTCGGTGGGGAGGGTGGATTTGGGTGGCGATAGTGGGGTGAATTTTGGGGACGACTGATGGGGGGATGGATGGGGTAGATTGTGTGGGTAGCGTGATTTCCGGAGCGAAGCGGGGAGGCGGAAAAGTTGTAAGGTATGGATGACTTTATGGATCCATATTCGCTCATAATGGGCGAAGCTTGTGCATACATGTATGCGGGAATGGAAAGAAGTCTCGCATGAGAACGGAAAACTTCAGCATCGTTCATCTCATATACCCTAGGCCATCCCACCTCAAGCTCGCCCTACTCTATAAAAAATCGTCATCGTCGTGAGGTGCCAACACCCTCCTGTACGTCTCCATTCCCACCCTCTACCTGCTCAACATAGCCTGAGCGTCACGCACACCCATTGTCTTGCCCTGCTCGACACGCTTGAGCGTCAGGGCAGCGATGAGCGCAGCCCCGACACCGGAGCCGTCCTCGGCGGGCAAGATCTCAACAGGGTCGTGGCCGCGACCGATGGGCTTACCCTGGCGGTCGGTGTTGTTCCAGTCGAGGATCTCGTTCAGGGCCTGGGCGCCGCGGGCCTGGTGGGGAAAAAAGTCAGCAAAGGGGTTGTTGCGTCTTGATCAGGTAGAGGGGACGGCGTACCTTGAAGTGGGGGTATTTGTTAAATACGCTCCCGTCAGCACCGACGTGCGCTGTCTTGTAGCCCTTCTTCTTGCAAACTGCAGCAGGTCCGCACGCGCTCAGGCGCGCGCTGCGCGTGCCGATCAGCTCGGCCAGACGCCTAATCAGCTCGAGCTCGCCGCGTGTGGGCTTGAGGTTCAGCTTGTTGACGAAGTTATCGTGGGTTTCCTGCAGGTTCTCGAAGGGGTCGTTTTCGATGTCGGAGAGGAAGGAGGCGTCGATGGAGTAGGGCTTGGTCAGCGCCGCGATGTCTTGGTCCGCGAAGAACTTGATCGGTTGCGAGTGCAGGTCGACCAGCACCAGCCGGAAGAGCTCGCCCAGGTAGAGGCCTGCGATCATCTTCTCGAAGGCTTGCTGGCCCGGGCGCGGCGAGTCTTTGTCGATGATGACGTCGTATTGGGTGCGCGGCAGGACTTTGTGTTCGTTGTCGAAGGCGCCCCATTCGCAGTTGATGGCGATTTCCTGGTCTGGGTCGAGGTTCATGTGGTCGAGCTTGGGAATCTGGCCGCAGTGCTCCATGTAGGCGCCGTTGCAGCCTGTGCCAAAGATGCATCCGAGCTTCATCTCCGAGTCGGTGTAGCTGCTAGCGATGAGGGTGCCAGTGGTGTCGTTGATGAGGGCGGTGAGCTTAATGGGCACGCCACGCTCCTGGAGGGCCTTCTCGAAGAGGGGAACGACGTCTTTGCCCTCGACGCCGTCGATGTCGAAGCCCTTGGTCCAGCGCTGGAGGATGCCGTGGTCGATGTAGTCCTGCGTGGCGGGGTAGGAGAAAGTGAAACCGAGGGAAAGCTTGTCCAGCTTCTCGCCCTCGTGGTGGTACTCGATGAACTGCTGCAGACAGTCGGCAATGTAGGCCCAGAGCTCGTCGCCCGTGCCCGTCTTCAGCTCCTCGGGCATGCGGTACTTGGACTGGATGATGTCGAACTCGCCCTTCTCCTCCGGCAGGTTGATCTCGCACACGCGCAGGTTGGTGCCGCCCATGTCCAGGGCGAGGAAGGTGCCGGTCTCATACCCGTTGGGGAAACCCATGCACCAGGTCGGGTTCATGGGAATGCTGCCGCCCTCCTTAGACAGGCCCTTGGCCAGCTCCGAGACGAAGTGGTCGGTGATGCCCTTCAGCTTCGCGGTATCCACGCCGAACATTTGCTCGAGCTTCTTGATCTCGTCCAGGACCGTGGAGGGCACATCGGTCATGGAGCCCCTACGACTAGGGGTCCTCTTCGCTCCAAGTCCGACCATGTTCACGTCTTTCTAGGTTGGTTTCGGTGGTATGTATGGGTATATGCTTAGACTGCGCCGGCGCAGCAAGGATTGTAGGAATGTGTGAGTCGGGGGTGTTTATCGGTGTGCAGGGTCAGATGAGGTGGGATGGTTCAAGGAGAGTAAGTTGGAAGCAGAAGAGAGCTACGACAGGGAGACGTCAGCGAGCCATTCGGGCCTAAAGAAAAGAAATATGCGGGCTGACAGAGGTCGCAAAGATGCCGAGCAAGTGCCTTAACGAGTGGACCGGCAAGCACCGTGACGCTGCGCTTTCCGCGGGTCGTTGTTTACCTCGTGTGAATGATTTTGCGCGGTATGATGATTCAAGGACGCGAAACCAATGTATCACGGGCGAATGTTTCTTATTTACCCCCTCTCATACCAAAATCTCTTCCTGTCTTTCCCAACCCAATACCCCACCATACCCCTCCTCTCAACAACATGTCTGGGGACGGGCCTCTGCCGTCGGGAGCGAACGACAACTTCACCCCCTCGACCTCCAGCACTTCTCGTTGCGGTAACAAGTAAATAGACATGCGATGTTCGCCTATTTTCGGGCGTCCATGTACACCCTTTCTCCCTCTTCTCCGGTAGGAATGGACTTGGCCGTCCGCAAGGTCACGGATTTTGCCTCCAATGCCAGCCGTGTGACGTAGTTACACCCCTTCGGGCCTTTCCCTCCCAGTATATCTTGGCATGAGGTGTAAGCTGCCAGCTTCATCTCACTATACAAAACTTCGACAACTCTCCATCAGCAAACAACATAGCTACTCTCATCGACAGAACCAACTAAGTACGTCCCGAACCGCTCTACCATCAGTTCCCCCCTTCCAACCCACCCACTTCTCTCAGACCGACACCCATCAACTAACGACCTCCGCCCAGAGCCAACTCCAATTCCACCACCACCAAACCCAATAATGTCCCTCCGCACCCTGACCCGCGCCCTCCCGCGCGTCAGCCTCGCCACGAGCAGCACGCGCACCTTCGCCACGACCATGCAGCGCGCGGCCGAAGGCTCCGCAGGCGCTCCTCGCTCGGGCGGCGCCGCGCAGGGCGACGCCTTCACCAAGCGCGAAGCCGCGTCCGAGGAACTCTACGTGCGCCAGCAGGAGGCGGAGAAGCTGAAGCAGCTCAAGAAGAAGATTGCCGACAGCGAGGCGCAGTTGGTGACCGACAGGAAGGAGGCCGAGGAGCTGGGGAAGAAGCAGAAGTAGATTACGTATGGGGAGGGAGAGGAGGGGCATGGAAGGCCTTCGGAGGACGGCATCGACAAGATCCAGAACCAGGGAATCACTGAATCAGGGGGAAAGTTTGGGATGGATGGCTGTATGTATATTGATGAATAGCGGCGTACTCCGATCCACTCGCCTTTCTTCTCGGACCTTGGGCTCTCACGTAGCAAGGTATCTTTCGTCTCAGGGATTACCAAAGAACCAAAGCTGAAGCAATTTGATTCTCGTCCAGCCTCCCCAACTTCTTTGGCTTCTCGCCTACAGCTCATCCCAAATCGGAGTCACAGGTAGCCCGCATGAGGGTCCGTGTATCCCATCCCGCTCGCCGTCATGCCACCCGCCCACCTAGCATCATCAATCGAGGATTTCGAGCTGCCGTGCGGACGAAAAGACGGGAACCCTGTTCGTAGCAACGGACTCCAACCTCTAGCCACGTCTTCCAGGCTTGTGGCTTCGATGGTCTACTGCCATGCTTCTTGAGATACGCTGGCCATCCTGCAACTATCCGGAAGCAGACTAGCTCTCTGGAAGTGCCAGGAGGATCTGATTGAATATGATAGCGTATCGTCCTGAGTGACACGATGGTTGCTTTAGTGCCTGTCATTGTAAGAGGACTGATCAAACCTGGCTGTGTTTTGCATGTGCCTACAGGTGCCTGCAAGTTGAGTATGCGGGAGCGATAAAGATCAGCCAGCATGGAGTAAAGGAACACTTTGAAGGCAAGAAGGCAAGATGCAGCTTTGGTGTTCACACAGGTGATGGTAGAAGGTGAGCGGAAGCAGGCATCTTCGTGGTCCAATGAAGATAGGACTGGGCTGCCACAGTCTCGAGAAGCGATCCAGGGTTGCAGACCTTGACGCTGTGTATCAAAGGCGGAGAGTATCACAAAATAGGAGGTGAGGGTAACAAGCACCTTCCGCGACAATCTTTGGGACGTGCACTCGAGATTTCATTGTTATCATCCCGAAGGTACACAATGCCACCAGCAGCAGAAGAACGCATCTCATCAACGCCTGTGGGAGACTGCCGGCACCCTTTTGCAGCCGTCTCCCATTCTGCCGCCCGACCAGCATCAACCCGCCAGCGACAAAGAAAGATCCCTCTATTCGTCGTCGCCGAGCTGGGCCTGCCGCTTCTGCTCCTTGCGCTCCAGCCTCCGCTCGCGGGCAGCCTTGGTCTTCGCACGCTTGGCGTCCATCTCGTCCTTGATCTTGGTGGCGCGGGCCTTCTCGGCCTTGGCCTTGTGGATCTGCCGGGGTTGTCAGCATTCGCTGTGGTATATCACAAGCTCCAGAAGTCATGATGTCATCCCGAAGCGGTGCTCTACTTACGTGCTCAACGAGCGCACGCTTGTGCTTGAAGGTGTTACCCTTGCTGAGGTGGTAGAGCTCGTGGTAGAGGTGCTTGTCGATCTTGCCGGCGGCGCGGTACTTGACCAGGAGGCGACGGAGGACACGCAGACGGCGCATCCACATGATCTGGCTGTGTGGCAAAACCCGTCAGCGTGCCGTTCTCCAGCAGCCTCTTCCCATATCTTTCCGTTCCCCACTCAGGTTCCATCTTCATCTCCTCCGGGTATCGAAGTCTCTTACCTGGGCATCCTGGCGTCCGAAGTACCCTTCCTCTTACCGAAACCCCTGTGCCTGCCGATTCTCCGCGCGGCAGTCAACTCGCGCGCACGCGAGCGCGAGTGCATGACCACCGGCTTGCGGATGATGAGGCCATCGGAGATGAGCTTGCGGACGGTCTGGCGGGAGTTGGCGTTGGAGATCTCGTTCACTTCGTTGGGGTCGAGCCAGATCTTGCGCTGGCCGCAGTCGGCGACCGAGGCCGCGAGGCGCTTCTGAGTGCGGAGGTTCACCCTGTAGAATGGGTGTGGTTAGCCTCGTGCTGCTGGGAGGGTGCGTCGGTGTCGGTAGTGGGTCGGTCGCGTGGTGCTGCTGAAGGGCTTGCAGGGAGGGTTGCGAGGGCTCGCAGTGCGTCGAAAATTCTCCTATCGTCCATGGGGCGTGCTCGCAATGTTCGACTTACATCTTGACTGTGGTTGTCGATGGCTGCCGATGGTGTGTTGCGTCTACCAGACGTCGCTGTCGTGTGGGTTGTGCGATCAAAGAGGGGAATTGTAGTGCGCTTGACTAGCGTGCCAAGGAAGCGAGTCTGGTCACGTGCACTGCTAGATCAATGACTCGCCCTGTACCTCCTACAGTGCGCACGACTTGATACAAGTACAACATACTTGGCTGGTGCATGTACAGTCTTTGAGTCAAAGTGAGTCACAGCAATAACCTGTAAGCTTTGAAATCTGAGTCTACAGCTAGGTTATCCTTCCCGATTTGCCTGTTTGCGCGCTCACGCCTCAAGAAAGAAGGGGCCATTCTGACTCGACCGACCACTCTCCATCAACTGTGAGCTGTTGGGCCTCGCTTCCTGGCTGTAGACGCTGCTCGCCCTATCGAAAACCCTCTGTGCTGCCGATTCTCTCCGACCGAGTATGACTTCCATCCAAGCCGAGGAGTCACTCGGCTCCACAGAAGTGTCGCTGCGCGTAGAACGTAAAGATTTCAACACCGAGACTTTCGGCGCCAGCTGGGGTGTCGATTGAATGGTATGATGCGGATACCGAATGTTTCCCAACCACAGCTCTTCAAGCTTGGGGAAGTGGATCGGCGGTCGTTTCGCATCGTGCAGTGCCAGAGGACTTGGGCCATCGCCGTTGAGCCAGACCAGACGCAGACATTTCAAAGTCTGGCTGAACCTGGAGAGATAGTCGTAGAGAATCTTCTTGAACATCACTTTTTGGGACTCGCTGAGTTTGTCGATGGTGAGGGGGTTGAGTATTGTAAGGTCGAATGTTTCAAGACGCTGCCAGATCACGGCTCGAGTGGAGGCTTCCGCCTCGCTGTGTGCGGAAAAGCCATACCAGCGGAGGGCAAGGATTCCCATGGCGTGTATAGGGCGGAGTCGCAAGGTGCGTAACTGAGGGAGTTTCGCATGCTCCAACCCGAGGCGAATGTTCACCAGCTCTTCCTCGATTTCCGAGTGACCCTGCCAGCCAGGATCGCCGTTGGTTCGGATTGTGAGGGTGTTGATCTCGTTGAAACAAGAGAAGAAGTCGATCCATTGCTGTTGCGCATCGGCTTTCTTTGTCGTCTCGAAGGAGGTCATTCTGGTAGGTGGCGTCGACAAGCTCACATTTGACGAGCTGGATCGCCTGTGCGTGCTGAGAGGTGAAGCGGGCGGGCTCTGCTGGTCATTCCCTGCTGGCCTGTTGGAGCGACTGCGCCAAAACGCAGACCAACGTGGTCGGTAGCTATCATCGCTATTGGTTCTCGTGTGAGTTGGCGTTGGGAGCGATACTCTTCGGCCTTCCTGGGCGATGGCTTCATATCCGACGCTGATGGTCAGGACGTGGCAATGAGACACGAGCGCACGTAGGAAGTACATGTCTCTGGGGCCAGGCAGGGGGGCGTGGATGTAGATGTGGCGGAAAAGATGCCATAGTCGATGTTGGATCACATCGTTGAAGGGTTTGGAGACCAGCCGCAGGGTCCGCAAGCTGGATGCGTTGTCGAGCTCAAAGAGATCGAGAAGCCTTGTGCGGACTTCATTCTCATTTTGCCTCTTCCGCAAAAAGACGTCTTCGAACTTGCTGGGCATGTTTTGCGAGATGCGGGCCGGCCGGTGGCGTGTTTGAAAGAGTGTTGCAGTCGGCCGAGCTCTTCTTGTAAACTTGAGGTCCAGCTTCAAAGCATGTGGGATGGTCTGTGACACAATGCCATGGTTGCTGCGCCTTCACTCGGCATCCAACGCGTGGGCTTCGGCCCAGCAATGGGCCATCTCACCGCAAGTGCCCCTGTGAGGACTTATCTCCACGTGGTTATCGCTCATGTCTTTCGCAAGGAGCAGCTGCCTGAGCTCCCAATAACCAGCGTCGGTAATCGAAAACCTCTCGGTCCTGCGAATAGTCACACTAGCCTCTCTCGCTCGCGGCACTAAAGCATTGGGCTGCTTTTGTCAGCCATGGAGGTTGGGCGCGTGACATCATGGTCCTCTGCTACTCTGCACGCTCATAGGCAGTGTCAGACGTATAGTCCTTCTGGGGTCCTTTGACTTTATATTTGACCCCAAAGACATCCATGCTTTGGCCCTCCTCCACCACTTTATGTGATCGAAACTCGTAGTAGGCCCAGTACATATCGAGCTCGCAAAGATGCTCACCCTTGCCGATCCAGCAATCACGCGCATTGACAAACTCAAGCTCCAGATCACGAAATAAATAGTTGACCTCCTCCTTGCCGTCATTCTGCTTAGAGTCTTCAGTCACGAACCAGGCGCTGATTTTGTTGTCATCCGGACTGTATCGGTAGATGTACTTCCTGTTCGCGTTGAGGGTGAAGCCATTGTCGGTCTTGAACTCTCCACGCTCGGAGTAAAGCAGTTCGCCAGCCGCCGTGTGGGCAGTGGGTTTACGAGGCGTGAAGGTCGCCGTCCCTTCGAATAATCCAGAGGGGAAGCCGGGGAGGGCGCTGTTGAGCGATCTTTTCAGCCGCCATGATCCTCGTAGGCTGCCGAAGATGGCCGCTATGGAGCTTTTTGTGGCCATGATGGGTTTTGTGCAGCGAGCCTTGCAGTTCTTGTTGCTGCAGTGCCTCCTAGGCACCTATTGTTATCGTGACGCGTGAGCGAAGTGCAACGCCGGGGTAGGGGTGTGTTCTTTGCTTGGTTTTAACCCAATGCGGATACGTGCCAAGAGCGAATATCAGCTTTACAGCAGTGTAGAAGCCGTATTACCGGATCTTACCGGACTTCTATAGGTGACCTCTGCGTTGACGCTCTCCCCGCTCTCCGACCCGAACATCGCAATCCGACCCGAACATCGCTCTCCCACATACCCATGGACTACGATACCCAAGATGCGAGGCCGATATACACTTCAGCATGGCGCTCACGGGGATTTCTTTCCCCAGCCTCCATGACCCTGGTGATCTCTTCTTGCGTTCAGACTTGCGCGGGACGTCGTCCACATTTCAACTTTCAAGATGGCTGCTCCGGGCGGCCGGTTCTACGTTGAGGACAACCTGCAGAAGGTGGCGCCGCATCATGAGAGCTTTGAACAGCTCTGGGAGACGAAGTGGAAGATGCCGGTATTGACGGGCTGGCTGTACATATTTGGGCATTTCGACTGACATCGACTAGTGCACAATGGGCATCTACCCCTTCATGTTCGCAACTCTGAACGACTTCGAGCCCATAGTCGACGAAATTACGAAGGTGAAAGCTATATCACACTTCTTTCTCGAACGGCGACTGATCCCACAGTCAGCGCAATCTCAGGGAACCTTACGACTGGGACAAGTACGCCGAAATGTTCTTTCCGAAAGCGGAGGAACTCGTTCGAAAGGCTGAGGAGGCGGAGCAAGAAGGCAATACTGAAAAGGCTTCAGAGTTGTACTTGTGAGTACCAACCTGTTACACGGCTTATGCATCTTGCTAACTAAGTCAGACGTGGCTCGGCGGTCTATCGAATCGCTCGATTCCCTGCGCCTCGTTCTCGAAATCAGCATTACGCGTGGCAAGAAGGCAAAAAGGCCGCGAAGAGAGGCTTGGCCTTGCGCGAACACCCAACGAAGGAAATTGTGATCCCTCACAAGCATGGCCTAGCCAGCGACGGAAAAGACATACCCTTCTACTATCATCTGCCACCGGGTACAACCAAGGACAAGCCTATCCCGCTCCTCATCATTTTGACTGGGCTCGATGGTTATCGGACAGAGCTCGCCGTTTGGATCGAAGGTTGGTCGCAGAAGGGCGTAGGTGTGGTGGTCCTCGAAATCCCCGGGACTGGTGACTCGCCTGCCGCTGCTAACGATCCGACGTCCCCTGAGAGACAGTGGGCGAGTCTCTTCGACTGGATCGACGAACAGGCCGAGATCGACCATGGCAAAGTCGCCATGTGGGCTTTCAGCACTGGCGGCTACTATGGCATCCGTCTGGCGCACACCCACCATGATCGTCTCGCTGGCGTCGCGGCCGTTGGAGGTGGATGCCATCATATGTTTGATCCGAGATGGCTGTCAAAGGTGAATCATCTTGAATATCCTTTCGACCTCGCAAACACCCTGGCACACAAGTTCGGATATGGCGACGATCTTGAAACTTTCAAGAAGGAAGCGATGAAGTTCTCGCTGGTCAAGGACGGCACCCTCGACAGCCCAAACTGCACGAGACTTCTGCTGGTGAATGGCGTTGACGATGAGTAAGTTCGAGGGTTTACTTGAGGCTCCGCAAGAGACTTACAACAAGGCAGGATCTTCCCAATCGATGACTATTACGAATGCTTGCACCGTGGTGCGCCGAAGGAAGCTCGTTTCATCGAAGGAAGGAAGCACATGGGAGAGCCGGAGAGCTTCCTGATCATCATCGGCTGGCTGTACAAGATCTTTGGCGTTACGGGAAATCCTGTGGATCAGATGAAAACTGTGCCTTTCAAGGCGAAGTACTGATTGACGAGGATAACAAAATCGTGGTGATGTCAGAACAGTAGTAAAGTCAATTCTTTCCTCGCCGCACAAGGAGAACTCATTTTGTGTGCGTTGTAATCTTGATGTCCACTGAGCAACATCAAATGACAAGTTGATCTTGTGCTGAAGACGCAGCTACGATCGCAGTTCCCATGATCTTTACTCAGCAGCATTTCAATACCAGATCACCGAATTTTCCTCCTCATGAGATAGCTCTCAGTATGCCATCATAGTCTCTCAAGGACAAGAAACCTCCCGATCCTCTGCTCCTGCCCTTTGTAGCTTAGCGTCCGGAAGCTCCCGTCCCAAACCCTCATCTTTCTTCCACGACCTTTGCCACTTTCAAGATCAACAAAAGTCAGACAAATCCAGCACAAAACACAACTTCGATCATTGTTGCAGAAATGGAGCCCACAGAAGACTTCGAAATCGACCCCTCGATTGCCGAAGCCATGGGCTTCTCCGGCTTTGGCATGCAACCCGGCAAGAAGCGCAAATTCAACGCCAACGATGGAGTCGTGGACGACGTAAGCAGTGCGACTGCAGGCAACAAGGAACCCTTGGGGAAGGGCAAAAAATTGCCCAACAGGCCCGCAAACTCCTCAGAGACTACCACGAATGACGGGCCTCATACTATTTCCGAATCTTCAACTTTGCATGATCCAGTAGGCCACCAGAGCGCCGTCGCGCATGTGCCCGCCGCGAGTGCTCAGGGCAGGGGAAAACCGACGATCGAGGAATTGAAGAACGGCGTGCGCAATGAGAATGGCGACGTGGCGTACTTCATGCCCAGCTTTCTCGAGGATCCGTGGAAGGACCTGACGCCGACGTGATTTTGGACAATTGGGAGCACCGACAAAGTCGTGGAGAGCATTAGGACTGGCATATTACGACTGAACCTTCAGGTAAAGCACAATTGCATCCACAAGCGCAGGACTGGCGTCTATGCTGGAGGACCATGACATGCGACTTCGACTACGAATGCGAGATTTCCATCCATTCGATAACGCGGGCGACTGGAGCAGCTGCTGTTGCACAGCTTCAGGAGTTTCAACGCCTGCTGTTGACCTGTCTGTATGGCACGTAGCTCTTAAGGCCGTCTCTCAAGGCATCCAATACCGAATGACTGGAATCGCGAGGACTCCAGCATCATAGCAACGATCGGTCGACTTGAGGGCTTTGTCGAGATGAAAAGCATGGGGACATGCGCACGTGCCAAGTCGTCGGTAATACGATCTGGATGGCCGCAGCATTCACATTGGGCAGCAGTTGTAGAATGAACGGGACAGGCAGGGCACATGAGACACTCTTCTGGCCGCAGTCTCCGCTCATGCATGATCTACTCCTATGCTTTCTAATGGGTATCTCGCGTCTGCACTCTCAAGCCATGTGATGACACCTTTCGTGAAACGTTTGCAGTGGTATGCATCCCCTCTGTCCTTGGTATTAGGCGCTGAAGGCCTTCATGCCCTCCCCAAGCCCCTCGGCGTTGGGCGTCGCTGCACACACATCTGGCTCAAAACCGAACTGCTCCACAAGATAGTCCCTCGTCGTAGGACCGATAGTCGCAATCGACGTCTTCATCGGTCCGCTCATCACCTCCCGCTGACCTGCATTGAATTTTCCGCCCGTCTCTAGCCAGCCAAGAGAATTGAGCATCGCCTCACATCCCTGAGGCGAAAAGACCACCACCCACTGCTCCTTGACTTTCGCGGCCTTAGCCTCGTGGAGCAAGGACGTGAATTCCTCCTCAAAAGTGGCCATCTCCCCTGTTTCATATACGATGACTTCCACCACTGGCACTTGATAAAGGGCCGGCAAGTCGTCGGACTGCAGAGTCTTGGGGATGATGTCCCTCCGCTGCTCGCCAACAAGGAATAGCAGTGGCAGCTTGCGCTCCTCCAAATGCGTTGCGTCAGGTGGAATGGTCCGATGCCAGTCCAAAATGAAGTTTGCCAAAGCCTCGCCATTCCCCGAATCCTCCCCAACGACCGGGCAGGGAAGCCCCAGGGCCCTGACCCCATTGGCTGTCGCCGGGCCTACGCAATAGAGCGGCATGTCTTTGTCAAACATGGACTCGATTTTCGTCGGCTCCAGCTTTGCAATGACAGTGGCAAAAGCATCGACGGCGCGCTGCGAGGTGAAGATGATGCCTCCGTACTTTTTGGCCGGGTTGTGAGTGGCTTTTCGCAGCCCTTTGGCTTCGCTGCCAGGCGCGAAAGCAAAGCGCTCGGCTGCCAGGCGGAGGTTCCTCAACGCATCTGGTCTGAAGACATGATCGAGCACCGGCACAAAAATGGACTTGTATTTGCCATCGTCGAGTTGCTCGAAGTATTCCTCATAGCCGTCGGTCGGTGAGGACTTCGTCTTAAGGAGGTAGATGGGCTTTTGATCCAAACTCAGGCCTTGCAAACCGCTGGTGACACCGTCCATCTCCAGAGTTTCGCGATGCGTTGCCGGGGGTGATTCTGGAGGAGGTCGTATTGCAACGCGGTGTAGTTCAATGGATGTTCGTCCCAAAAGAGCAGGGGTGACTCGGCAGGCCTGTCGGCACGAGCCGAGACCCTGACCTCACTTCGCCATCCGCGCAGAGCACTGGCCATGAGTCGCGATTATCAATCAGATTGAACTCCCATCATGAGATGCCCATCACCGAGCTTGACTTTCCTATCCTTCAGTGGTTTTTCTGCACGGTCAAGGGAGCCACGAGAATGCCACTGCAAACCCTAGACGCCACGGCGCTGGAAGCAGCCGAAGCGCGGAAGAAGGAGGATGAACAGAAGTCCAAGCCGTTGCCGAAAGGCGTAGTGCTAGGGCCTGATGGGAAACCGTGGGTTACGCGCACGTGGAAAGTGACGATTGAAACTGACGGTACACAGATGTAAAACATGCACGTCCATGTCTTCCTGGAGAGCGATGACCAAACAAGCGGACGCGCAGCCCAAGACAGTGTCGTCGACCACGTCTGCGGCTCATGGCACAGCTCCCCTCGACCCATCCGGCGGCTGTCCGCCAGACGTCGAACAACTCGGCCGTTCGACCTGGACGCTGCTCCATACAATCACGGCCAACTACCCCGAACGACCCTCGCTCACGCAGCAAACCGAAACGAAGCAATTTATCTCCCTCTTTGGCAAGATGTATCCTTGTTGGACATGCGCGGACGATTTCCGGGGATGGATGAAGGATGGCAATGAGCCCCGGGTCAGTAATAGAGAGGAATTTGGCCGGTGGATGTGCGAGGCGCACAATGCGGTCAACGTAAAGTTGGGGAAGAGTGCATTTGATTGCAACAAGTGGGAAGAGAGATGGAGAAAGGGGTGGAAAGATGGGAGCTGCGATTGATGTTTCATGTGCGATGAATGGGATGGAGGTGATGTATTGCATAGCGGGGGCGTTGGGTGGTATTCTCCTCCTCGAGACAAGGCATTGTTCTCATACTCCAACTTCCTCCGACTGGTGCTTGACGGAGCCTCACTTACAATAGACCATTTGAATCGATCAATGCCAACTTTTGAAACCCTCTCCGCGTGTGCCACCTGGATGACACCTACGGAGACAGCACCAGCACACCTTGACGACGACCCAAAGATTTAAAAACAAACCACATCTCCAAGCCCACCACCACCACCACCACCCCCACCACTCTCCAACGGCCGGAGAGATGGACCAGCAGGACGACGAGCTCGAGGGTCCCGCCTCGTACTACGTGGACACCCAGCCCGTGGACGCCGACATGCAGGCGATGATGGGCTTCTCCTCCTTCGCCGGCCGCGGGACCGGCCACCACGACCCCGTCGCCGCCCGTGCCGCTGTTGCCGCCGCTGTTGCCGCAGTCTGCCGCTGCTGCTGGCCGCCACGAGCGGCCCCAAGCTAATCTTCCCCGCCGCAGGCGGATCCCTGGGGCTTCCGCACCTGACGTGGACCGACGACACCTTCTCCGTCCGGCTGGCCAAGGTGGAGGGCGTGGTGGACTACAAGTTCACCAACCAAGACTGCCTGCGCGAGGCGCTGTGGGATGGGGAGACGTGCTTGATCGGCGGCCGCGAGGTCTCCGAGGGCAACAAGGGGATGGCGCTTCTGGGCGACCACGTCTTGTCGTTGTGTTGGTGGGATACGTGGCTGGAGGTGACCGGCGGGAGGCAGAAGAGAGGTAGGTCTAGTGCTTCTCCATGGCGTCGATGTAGATGGAGGGGGTTTGCTGACCAGTGCGGTGCTTTCTAGACCCGGCGACAAAAGATTATTCGTCGCGGACCAGGAACTCGACCTTGGCGGAGCGCTGCAAGGCACTTGGCCTCGAGTTCTGCATGGCGCCCACCGAAAACGTGGGGCCAAAAAGGGAGTCGATAGAGCACTGGCGCGGCTCGTTGGTGGAGGCGATTGTCGGGGCCGTGTGGGTCGACTCCGGCAAAGACCTCGCCACGACGAAGCGCGCGCTGACGAAGCTGATCGGTGATTGGCAATTCTGATCGTAGGTAGAAGCGACGGGATACCACGAGTGGGCATACGTGTCGCGTCTCCAAAAGTTCAAGAACATGCAAGCAGCTTCCACACTGGCCGAGAGCACGAAACGGCTGATCGTTGTTGAGAAAAGTGATACAGATCTATACAAGTGATGTCCGCCCTCCCGCGTCGACGTCGACCTCAGAGGTCCGACCACGTCTCAGCAGTCTCGATTTGGGGTGAGTGCAGGCAAGGGTCGATATAAGCACTTCTTCGGCACAACCGAGACCATTGTCATCCCGTGGACGGGAGAGGTAAGGTTGCAATTTGACATCCGTGCTATCGTCGCGTCCAACAAGACGAAGTTTGAAACAAAGAGAAAGCGCTTACCTGGAAAGCAGCATTGAAATCGAACCATGAGTTTTCAACCGCAATTACGAGCAGCAAGTTTGAGTCAGTCTTGGAATCGATTGCACCTACCCAGCTCTGGAATGCAGAATCTCCGCTGGAACAAGCCAATTGATCGTGGTGAGCAGGCTCGTGCCCAGATGTGGCAGCTGCCACTCTACTAGAAGTTGAACTCGTAGACGTCTTGGAAGCTCTGCAGAGCGCCCTCGGCGACACCCCCCCCGCACGCCTCAAAGCTAGTACCATTGACATATGGCCGCGCCGTTCGCCAGGCAGCTGTCTTTTCGAGAAATCTGATCATCTTGGCGCGAGATCTCGGCGAAAGGTGGGAATGAGGCACTCAGAGCAGGGCTGTGCTTTGTCATACTTCGTGTTGATCTTGCGGAAAGCTGTCCGGTTGAGCAGCGTTTATGACCCGAACAGCTCGAGGACGCGATAGTCTACCACGAGGGCCTTGCGCAGCTGCCTCGTTGCTGGGATATAGAGAACAACGTGCGTCCGGCGGGTGTAGTCGCGACTTTCCGCGTCCACATGTCAAATTCCCAGATTGCTTAAAGGTGCGACCGAGGGGCGCGCTCTTCACGGTGCTCCGCAACCGAGCCCCGGCAGGGCGACACGCCGCAGCGCCTTCCGCATTGGCGTTTTGCTGCGGCAAAAGATATGGCGGACGGTTGACGAGTGTGGTGGCTTGAGCCTCAGCATTGTAACCGCTGAGTTTGGTGGTATCATCCTTTCCTGAGATAATCGAACTTGCACGCCTCGAAGTCGAAGAGACCGCCCCAAAGCACTGAGTCGTACCGAAAGCAGCGGGCTGCACAGTCATCTTGAGCGAACCACAAGCAAAAAGTCTTGCCCGCCAGTGTGATGTGAGCAGTCTCGATGGCTGCACATCCATAGTGAGCGAGCCGGAAGCGTTGGGTCGAGCATTAAGATTCGTCCATGGTTTCAGGAGCTCCAGCCTGTGTTTCCGGAACATCTGCGCCAACAGGCGCCGCTGGCGTGATTACTTGATCGACGGTAGCTTCCATGCCACGTGAGTCTTTCGGCTGCGGTTCGAGAGACTCCTCTGTCATTTCCACATCATCTTGCGACGGATCTGTTGCCCGGACAGAGGGCGAGCCGATGCGGCTGCTTGCTCTGGTCGCATCCTCGACATCCAGAAACTTGTTCATGGGTCTGAGGTCTCCGGCATCACCATTCTCCGGCAGCGGCGTGCGTCCACCGAGTCCGTTGTGTGTAGGAGTGCTGCTGTCGGGGGCTGGTGTTCCAACGCGACTAGTGTCCTTCACTCCCTCTTCACCCGAACCATCCAAAGGATCGTCCTTCTCTTCTTCAGGCTCCTTGATCCCCTTGATAACACGAATCATTGCCTGCCCCTCGTTGACCACGCGGTCAAAGGCCTCACGTCTAGTGATCCAAGTACCTTCGAAGTCAGCATTTTCTTGTTGAAGGTCTTCAATCTCTTTCTCCGTCTTCGCAATGTCATCCTTGGTTTGGTCGCGAGGCTTGAGCTTGTCTGGGTTGATGAGCTTAGCAGCAAGTCGGTCGTAGCCTTTCCTCAAATCCAGTACACGCTGAACTTCAGCAAGCTGAGCGCGCAGTTCAGTCGTGTTGTCCTTCACTGCCTGCGCAGTCTGCAAGATCTTGGCCTTTTCAGCTGCGTAGCGCTCTCTTTCGCGTTGGTTTGAAGACTGTATCAATTGAATGCGTGTGATGCTGCTCTCCAGTGCTGCGAAGTCGAGCAGAATCTCCTCACGGTATTTCTGCTTCTGCGCATCGTCTGAAGCCTCCGTGGCAGGTGCTTCACCACCTTCAGGGGGCGGTGAAGGCAGCTGTCGCGGCGGTTGCTTCAGGTGAGAGTCTTTGCTGAGCAGGTTACGAGTTACGCGTTGGAATGGACGTTCCTCAACTTGAAGAAGACGAGTGGCATGGAGGGCATCTAGATCAGTCAGCGAACGCATCCCGGACTGAGCACAGCATAGTGGTAGCTACCTTCTTGATGCTGGCTTTCCAAGAAGCCGTAGTGATGAGTCGATTGTCCTGCCATTGCAATCGCTTGCTGAGATCAGAGCAAGTTTTACGATTGACGCGAGAAGATCGAAGTCTCCCCGAACACCAGTGGGAAGTGAAGCTGTTATTATTGTTGTCGTGTCGAAGATGGTTCGGACGCAGGTGAAGCTTGAAGAATCTCATCTGTGCCAAGACAAAGCTGCTTAGTCACCCTTACACCTCATGCGTCGCCGCCTGCATGGCGACGCGCTGGAGCTCCGTCTGGTGAGCTTCATATCGACTGACACCTCGCAACTTTCTCCTCCATCCCCATCACCTCGCCGCATATAACCTTTACATACCTCGCCGCGCCTCGAAAACTCTTTAGATCCGCCATCATGGACGCTCTCGTATCCCAATACAGCCGTCCTTCGCACCAGGAAGAGTTTCCGGAAGACAACGAACAACTCACCAACGATCTCGTCTCGCCCATCGACCTCAAATTCGCTCTTCCTCCCACTGCATCACCGGCACAATGGCTGCGAGCCATGACCGACGACCGCTCGAACCCCCAGTGCCCCATCAAGATTGCACACGGAACAACTACGCTCGCATTCCGCTTCCAGGGTGGCATCATCGTGGCTACGGATTCACGTGCGTCGGCTGGGGACTGGATTGCTAGTCAGACGGTGAAGAAGGTGATTGAGATCAACAGCTGTTTGCTGGGGACGATGGCTGGTGGTGCTGCGGTAAGATGAGACAAGCCTTGTAGAGCGAACGACTGGCTGGGACGCATGCTGATTCGTGATTCTGTGAAGGACTGTCAATACTGGCTGGCATACCTCGGGATGCAGTGCCGCCTCCACGAACTCCGCCACAAGCGACGCATCAGCGTCGCCGCCGCCTCGAAGATCCTCGCGAATCTGGTCTACAGCTACAAGGGCATGGGGCTGAGCATGGGAACGATGTGCGCTGGCGTCACACCCGAGGAGGGCCCGGCACTCTACTACATCGACAGCGACGGAACGCGTCTGCCGGGTAACCTGTTCTGTGTTGGATCTGGGCAAACATTTGCGTACGGTGTGTTGGATGCGCAATACAAGTACGAGATGACGGAGCAGGAGGCGCTGGAGCTGGGCAGGAGAAGTATCGTGGCGGCCACACACAGGGACGCGTTCTCTGGTGGGTACGTCAACCTGTACCACGTGAAGGAGGAGGGCTGGGTGAAGCACGGCTTCACGGATTCGGCGGGGCTGTTCTGGGACTACAAGCTGAACAAGGGGGAGTTCTCCAACGTCACGTCGAAGCTGGAGTAGAGCGGGATCCGGGATGAGGCAGACGGGGCGGCACCGAGAGTTGTGGTGCATGAGTGGGCGCATCATGAACGCGCGCAGGATACTGCGCGCCTACAATAGCCGATTCACGAGGGCGCGCATATGAGCGTACGCTGTAGTTATACTCAGAAATGTGATACTAGTAGTCCGCGGAGCGTCAGTTCACGGCTGATGTTTGGCATGCATCCCTGATCCTGTCACTTCGACGTGAGGGCCTATCGAACGAATTCCGTTCGTTTTCACACGGGTTCTAACACGATTAGCGTTCTACATCTCAAACCCTAGCAGGCAGCAAAACGTTGATACAACATGTCTTGGCGTTTGCCATGTCCAAAGTCGCAGCGCCACAGGCAGTCATTGCTGCCCCACCAATCATCCCACTTCACCTCCATCCACGCGCAAGACACAACTCAACGAACTCCTCCAGAAAACCCCCCTCCCTCTCCGCCTTGCCGTACAACTCGACTGCACAACCTCACTCTCATTTAAAAGCAATCATGCAGATCAAGTACGCGTCCCTCGCCTTCCATCAACCCCTCACATGCATTTTACTAATCCAGCTCTCTCTTCAACGTACAGAGTCCGCACCCTGACCGGCAAGGAGATCGAACTCGACATCGAGCCCGACTACAGCATCAGTAAGATCAAAGAGCTCGTGGAGGAGAAGGAGGGCATCCCGCCGGTGCAGCAGCGATTGATCTACGGCGGGAAGCAAATGTGAGTCGTCATACCGCGAAGAAGAAAGGGAGGGGGAGGAAGAGGAAGAAGAAGAAGAAGAAGAAGCAGACGAAGAAGAAGAAGGAGAAGAAGAAGAAGAAGGCCAAGCGGTTTGGACGGTCCATTGAAAGGCAGGGCTAACGACTTGTCTCGCAGGGGTGACGACAAGAAGGCGTCGGAATACCAGCTGGAGGGCGGCGCGACGCTGCACTTGGTGCTCGCGCTGAGGGGCGGGCAATAGCAACGGCGAGTGTCTGCGCGTGCGAATGACCGGCCGAGGGAGCAGGAGGGCGTGTCAGCATGGCCAAAAGGCCGCCAGACTGCCCAGACAAGTGGGAGGTGGGAGTGAGCGTTGCTGGCGTTCAGCGGAGGATTGATTCTAGCGAGTAGGATACGAGACGCATGACCACGAGGAGACTCCGGGCGCAGGGATGCGGATACACGCGCGCTCCAGCGTAGGAAGTTTGCGAGAGAGAATTTTGCGGCGAGGAGATTCGACGTAGTGTTGTATCTAGCGGGCATCGACGACTTCTCCAAAAGACATAAGCGTTTGATTCTTCAGTGTTATGCAATTCGTCTCTGTCCAGGCACCACATCGGCAGCCCGCCACATTCATACGCGTAACATGCATCCCTCACAGCCCCCCCGTAACCCTCCGAATCGTCCTCCGCGGCCCCTCCCCAATAACCTGCACCCGCCCCTCCTGCTCCAGTCCCCTAACCGCCTCCGAGAACTCCGCGCCCTCCACAGGCACCGAGCTCCTCTCGGACAACGTGCGCAAGACATCTCCAAACCGCGCGCTGCCCCCGCTCCGCAACATCTCATCCAACACCCCGACAACACCCTCCTTCAGATCCTCCCTCCGCTTTCGCTCCCCAGCGCTCGCCCCCTCCGTCAGCAGCCCCATGTCGATCAGCCCCGTGCGCGCGTCCGTCGCGGCCTGCTTGAGCGCGCTCTGGATCAAACGCACGGCCTCTGTGACGTCGTCGGCGGTGACTTCGGTGCTCAGACGCATTTTCGCGTGCGCTTCTGAGAGGCGGATCATGCTCTCGAGCTGACGCGTGGTGGCGGTGATGCGGCGCTCGGCGGCGCGCACGTCTTCGCCCAGCTTACGCATCGCCACGTAGGATTCGACGAGCTGTTGGCCGGCTTCGGGCGTGATTTGCGGGTGGATGTTGGCGCGCGCGTAGGAGATGTAGGAGGTGAGGAATTCGACGGGCTGGGATGGGTGTTAGCTTTTGACTGGCAGGTTACAGAGGTTGAGGTCTGTGGAGCTTACGAGAATCTCATCGCGGCTGGCGTTGTCAGGGGTGTCCTCGAGGTACATGCCGACCAAATGCCTGGCCAGCTTGCGATCCGCGGACTCGTCGATCCGGTCGAGCACCAGATACACCAGGTCGAATCGACTGAGCAGCGTCGGCGGCAGGTCGATGTTCTGCGGCACGGGCATGTTGATATTATATTTGCTGCCGATTGGGTTGGCGGATGCCAGGATACTGGTACGCGCGTTCAGTGAGGTGATGATTCCTGCCTTGGCGATCGACACCGTCTGCTGCTCCATGACTTCGTGCAGCACCGAGCGCGTGGAGTCGGACATCTTGTCGAACTCGTCGATGCAGCAGACACCGCCGTCACTGAGCACGAGCGCGCCAGACTCGAGGACCAAGCTACGAGTCTCGGGGTCGCGTGTCACGTATGCAGTGAGACCGACGGCCGAGGAACCCTTGCCCGACGTGTAGACACCGCGAGGCGCGATTTTGTGCACGTACTCGAGCATCTTCGACTTGGAAGTCGACGGATCACCGCAGAGCAGGACGTTGATGTCGCCACGGTATTTGGGCGAGCCTCCCTTGTCGAAGCTCTTGTTCGTGCCGCCGAAGAGTTGGAGGAGGATACCCTTCTTGACGTCGTCCATTTCGTAGATCGAAGGGGCGAGAGAGCGGGAAAGAAGCTCGTAGACGTCCGGGCGAGACCCGACCTCCTTGATCTTGGCTTCTTCTTCCTCAGACACCTGGCGAGTCTCCTGCGTGCCGCCAGCGGCTTGCTCAGACATTTCCTCTTCGATAGTCGTCGGGTCGATGCCCATGCGGCGCTTGTCGACCTTTTGCACGTGCACTGCATCGATATACGTCTTGAAGATGTTCTTGACGCTGCGTTGGCGGGGGTTGACGCGGACTTGGGTGCACTTGAAAATGCCCGTAATCTCGACCCTGTCACCCGCCTTGGAGACATCGACCAATTCGTCGTAGGCGCACAGAGACACCGAATGGGGCGTCTGGCCATCGGGCACCGAGTCTGGCGTCTCTTGCAGCTTGATGACTTGCTTGTCTTCGAACCCAGAGCGGTTGTGCACAATCTGCATGCTATTGCTGGCACTGCACACCTCACGCGGGCACCTGGTGGGCTCGGCAATCTTTCCGCGGTCAATGTCAACTTTCAATGTATGATGGCAGACGGAGCAGCGGAAGAAGGCGTCCTTCATGTCGGGGATGACAGGAGTGGCGCGGATAACGAGGCCTTTGATTGACACGAGCTTGTCCATGTCGTTCGGGTTGAGGTCTCGCAGATTGATAGTGTTGTCAAGCCCGAACGGCCGAACCTTGAAGACCGTCGACTCGCACTCCGAGACCAAGTCATCGTATTCGGTCGCCGTTTGGGCTGGCGCATTGGCCTGCGCGTTCCCTTGGCCACTGCCGTTGCCGGTGTTGTCAGCATCGGAGCTCGGCATGGGCGGCATGGAACTGGACTGATCTCTGTTCCTCGCCAGCTGAGCCTGACGAGCTCGCTGCTGTTGCGTGGAACGCGTTGCGTTCACTTTTTCCTCGGCCGCTTTGATCATCAACTCCTTCACCATACCGTCCATGATGGGGATGATTTCGCTGGGGAACGACTGCAGCTGGTGCCAGAGCTTGCGAGTCGGCGGGTACGCCTTGAGGTTCCTGCAGTCGAGGTAGAGGCAGTGTGTGCCCAGCTCAAGCATAGTCTCCATCATCTTCTGGTACTCCCTGACGAGCCCAGGATGGCCTTCTTCCAGCTCGACGCCTTCTTCCAATTCGCCATCCATAACCATGCGATATTTCGGCTGAAACGACGTCAAGAACTCGATCATAGCATTGGACGAATCCCTAACCGACACGTCCGTCCCCCAAATGACCGTATTCGATTGGCCCCCAAGCCCGTTCGCTTCAGACGTGTTCGGGTTCAGGTTCGAGAAGGTCCTCGTATCAGACCCCGTCTGAACAGGAATGCCATTCTCATCGACAAACATGCGCCGGCGCGCACTGCTGGGCTCCAGAAAATCGGAATTGATATCGTGCCGCCTATTGCGCGCGCTCTCAGCCCCTCCACTCAGCGGAGATCGAACGAAGAGGCCGCTAGAAGGCGCCTGGTTATCATTTCCAGCGGGGCCCCCAGCGTCTGAGCTGGCAGCATAGTGGAGAGGAGACGAATCTGCTCCAGCATCAGCACACAATCCCCTCCCACAACACCGCAAAAAGAGCCATGCTCACCTCCCAACCCTCCCGCACCACCCCTCGGCGTCCTCCCCCCTAAACTACTCCCCACATTACTCTGCTGCCGCAACGGCGACCCCACCCCCAACCCCCCTCCTTGCTGATTCTGACTCTGGCTCTGACTCTGGCTCCCGCCCGGTGACGAGGGAAAAAACAACGGCGACGACGTGGGCGGCGCCTGCGACTGCGACGTATTCTGCGTCCCCCTCTGCTGGCTCCCCGCGCCTACACGCGGCGTGTTCTGCTGCGATCCTTCCCCCTGCTGCGACGCGCGCCCGGTCTCAGACTGCAACTGCTCGTCCGCGGCGTCGGGCAGCGCGGCATCGCTGCTGGGAGCGTTGTCGTCGTCGTTGCGGATTTGCTGCTGCGACGAGCGGGCGGCGCGGCGCGATGTCGCGGAGGCGGAGTTGCGGGCGCTACGGCGCTGGGGCGGAGACGACATCGTGGGCAATGGGCGATGCGTGGGTGTGTGTCCCTGGTGCACGTGGGTGGGATTGGGGGAGGGAGGGGTTGTTGAAGCCGTAGGGAGAACGGGCGGTGGCTCAATTTTAGCGGCGGCAACGCGTCGTCGCGTAGCGCGTGGTTGGCGCGTGGGTGACTAAGCAGGGTAATAGTTGGGCTTGATGGGGAAGGATGTTTTGGCGAAAACCCCCGCTCGGCTGCCAGAGTGGCGGGGACGTCGACACGGCTGCTTCGGTTTGAACAGGAACAGACTACGGACTCGGCCACAGAAACAAGTCGCAATGCCTCCTCCGTCTCAGCTCGCTATCGCTACTTCCGTGCTCAACCGCCTCGTGAAGGAGGAGGCGAGCTACCACAAGGAATACGAGCAGCAGCAGGCCCGCATCGCGAAACTGGAGCAGAACGGCGGGGACGAATATGAGTTGAGGCAAGAAGTATGCGTTGAATGTTTCATTCCCATTACTACTCTCCCTAGAAACATCCTCATCTCCACAACTCCCCCGCGAATATCAATCCATCTAAAAGCGCTCCCCAAATCCGTCCCCCGCCCGTTTTCCAACTCAAATCAATGCTGACCTCCCCCCTCTCTAAACAGCGTCAAGGCGCGTCCGAAACGCAGTCTGTCTTCCCGGAGCTGCACATCAAAATCAAAGACGCCCACGCTAAACTGGAGTCCCAACTCGTAAGAATCTACCGCCCTGTCTCCTTTCCATCGGTTTCCATCCTGCCAATGGACCTGGGAACTTCTTCAGGTGCAGAAAACTGACATTCTTCCGCTCGTCGAATGTAGGAGCAGGACAAAGGCCCCGGCGACCAAAGCACGCCCGAGGACATCACCAAAGCGAAAGAGGCGATTGCCGCCGCGCTCGTGGCGCTGAGGGAGACGGCGTAGATGGCGGGAAAGGCGGTGGTGGTGCTAGGTGGCGCAGATGGCTAGAACGCTGCATCATGCTGTCTCAAATGTGCGGAATGCGCGCCGCACGGTGTCCGGTGGTAGACAGCCTCTTGGTACTTCTTTGAGGCGGGAAGCTCTCGGTCCTCCTCTGTGATTTTGCTTCTTCACACTTTTCTCTTTTTGGAGGGCATGAAGATGGAGGGTGGGGGGCGTTTCTTCATGGCTTGCGGCGGTGGAGGCGGGGTCCAGGCCTCGCGAGGGGGTGGAAGGGGGGCGAACTCGACTTTGGGCGGCGAGGGCGCCGAAATTGCTTTGTCGGGGTTGCTGCGTGGGGAGACGGCCTTCAAGATGGAGCGCGGCTTGCGTGGTTTGGTGGGTTCGGGAGACGATGCGGCTTCGGGTGATAAGGCGGTTGGCGGTGGGGAGGCGGCATTGGAGGGTGTGGTGGCTTGTGTAGTCGTAGTAGCCGCGGGTGATGGGGCGGTCCTCGGGGTTGAGGCGGCTGTAGAGGGTGAAGCGGCTTTGAAAGTCGAGGTTGATTTGAGAGGTGAGGCGGACTTGGTAGTTGTGGTGGGCTTGAGAGGCGAAGCGGCCCTGGGCGGCAGAACGGTCTTCGCAGGGGCCACAGCCGCAGGAGGCGACGTAGCCTTCGCGGGCGAGGCAGTCTTCGAAGGCGAGCCCGCGGGCTTTCCGCAAGCAAGCGCACGCAATCGGTCCTCTTTCGCCTTCATATCCATCGCTCTCTTCGCGTTGTCGTCGCGCACGGCGTTGTCCACATTCTTCGCCAGCGCATCCTCGCGCGCGCCGAGACTGTGTACTTTGAAGCTGGAGGGGAAGCTGGAGGGCTTGCGCTGCTGCTGGCGCGCGCGGCTCTGCTCGACCGAAAGCGGGTGTTGGGCCGGAGGCGCTTTGTACTGCGCAAGCATGGAGGCGGGCGCTTTGGTGATCTTGGTCGTCGTGACGTTGGGCGGGCCGCCGAAGGGACCGCAAGGGCGCTTGTTGTCGTAGGCTTCTTTGCGGATCGCGGCGAAGTGTTCGCCCTTCTTTGCGTTCTTGAGGGCCGGCGTCTTGCGTGACCCGCCGCTGGTGGAGGCTGCGACCCAGGGCCGTTTCGGCTGGATGATCACCTGGTTGACGTATTGCGATGGGGCACCTTTTGCGGCTTTCGTGTTGTCCTTAACGGCCTGCATTTGCTGCTCCAGCAGCTCCGCATCCTGCGCGTCGAGCTGCTTTTGCTGGCGCATGATTTTGAAGTATAATTTGTGCCAGCTGCGGGGGTTTCTGGGCTGTGTTTGACCGATTTGCTTCCGCAGAGACGGATGCTTGGTGTCGCGGTCGATGAAGGCCTTCCAGAGGCGGGCGCTCGAGTCGGCAATGTGGGGGGACTTGTCTTCGATGCTCTTGAGTTGCTTCGGGTCTTTGACGTGGCTGAGAAAGTGACGTCCGAGATCCCAGGCCAGATCGCCCACGTCGAGGATGTTGTCCACATCTTTTATACAAGCCAGGGTGGCCAGCGTAAGTAGGGATCGGGCAGGCATTGTGGAAAGCCGATGCTATTGTCGAGGCGGGGTTGGGAGGTTGGGCGTCGTGTTCGCGACGTTTCGGAGAAGGGGGGATGAGGGTTTCAGAAGAACGCAGGGTGCGGGCCCGTCTTAAATATCGAGTCGGAGGGCGGCTTGGGACAATAGCTCATTCGACAATTGCAAGTCGACAATGGTGAAAGCGGATGCGGTCGGTGAATGGCGGGTTGATGGGCCTAGTCGTGTTTCGATGGAGAGGGTATGAGAGGGTTCATGGTGATTTCCAGATTGCGCGCGCGCGCAGACTTATCGACAACAGAAGAAACGATGGTTCTTTGTGCAGTAAAGTTCGCGGGTCAGCTGGATCGCTATGGGAGAGGTTGGGTCGACCAGATCTCGGCGGGCGCGGGTTGGATGACGGAGAGGCCGCTTGCCGAGGCCGGGTGGCTGATCCGGCCGATCACCCGTGGCGGTGCAGCGTTTCAGCCCTACAGTGACCAAATCATCTCGAGCTTCACATCTTGCCCCTGATTGCGAATCGACCCCGACGACGTCGATTCTCTGTATGTAGTCTCCCGGTGACCTTGCACAATCGCCTGTGAAAGACTTTGGACACACTCGACGACACAGAAAGAGAGCTTGGTCCTTTCTTAATCATGGCGAACGACTGGCGAAAGACATTGTCTTTCGCCGACCGGCTGAACGCAAGCTCATCAATGTAAGCTACAGGCTGAGAATGACAGTAGGCTAGTTGGGCTATACAGTCTGCTAGCAAGCGACACTCACACTACCAACAGTGTCTCGGCTTACAAGACGGCCAATCCTGACTGCAACCCGTCCGACGCATCGAAGTATGGCAAAACAACAGAGGACATGGCGAGAAAACAGGCCCTCTCGCTAGTATATACATCGGCCGTCCGAATACTCGAGAGTGCCCATTGCTGACCAGTCTGGCAGCAAGAATACCACGAGCTCTGCGAGAAAAACGTCCAACTCCTGCTAATGGCAGCGCCCCTTGCAAACACACCAGAGGAAGAGGACGGAGACGAACCCAGTGAACCAGGCATCCAAATCGGCCCCTACACCAACGCCCAACACTTCCAAAACGGCCTCTTCTCCGACATATACAAAGCCACGTCCCCCACGAACCCCCCACATACCATCGCCCTCAAACTCACCACCCCCACCGTCATGACACCTCCCCACAACACCTCGCGAGAAGCCCGCCTCCTCCTCCTCGCCACCCACCCCAACACCATCCCCCTCCTCTCCAGCCTCCCCCTTCCCCCAACCCGTCACGCCCTCGCCTTCCCCTACAAGCCCTACGACCTCTCCACCCTCCTCCACCATCCCCCATCCAACCGCCCCCTCACGCCCCAAACCCGCCGCGCGATCCTCCGCGACCTCTTCGCCGCCCTCGCCCACATCCACGCCCAAGGGATCATCCATCGCGACGTCAAGCCCACCAACATCCTGCTCGCGTCGCCCACGGGGCCCGCCGTGCTGGCCGACTTCGGCATCGCCTGGCACGCGTCGTCGGCCACGCGACCCGCCGAAGCGCCCGAGCCGGCGGACGAGAAGATTCTGGACGTGGGGACGACGTGCTATCGTGCGCCGGAGCTGCTGTTTGGGAACCGCAGTTACGGTTTTGGGCTGGATTTGTGGGCGGCGGGATGCCTGGGGGCGGAGGTTTTGGGGGGGACGGCGGGGAGGGAGGGCGGGACGCTGTTTGATAGTGGGGAGGTGGGGAGTGAGTTGGCGTTGGTTAGGAGTCTGTTTGAGACGTTGGGGACGCCGGATGGGGCGGTTTGGCCGGTATGTTGGTGTTCTTTTCTTTTATTGAGGTTTTGGTGGTTATTATGAGGGGTTGAGGATGGGGTGCGGTGCTAATGCGGTTCGCAGGAGGCGAAAGGGTTTCCGGATTGGGGGAAGATGAATTTTAAAAAGTATCCGGGGATGGCGTGGGAGGAGATCATGCCGCGCGTGGAGGTGGAGGGGAGGGATTTGGTGAGCAGGTTGGTGGTGTTTGAGTCTGGTGACAGGCTTACGGCTGAGGAGGCGCTGGAACATCCTTATCTGCGTGAGGCCGCGGGTTGAAGGGCGCGCTGTATCGAGATGCTTACAGTCCAATTTCTTGAACTGCAAATGGTCCGCAAGCCACGGCCCTCAAACCCTGGCGGCTGGTTGAGAAGAAAACATGAGTGAGAAAGTGTCAGACAGAACGCCTCACAACGCAGCCTCTCTCACGTTCTCAACGGATGAAGTCGGTCAGATTCTATGTACACCACTGCAGCCACCAGATGCCCTGATGCACGAGCGTTACGATCACGGTACATATGGAGATACTTCAAAGATTACGGTGGGTACGCGAAACGCAGGGAAGTACCAGTCGAACCACCACAGCCATCGAACAAAAGTAAGACAAGAAGAGCACCAGAGCTTGGCCGTCTTGTGTGCGCGGAGGCTCGAATGACGTCCCATCCACGTATCTTATCACCTCGCTGGCTCGCATGTGAGTTATACTTGCCCGTTATGTAATAGCTGTGGTAGGCTTCTCGTTGTACCTTCGATGTAGCTCCGGCCGAATGCTGGCCACGAGGTTCTCGAGAAGATGAGCCGCAAATCCGCAACCATTCGGGTCTGTCTATCCCGCTCTCGGAGCCGGAAGGTTTTTTCTGCTCGGCGGTAACGATGGAGGAGTTTTCTTTGCGGCGCTATCATTTTGCTTCCGAGGGCGTTTCTGCGTTGGGACCGCGAGGCGGGGATGCCAGTTGCTTGTCATGTCAGGCGTTCTGGAAACAGTCCGATGTCGCACGCCTAGCTCGAGAGGCAGCACGCCATCCCGCGCCGGACCAAGCTGGGATGTGCGAGTGTTTGCTTGTTTCTGGAGCGTCGTGTGTCGAAGCAAACACTCCGTACAGCTCAACGCATGCGACGCGACGATACAGGGAGTGTGGAGAGGCAGGAGGGAGGCGATAGGCGGTGCTTTTGGGCGGGCATATGACGAGGGGTGACAGCCACCAATTGAAGGCGGCGCTGGGCTGAAAGCGGCAGCTGTGGGACGGGAAGGAGGTGATGACGGCATGATAAGGGCGATAAGATCTGACATGGACGTTTGAAGATCCCGTTCCATTCACGGCCGCGCTCAGCTGCATCCCGTCGGTCCCCTCGCCCCTGCTTCGCTGCTCCTGCCTTGCTTCCAGCACTTCTATTCCTCTCAACATGCCTCCGTCGCCCCTTCCGTCCCAACTACTGTTCACTCGCCCTTGATCGCCCCTTCCCGCCCGCCGCCAGCGACGCCGTCCCGACCGCCTTCCGGTTTCACCTCTTGATCAGCACCCGGCTATGAGCGCGTGACCTCTACGACCTGCTGCTGCTGCTCCGTGATTGCCCATCACCCGTTCTCTCTTCACCACCTTCGCTATACCTCCCACCCAACACATAGCCAACCACCACCCTTCAACCCCGACAAAACACTCGCCATGGCTTTCCGCCAGCCTCAACAGCGGCCGCAACCGTTGCGCCCAACCTCACAGCCCATTCCCGCCAACGAGCCTCAAGTCCCGGCCTCACCTTCGCGCAAACGACCTCTCGACCAGTCAGAGGATTGGATCCTCTTCTCGCCCACCCAAAATGACCGCCAGTCGCAATCATCCCAAGCCCCGCGCACCGCGACCCAGCCCTCCGACTTCGGCTCGCTCGAGACGCATGTGCGATCGCAACCCATCAGCGGCAGCCAGGACGCCGACCTGACGTGCCGAGGCACAGAACTGGACGACGACGATGACAACGCGGAGCTCGATAGCCTGGACGATGGTCTCCATGCCTTTCACCACCCCTTCTCCGTCTCGTCGAACCATCTCGACCACAGTGGCGGCGCCGTGCTGCCCACGCATGATGGTTTCGGGACTTTCCCGTCCTCCTCGGGGATGCAAGAGCAGCTGTGGCAGTACGAGCGACACAACCCGCACCGTAGACGGCATGTGCGTCGACGCAGCAGTGTGCAGAAGAAGCTGGATGCGATGGATGGGGAGGAACAGGAGACGAATGCCGACGATGAGCGGACGGCGAGGATTGAGAAATGGAGACTCGAGCAGAGCAGGGCGGTGCTGGACGAGATAGAAAAGGAAACAAGACGGATGCGTAGGCGGATGAGCAGGATGAGCAACTCGACCGGTCTGGATTTGGAGACGGTGGAGAGCCGGGTGGCGAGGACGATGTCGAGACAGCAGGAGCCTATATTGGAGGAATCTGAGATTCCGAGGGACAGTACGCTAGAGGAGGAGCCGCAGAGTGAGTCTTTCTGGCAGCGCATCACCAGGAGAGTGATCGAGGACCTTATCGGGCTGGATGAGAACACCCTCTCGGTCATCTTCGGCGAGTCTCTGCCAGAGGATGCTTCGCCTACGCCGACTCAGCCATCTCCAATCGCAGCGGCGGTTTCCTCGGACTCGCGAGTCGCCTTCCACGACCGACATCACGGATGGGAGATGAACTTACTGAATCGCATCGCGCGAGAACTTGGCGTGCTCGTACATCAACTGTCCGAGCACGAAGGCGCCTTCAGTACATACCAAAACCCCGATACAGAGGCACACCAAACAGAAACCGCCAGACCTACACCCCAATTGCACCAACGCCGACCATCTCTCCAACAGCAACACCGCCGCCGCCACTCCTTGGACCAAACCATCCCAAACGACCCAATCTTCCACCCCACCGTCCCCTCCGACGCCCCCGACAGCTCCCTCTGGGGCATCGAAGAAGAATCCACCCCGCCCACCGCCCCCGAAACCCAGTCCCGCGAATACTGGGAACGCACCCTCGACGTCAATCTCATCTTCACCTACCTCCGCCGACGCCTCGCACCTGCCTTCCTGCAACCGAACCCTCCACCCCCCACCACCACCACCACCACCAACCAAACCTCACCCGAAACCCCTGCCGGCCCCCTCCCCGCCTCCTGGGCCACCTCAGCCGCCGCCTCCAACCCCCTTGGCACCTCCCCCGCCTCCCTCCGCCGTGCAGCCTTCCTCCGCTCCCAGCACCCGCTCGTCTCCCGCGCGTCCGAGCGCGCCGCTTCACGCCGTCGCCGCGACTCGCTGCTGAGACGCCATCAGGTCGCTGCGCTGATGCGGCAGCGGAGTGGCGGGAGTAGTTGTGCGAGCCAGTCGCGGAGTACGCGGACGAGGGGGAGTTGGCGTGGGGCCGGTGGGAGTTTGGGGACGGGGAGTGGGGTGGGGGGCTGGGGGTTTGAGGGCGATGACGGGAGTGGTGGGTTAGGGAGTGGGCTCTGGGAGGAGGGTGGAGGGTGGGGGGAGGTCTGAGGGATGGTGTTTGATATGAGGGTAGACTTTGGGGAGGGGATGTCTCAACGATGGATGCATGGGATTATCTTAGATGATTACGGATGATGATGATGGCGGGATTTGATATACGACCTCACCTACTCTATCTACTGCTTCGCGCCTATCAGCCACA
The DNA here is from genome assembly GCA_004216415.1 of Aeminium ludgeri. Classification (NCBI taxonomy): domain Eukaryota; kingdom Fungi; phylum Ascomycota; class Dothideomycetes; order Mycosphaerellales; family Aeminiaceae; genus Aeminium; species Aeminium ludgeri. The sequence goes on along the minus strand of SGQK01000044.1, from coordinate 29,310 downwards.
AATACCCTCTTTCTCCTCTCCTTTACTCAGCTCCTGTCTACCCTCCCAACGCAACCCCACCCGCCAACCCTTACCCCTACCCCTTTCACTTCCCCATCCCCTCCAAATACTTCTCCCAACCCCCTACCCCCACCGCCCTATCCTTCGCCCTCACCCCCTCCTCCCCCTCCCGCATCCACTGCACATACCTCTCCCTCACCGCCTCATCCCCCGCCCCCAACACCCTCACAGCCAACAGCGCCGCATTAACCGCATTATTGACCCCCACAGTCGCCACCGGCACGCCCCGCGGCATATTACTCATACTCACCAGGCTATCCCAGCCATCGCCGACCGAGGGCTTGATCGGCACGCCTATCACGGGCAGGGGCGTGTAGGACGCGATCATGCCCGGCAGGTGGGCGGCGCCGCCCGCGGCGGCGATGATCACGCGGAGGGAGGTGGTGGACGCGGTCGAGGCGAAGGCGCTCATGGCGGCGGGCGTGCGGTGCGCGGAGGTGATACGGACCGTGTAGGGGATGGCGAAGTGGGTGAGTTTTTCGAGGCAGGGGCGGAGGTGCGGGAGGTCCGAATCGGAGCCCATTGTTACGGCGACGAGGGGGAGTTGGGCCGCTGTGGTGGTGGTGGTGGTGGTGGTGGTGGTGGGTGTGGTGAGTGGGGTGTTGGTGGAGTTGCCGTCGGCGAAGGCTACGAGCGGCGCGATGAGGGTTTCGGCTTCGGCCATGGAGGGCGCGCAGGTGGTGACGTGGCCCATTTTGCGGCCTGGGCGGGCGGCGCCTTTGCCGTAGAGGTGCAGTTTGGTGCGGCGGGTTTGGAGCGCTTCGGCGGCGAAGAGCGTGTGCGAGTCCGGTGTGCTGCCGCCTAGGATGTTGAGCATGACGGCAGGTTCGCGGAGGGTGAGGTCGGAGGCGTGGAGGGGGAGGTCGAGGATCGCGCGGAGGTGCGCTTCGTACTGCGAGACGGGGCAGGCTTCGATGGTGTAGTGGCCGGAGTTGTGGGGGCGGGGGGCGATTTCGTTGACGAGGAGGACGGGGTCGTCGGTGGGTGTTGGGGGCGCGAGGAGGAACATTTCCACGCCGAAGACGCCTTTGCCCGCGAAGGAGGCGATGGCTTTCTTGGCGAGGGCTTGCGCGCGTGTGTTGATGGCTGAGGGCACGCCGCGGGCTGGTGCGTAGACGAGTTTGCAGATGCTGTTTTCGTGGACCGTCTCGACGGTTGGGTAGGAGAGGACGTCGTCGGCGGTTTTGACGACCATGACGGCCAGCTCCATGGTGAAAGCGGCCCATTTCTCTGCGTAGAGGTCCTTGTTACCGCCCAGGGCTTGGAGAGCTGCGTCAAAGTCGCTGGCAGATTTGACGACAAAGTTGCCCCGGCCATCGTAGGCCTCGCGGCGCGACTTCAGCATGAAGGGCATGCCCAGCTGCTTGCCCACGCGCTCTAGCTCCGAAATGCTCGGCTCCGCGAGCGCCACAGACTCCGCCGTCGCCACGCCGGCGTTGCGAAGCGTCTCTTTCTGCGCAAACTTGTCCTGGATGCCGCGAATAGTCTTCCAGTGCGGTTGCACAACGGCGCCCTCGCCCGCAATCTCCTCCAGAATCCGGGTGTCGACATGTTCGATTTCAATCGTGAGCACGTCCGACACGGCGGCCAATTTGCGGATGGCGTTCGCGTCTTTGAACGAGCCGTCGATGTGGCCGTCGTGGTTGCTGACCTGCTTGGCCGACGAGTTGGGTGCGTCCAAGAAGTTGACGCGGATGCCCATGAGGTTGGCGGCTTCGACGAGCATGCGGCCCAATTGGCCGCCGCCGAGGACGCCGACGGTTTTGTCCATGATGCCTGGTCTGATTCTTTCTGAGATGGGTTTGTGCGTTATTCCATTTAGTGGCAGGGTTGTTCGGGGACTTTATAAGTTTGGCCGGGGATGTGGGTGAGGATGAGGTCAGATGCACTGGAGAATTTTTAGACTTCACTTCTGGCGGAGGGGGATTGAGTGGCTTTCACGTCCATGAATGCACTTTTCTACGTCTACGCATTGGTTACTCAGAGGCCCGATCAAAACCCAGTCATAGGCGTCCAGTAAAGTTCTGTCGTCTATTCAGTCGCAAGGCAGGCTGTAGTGCCGTCTAGCTCTGAACCGTCACTCGAGAACGCTTCAAAAATCCGTCCTCTCGCTTTCTACCACTGCCCGAGACTAAAGGCAACTCCGCACGCAGATACCAAGACAATCAAACGGGGAGGGAAAGCTTTGACATTTCATGATATTCCGAGCCTACGGCAGCAACGCCATAGTGCCGGATAATGCACCTTGCAGCACCTCGCTGGATCTCGCTACCCCCAAACCCGCGAGATAGCCCAGTACGGGAACCCACGTCCACGAGCGCAGCTCCCGACCAGCACCATCCGCCGGCCGCCATACCCCCGTTGCGACCCTTAAACCTTGAAACCGCGCGACCGTCTGCGGCCACGAGCCCGCTCGAACTTCCTGCCCTTGCTCTCCACCCTCGGCTTCTGTAATGGTTGTCAGTATGCTGCCCTGATCTCCCTCTCTCCTGCATTTCCTCGCTGCAACGCACCTTGTTGCTGTGGGGCCCGAAGCCGAAGTGCTTGACGGACTCGCGAGACTTGACGGGGCCACGCAGGAGCACGACGTTGGAGCCAGTCGGGGCGCGCATGGCCAGCTGGTCAAAGGTGATGCACTCGCCGCCGGCCTTCTCGATGCGGGCGCGGGCGGTGGCCGTGAAGCGCAGGGCGCAGACGGTCATCTTGGGCATCTCGTACAGGCGGTTGTCGTCGGTGACGGGGCCCACGACCGCGCGGATCTTGCCCTCGTACGTCTTGCCCGAGTACTTGTTGGCCGTCACGGCCACCAGCTTCGACAGCGACACCGGGTGCTTGTGGATCTTGCTCATGCGCAGGCGGCGCAGCACCGTCGCGTTGAACTTCGAGTCGGTTCGGCGGGCCAGGAACTGGTACAGCTTGTGGAGGAGTTTGAGGTACGGGTTGTCGCTGTGCGGGGCCTTGCGGTGCCCGGACACCGGGTGGTGGATGTCGATGTCAATCTACGTGAGAATCATCAGCGTTCCGTGCCGCGCGTGTGCTGCGAATCGTCGTGGTGCGTGTGCTGGCGGGTGTCGAAGTGCGTTCGGGGGGTGTGCGAGTGAGATCCAGTGAAGGAAAGTCTCATCCGCGATCTCGAGCGCATGGGGTTGAGCACCGCAATGCTCTCGGGGCGTACTTACACCCATCGTTTTGGTGTTGTCGTCTTGAACGGGGTTGGCGGCGAGTTGTTGCGGTCGTCAACGCCAGAATTTCGACTTCGCAGAGGTGCGCAGTCTTGGCAGCTGCGTTCCGATCTGGCGCTAGTCCGAATTGGTGGCTGGCTTTGAGCGTGCACGTGACGGCCGTCAAAATCTAGGCATTCGACGACCTCCTTCCTCTCTCGTCAGATTCAAGCAAAGTAGGGTATCGTTCAAGTGTGAAGTTGGGTGGAGCGAACAACGAACAAGAGGGATGCAGAAAGAATTTTGATGCGGTCACATCCCCTGCACCTCCGCTCTCCCATCCTCCCCAAATAACACTACAATCATGACATCCCTATCCACCGACCGAGCACCCTCGGCCGCCACCGCACCAACCGCCCCATCTCAAACCACACCCCTACCCCCCTCTCCCGGCCTCCCCCCAACTCTCACAATCCTCACCCTAAACTGCTGGGGCCTGAAATACATCTCGACCCACCGGACCGCGCGGCTAACCGAAATCGGCCGACAAATCGCCCTCACAACAACCCCCCCGGACCTCGTCTGCCTGCAAGAATGCTGGACAGCGGCCGACTACGCTTCCATCGCAACCCAAACCGCGTCCATCCTCCCGCACGCCAAATTCTACCACTCCGGCTGCTTCGGCTCCGGGCTCGCGATCCTCAGCCGCTGGCCTTTCGAGGAGACGCGTATGGTGGCGTATCCGCTGAACGGGCGGCCGACGGCGTTTTTTCGTGGCGACTGGTTTGTGGGGAAGGGGGTTGCTTGTGCGCGGGTTCGGGTTGGTGGTGGGGTGGGGAGGGAGGGGGTGGTGGAGGTGTTTAATACGCATTTGCATGCGCCGTATAATGAGAGGGGTGGGGATGATAGTTATCGCGTGCATAGGACGGCGCAGGCGTGGGAGGTGGCGCGGTTGATGCGGCATGCGGGAGAGCGGGGGCATGGAGTCGTGGCGGCGGGGGATTTTAATATGTTGCCGGGGAGTTTGGCGGGGAGGATTGTAGGTGGGGGGCAGGGAGGTGGGGTGGAGGATGTGTGGGTCAGAGGGGGGAGGGGGAAGGGGAGGGGGAGGACGAAGGGGGAGGGCGGGGAGGAGGTGGTGAGGGCGGTGGAAGCGGTGGAGGTTTTTGGGACGACGTGTGACTCCAAATTTAATACTTGGAGGTGGGCGAAGCAGAGGAGGAAGGATTTGGGGCGGGGGAGGGATTGGGCAGTTGATGGGGAGGAGGTGGATGGCAGGGCGAAGAGGTTGGATTATGTGTTTTTCCGCGCCGGGGAAGGGTGGGGCGGCGGCGGGCGGTGGGCTGTGGAGGACGTGAGGGTCGGGATGCGGATGCGGCATCCAGAGCTGCTGTGCTCGTTGAGCGATCACTTTTCGGTAGAGGCAACGCTGCGGATTGACGGAGGGGATGCGGCGATGGGCGCGGCGAGCTCGGCACCCACGCCAGGGCACTTGCCAATCGAGACGTACGACGAGATTCTGGCCATGATCGAGAAGTACATGGCGCGGGAGCGCAAGCAGAAGTTCTGGCGCGAGGCGCACTTCATCGGCGCTGCGGTCTTCTCCATTGCTTGCTTCGTGGCCGTCTGGTGGTCGCCAGCCAACTTTGTGGCGTTCTTGCTTTTGCTGCTCAGCACGCTTGGCTTCGGGGCTGGAGTCATCGATGGTTTGATGGGGCTGCTGTTTTTCGGAAGCGAAATAAGGGCGCTCAAGGAGTTTGACTTTGAGATCAGGAGCGCGAGAGAGATGGCGCTGAGAGCAGAGGGAAGGGGGGAGTACGTGGTGACGGGAGACGTCGAGGAGAGGAATGGTGCGGCAAAAGGGGCTGACGGTGTTTTACGGGAGCGTCAAACGATCAAAAGCGGCAGTCTAGAGGAGTGAGCCACGCCGGCCTTCGTAGGAGCAACGCACTCGAACGATCGTTCGGGGCTAGTAATCGGGAAGCCAGACCGTCAGACCGTCGAAACGGAGCTCCGTGGCAAGTTAAAATCGACGCCATTCTCCAGCCTCGAGCCCGTCCTTCCACCCACATCCAGAGAGCGCTCACCTGACATTCTCGCAAAGCAGAGGAAGCCTCAGGGAGTAAAGCCACACGTAACTCGTTCCAGTCCAGCTCAAAAGGACAAACAACTCCTCCAGCCTCGCTCGCCGCGAGCCGGAGCGCAAGGAAAGCGATTTCAGACGACGGAAAGTCAACCCAAATACCTTGCCCCCAAAATCAACCTCTCGAACGTCCCCATCGTGAGATCCCGACCTCTCGTTTCTTCCAATTGTCCCCACTCTCGAACAAGTTAATACTGTAAAGCAAACCCATCCCCCACCCATCCATCCATCGACACCTCAGGCCCCCAACCCACTTACCCACGGCACATACCGCCCCCCCAACCGAAGTCGTTTAAACGGCGTGACAGCTGCACAAACCCCCCCCCCCCCCCCGCCTCTCATGCACGTCCTTAGACCTCGCATACACCGCCGCCGCGAAACCCGCGCCGCGCACGCGCCAGAGAGAGAAAAAAAAAAGTCGCTCTGACGCAGCAAAGCAGTCACCAGTCACCGTGTCAACCGCAAGTGGGGAGGGGTTTTCGGTGGCAGGACTCCGGAGGACGAGGAGAGATTTTTTTTTCTTTCTTCCTCCTTTTGCTTCGGAAGGTGAGCACATATTGGACGGTCGGGTGAGGAATCCGTCCCGCACGAAGAGAACAGACACGAGCACTCGAAGACATTTGAGGAAAAAAAAGGATGGTTTCACTCCCCCGGTTCGGAATTACAGTGAGGTGGCTCTCGGAAACTACGCCCATCTCCATCTCCTCTCACATGGACGCACATTCCCCCTTTTCCCCCCCTATCCCCATTCTCTTTCTCGTCTCACCTCTGCTTCCCCTCCACCACCCGAACGAACCATACGCTCACCCGTCGAAGAAAACGCACATAGGAAAAAAACCCCACAATTCAGACCACCCCGCCTCTACCTCTTCCTCCCCTCGATCGCGAAAAGAAAAAGAAAGAAGAACGCCTCATGCATGAGACCCCCCCCGGGGGGTCTCCCGTCCATAATCTCATATCATCTCTCATCGAGGAGCCCTTGAAACATCGTCTAATCTCGTTTCGCGTGGCGGATACGTGGATGCATTCGTTTTGCCGCCGGTTGGTGTGCGAGAAATGTGTGGCAGACGGAGAGGAAAAAAACCGGTGGAATCTCCCACAGAGAAACGAAGGTGGTCTGTGGGAGGGTGGTGCGGTCTCGTGGTTGGCCCCGGTCAGCTTGAAGGCTCGTTGGGGTAGGGCGAGGCCCGGAATGGCAGATGCATTGAAGGAGGGACATGCTGGTGCGGATGGAGATGCTAGGGGCATCGTCCGCGGATCTGGCGGGGTGGGTTGGCGGGTCGAGGCTGAGAATGATCGCACGGCTGAAAGCGTCGACAGACGTGAGGTGAGTGCTGTCTGAGGGTGCCGAAGGCCGATGTGAGTGAGTACCGGTGACGCCGTCGAGTCCCTTGCCGTCAGAAAACAGCGACAGTTGGCTAACGATGCTGCGTGTGAAGCTGAGGCGAGAAAGCCGAGACGCCGAGGGAGTAACGTTGAGGAAAAGGCCGTGGAGTTTTGTTCTTCGTAATCGTAAGTCGTCTGGAAGCGACCCGTGGGCTGCGCGTGGGGTGTAGGGATGCTTGCTTGTTGCGCCGTTGGACTGCGTGACTGATAAGGAGATGGGGGGGGACATTGACATCGTGGGTGGAAACGCCGGTTTGTGCACTGGTGCGAGAACGCTGACGAGGAAGGACGAACGCAAAGTGATCGACACCCAGGCTCCAGGGGAGACCAAGAATGCCTACTCAGACCGAACGCTGGGAGCCAGAGGGCTCTAGTTCTGCTGAGGATCCTGAGCAAGGTCGCGGAGACGCTGCAAGAACGGATTCGGATTGCTCGGTGTGGCTCTGGGGAAGGTTTTGGCCTGACGCTCGGATTGAGACACCTCCACAAAGGGTGAGCGGAGACGGGGAACCGGCTCAGCAAAGCGACGTGGAGCTGAACGGCTGCCGATCAAGCCGAAGTCCGGAACAGAAGAAGGCGCCTCGGACATTTCGTGGTCGGCGGTCGACGGCGGGGTGGCAATGACAGGAGGGTTGAACATCTCAGACAGGTTGTTGGTCGCGCGCACCGCGCCCACGCTAAAGCCGCGGTTACGAACGGTGCTGACATTCTGCTGCACTTCAGGCCCGAACACGTCGTCGATGTTGGGACGCTTGGCCTTGTTCTCCTCCGCACGGTACCGACGCTTGCGAGAGCGAGGGCCGGTGCCGGCGCCGTGGATTTCGAATGGGGGATCCAGTGACGGGCCTTTGATGGTCGCATTGTTGAACTCGTTACGGCCCAGCGATTTCGTCGTGCCCATGCTACGGAGCAGGTGAGATTTGCGGGCCTTTTCGTTGAACGGAGATGCGAGAGGAGCGGGCTGGTGAGATTCGTTGGTGGCGGCCAGGTTCAGCTCTGCCTGCAAGGATGCGCTCCTTTGGTGGGCCTGCGAGCGTCCTATGCGTGCAAACCAATCGGGAGGACGGGTGTCACCCTGCGGCTGCGGTGGAGGTGCTCTCGGCCGCGTGCTCGTCTGCGCTGTGAGCTGCGCAAGGGGCCCCTGAGGCTGCATAGAGGCTGAAGTCGAGGTGGCGAGAGAGATGTGCATATCGCGACCGAACGACGAGGCCGACGGTTCAACGAAGCGGCACTCTGATTCCTGGTCCGACGAGTGGAAGGGCGAAGGGCTACGCAGGCGGAGCAGGCGCTGATAGTGGGCCGAAAGGCTCGGTTTGCTCTTGACAAGCTTCCTAAGCCTTTCGCGAGCGGCGTGATGCGATTTCGGCCACGCCGGCAGTGGCTTCAGGGTCTTCTGAGCCCAGTTCTCCGTGATGGGGTCGAGCAGGCGGGGCGTGGTGGCCCGGTGCCGGCCCCAAGAGCGACGAGCGGCCCTCGCGACCTTTGAGCAGATTCCGAGAGGTGGCCCACAGCCGGGCAACGTCTTGAAAGGCGTCAGGTAGGGGGCGGAGAGGAACTTGATGTACTCGTTCTCCAAGTGCTGGTCCATCTCGGGGGTCCAGTTGACTTCGTCGGTCGGGCGTCCCGAGCGCCTCGCGCGCTTAGCGGCTGGAGAGCTGTTGGGAAGGCCGGGCGAGTGTACGAACTTGTCGTTCGCCTCACTGTCGTCGACGAAGGGGTCGGCAATGTCGCCTTCGGGGCTCGCGCAGCTGTCGTTGCGCGGCGCAGAGAAGTCGGAGGTGCCGCACGACGAGAGAGAGGAGTCGGAGAAGGAGGAAACCGAGGCAACACGCCTGACTGGTGTCCGCTGAACGTTGTCTTGAATCATACCCCACTCATTGATGGGCGCGTCGAGCTGAAAGGCGGATTGGGCGCGAGGCACTGGCGTCTTCGGCTGGGCCGCGATGCGCTGAATAGCGCCCACGGGTGTCAGCAAACCTTCATCCGGCAGCGCGGTCTCGATCAGTGGGCTCGTGTTGTTCTCCATCGTCGTGCCCGTCATCTCAATCGTGGGGACCGGGGCGTCCATGCCCGCGACGTGCTCTTGCAAAACCTCTGGGACAGGTTCGGGCTGGCTCATGGATGGCAGCGTCGCGCGCTTTCGCCTCACTTTGTACGGCTGCTTCGGCGGCGGTGGCGGCTCGGACAAGGTCGGCGGCTCTTCTTGTTTGGGTGTTTTGGGGAGGTCGTTGGAATCGTGAGGCGTGAATGTGGGCGGGAGAGACATGGAAAAGGTCGGGCGCGTGGGGTGCGCCATGGTCGGAGTGGTGGTGAACGAAGGTGGCCGGTCGGTCGGTTGAGTGAAGCAATGGGAAGTCGGTAGGTAAGTGTCGTCGCCGCTATGCGCAGGTCAGCGGACTGCCCGTCACGGATCTCGCAGTGGTCGAGGTCGTCGTGGCAGTGGCAGTGGTCGCTGTGGCAGGCGCTCCAGGTGCGGGTCGGGCGCGGGTCAGGTGGCAGCGGGCATGGCCAGGCAGGGCGGAGGAGCGGGGCGGTTCCAGGAGGGCGTTCGCGCGACGGACGCGACGCGGAGGCGAGGCGAGCGACAGGCCAGTATGTCGGTATGCGTGCGGTGGAGCGAGAGGACGGATGTGGTGTTGTGGTGGTGGTGGACGTGTCGGCGGAGGAAGAGCGACTGTCGGTCGCAGCGGGTGAGGGAGCGAGCGGTCGGCGTCGAGGCGCCGGGAAGGAGCGACGGGCGCGGGCGGCGGATTTCTGCGCTAAAACGACGCACGGACCGTCGTCTCTGCCGCCCGATCGAGATGGCCGTCGGCGGCAAATCCCTTCCCACACACATACACACACGCACACACACGCACACGCGGGCGGAAAATAAAATTCAAGTTCGCTTTCGTTGACGATTCGCCCGCCGGATCGAGGAGAAGTCTCGACCTGACCTGCTGCCCCGGATGCGGGGATTTCCCAGTAAAGAAGGCGAGAAGATGTAAATACTGTATTCACGCTCATTTCGTTCGTTCTTCCTATCCACACACGCATCCTCCCGCCGTGAGAGGAGGGTCCGCCAAACACGCGTTTGACGCGGGCGTGGTGAACGACGTGGGCGCGCACATGAGCAGCGCCAGCTCCAGCTCCAGCTCCAGCCCGCAGCAGCAGCGTGAACGAGCGCCCACCACTGCAGCCCACTCCACTCGCACTGCAACACATCCCCCCTGTCTCCCTGCCTGCAGCACCGCACAGCAGTCACCGCCCCGCCCACCGCTCGCAGCGTCGAAACCCCCCACCGCCCCTCTCCCCCTGGCGAGTGGGCAAACGTGGCCCTTCACGCACCCTGCACCGCAGCAGCAGCAGCAGCAGCAGCAGCAGCACCGACAGCAGCCGCAGCGGCGCGTCGCGCAACAAACAGCCGCAACGTGCTGCTGCACGTATATTCCCTTTTCCCTGTCCAATGAAAAAATGTACGCGGCGTAGGCACGTGTTCCCATACGTCGCCCGGCGCAAAAAGCAGCAGGGCAGGCACGCAGCGTTTCTGCTCCCGGACGCGTCGCGCGCGTCCTTCGCGTTTCTCGCGCCGCAGTAGCGCGTCTCGGCTAGGGAGGGAGTCTAGTTCCTGTAGCGCCGAAGTCTCGCTCCACCTCCGACGTCGTTCGTGTTGAACTTCCGGCGGGGCAGCACGTGGCTCGCTGGCTCGACACGGCGGCGCGTCTGGCCTTGGGTGTCAAGTTACGAGGAGCGAGCGTCGTCTGTTGACAGATTCCGGCAGGACGAGTGAGGGAGTACAGTCTACAAACGCCCTCCCCCCAGAGCCAGGCCAGGAGGGCCCCGCCGCAAGGCCCTCAGGGCCCGTCGGCACACCCGCCTCCAGCTTTCCTCTTCAAACAACATCCAACCCATCCAGCCAACTCATCCATCTTCCAACTTTCTACTTACCTCCTCCTGCAACCACACCCTCCCTCCCTCCCTCCCTCCCTCCCTCCCTCCCGTCGCCCTTCAAACAAGAAAGGCCCCCCGACCCTCCCGCCCGCCGCCCCCGCCCCGCGCGCCGTCCTCGCTCCGCTGCAGGGCCCAACGCCCCCCCGTCCCAGCTTCCCACGCCGTCTCCCGTGCAGCTGTGCTCGTTCGCCGCTGCCGATCCACGGCATACAGCGCAGTGCAGGAAAGTACAGCACGGCCTCCGGCGCACGGCGGCTGCCGCGCTCTTCTTACGAGCTCGTGCGGGCTCCAGTCGTGCGAGCGTAGCTCATCGCGTGCGACGTCCGGCGGTCGTGGGGAGGGGGATGCGAGCGGAGCACGTGCGGGGGCGATGGGGGTTTGAGGGTGGTGCGAAGGGGGATGTTGTGCAGGTTTGACGGCTTACGGGTTGGGGCAGCGTGGGTATGAACGGCTGGGTGGTGTTGGGGAGGGTGTTGTGGAAGGCGGCGTGGGCGATCGTGTGGGCTTGCTCGTGGGGGAAGGGGGGCAGCCGTGGTGCGTGAGGTGCGTGGGAGGTGATTTGGGTGCTGTAGTGCTATAGTCGGCCGTGCTTTAGGCGCTGCGTTGTCGCATCGCTATAGGCGGCGGTCATTCGACTAGCGCTGGAAGCTCGCACAGCTATACCTCAGCTCCTTATAGCGCGCTCCATGCGGCTCTGACCACTCGCCACTCGCCACCTGAGCCTCCGGGCGCTTTACACTAGTAGCACGCGCGAGGACATCAAGTTCCAGTAGGCCGTGGGCCTCCGACCTCTTCTCCCCCACGGCCCGCAAACCATCAGCACCCAAACGGCAGCCTCCCCGTTCGAACAGTAGCGTCCACAAGCCTCAGAGCCGGCGCCCAAACCGTATGACCGCCCTGGAGGCCAGAGAGCACGACAACAAGGCCCGCCGTGTGTGCGACCTCGCAAACACGCACACTGGCGCCCCCCAACCTCAGCCACGCCCCTCCCGCCCGTATCCCATCATCTCCCCGCTGCAGATCTCGTCCCCACGTCCGATCAACACCCCCCCCCCCCAGAAGCTGATGATGCCGCATCCCCTCCTTTCCACCCCCCATCACACGGCGAGCCAGCACAACAGCACGCCCCGTCTGCACCGAGATACTCTCCCCTCGTTTCGGGACAACGACACGACACTGAGCCAAACTCGGCAGAATCTCTCTGAAAAGCTGCTAAAGCAGGGTTCCGTCAGATGTACTGTACATGTGCTCCTTGTTTCCTCATCGCCTCCTCATTCGCTCGTCGGGGTTCAAACCCGGTCTGCCTCGTTTTGGGGGGCGCCCGGCGACCGCGTCAATGTCTTTCTTCGGTCTAGACTTGCACTCCTCGTTCGCATGACCGCTTTGCCCATGAGCATCTTGTCCAAAGACTGTCTTGCTCCCGTCCATCCCCGGCTCATGCCTGGACGGACGGAGACGATGCCGTGAGACGCGCCGCCTAGAACAACAACGACAACAGTATCTACTCGTAGCATATATTCACACCCGCTCCCTCGTGATCTCCACGCGCGCAAGACATCCGCCTACAGATACTTCTTGGGCATGCTGTTACGCCGGCGCTTATACACAATATACGCCGCGGCGAGCAAGACCTGCACGGCGACGACGCCACCGAGAAAGAGGTCGAGACGCGGCGCTGAGGTCGAGATTACTGCAGTCGCTCGTTAGCCAGAGGCTCCTCTCGAACAAAAGGGGAGGTTAAGGGCGGGATTGAAGCGTCCAGCGCTTACAACTTACATTTCCCAATAGCGTCCGGCAGATGCTCCGACAGCCCGCCACGCACGCCCTCAATCGCTTTGTCGAGCCGCTCGAACTCGCCTTTGTAGTCCTTCCCCGCGACATCTTTCCGCGTCTGCTCGACGGCGCGCTCGACGCTCTCGAGTTTGCGTGTCAGCGCGTCGAGTTTGTCCGTCGGCTGCGCGGGCGGGATCGCGGCGAGCATTTCGCCGTGCCGCGCGTCGAGTTTGCGTGAGAGGGCGTCGAATTCGCCAAAGACGTTGGCGAGTTGGTGGGTGAGGCCTTGGAGGCGGTTGTGGAGGTCGGCGAATTGTTCCGAGGAGGATTGGATGGCGTCGGCGGCGTTGTCGGGGAGGGCTTCGGGGGCGCTGGGGAGGTGGCCGTGCTCGGATGGGGGTTGTTGTGGTTGCTGTTGCTGGGGTTTCTGGGGTGGCGGCGGGGGACCGCGGCGGATCTGGTTGTTGCTTTCGGGCTGGGGTGTGGCGCCCGTGTCGATGGTGAACTTGTGGATCTCGAAGCTGTCCGGGTTCTCGGCGGTACCGGCGGAGACGCCGAAGTGGTATCCGGGCGGCAGCTGCACCTTGTCGGTGCTGAAGCACAGGCGGTCGTCGACGTGGACGGCGAAGCCGTCACGTGTGCTGACGCGCACCTTGCTCGTGCGGCCCAGGTTGCGGTACGCATAGTCGCAGTGGCCGAAGGCAAGGCCGTCAAGGTTGGAGTGCCCCTTGAAGTTGACGGTGCCGTCGTTGAGGAAGCCGCGTACGCCGCCGCCGCGCCCGCCGTACTGGTCGATGACCAGGGCAAGTCCATCAAACTCGCCGATTGTGTATATGCTGTCCAGCATCGCGCCCTGGCTGGCTGTGAACCAGAGTTGCAGGTTGCCGCTCGCGCCCTCTTGTCCGGACGCGCGGAATTCCAGCTCCGCCGTCCAGGGCTGCTGCTGCACTGGGTCGTCCGTCCATAGTGCGCCGCGTGTGTTGCCAGGGACTGGTGGTGTGAGGATGATGCGGTCGCTCATCAATTGTATCTGGTGGTTGCTCCCCGTGAGATGCAATCCTGGCATGCCCCGGCCATTGGGGGAGATGGGGGTTTTGTGGCCGAACGACGGCGGCTCGAGGAGGGATTGAGCCGTCGCGGTTGCGGAGGAGAAGAGGAGCGCGAGGAGTGCGCTAGGCAGAGAGGAGAGACGCATCTCGGCGGCGGAGAGATCGTTCGAGGGGGTTTCGGGCCAAGGTGGTTCGACCGCGTGTTCGTTATCGTAGAGGGGAGGAATAAGGTCGTATCAAGGGCAGGTATTCTGAGTATCTCCCGGTCAGCTTGTTGCAAAACAGCGATGCGTGCCCCACGATCTCCTTACAACAAGCATCAACAATCAATCGATCGAGCAGGCATACCAATTCACCGCGCGCGATCCTTCGTAAAGCTGTCCTGCAGCCCTCGGACAACCGTGACGGCGACCCAGCCAGCGACAACAATGCCTACAGCCCAGCGGACTTCTCGAAAAGCGTCGACGGTGGATGGAGAAAGAGACAGCGAATGCGCGTGTTGGATGGAGCCGGAGTGTTGGGCGGCGAGGGCAAACTGCTCCATGTTGGACTATCTGGCCTCAATTCCCTGTCCCGGCGTCTCTGCCTCTCCTCAGCCCGCCGCCAGTCGTTGGCGGCCAAAGCTCCTGTTTCACGACGCATGACTGCCTGAGGCTGCCCAGATCTCGCGACCACCACTCCTCACTCCCGCGGGCTGTCGGGGCTTGGCGGGTCGATGGACCGACCTGACGGCGTCGTGAGGTCTTCGAGCTGTTTGGCCGTGTCGACCGCAGCTCGTCATCGAAAGAACCACCGCCGCACCCAACGACAGCCTTTGCGCTGACCCCGATACCCGAATTACGCATACCCGTCCAACCCGCGCGAAGGACCAGCAGTCGAAATGGCGGACCCGAGAGAGTACCTGGCGAGGATGCAGAGGCAGATGCAGGCGCAGGGCCAAAGGTGCGTTTCCACACCATGGAAGAGAGACGGACATGTGCTGGTGTTGGACAGAACTGGTCAGGGAAACTGACGTCTAAGTGACAGGTTCGGCGGCGCAGGAGGAGGAGCACCGTCCCCCAAGGGAGCTTTGGGTGGTGTGGCGGGGCTCATCATGCTCGGGACGGGCGTGTGGTTCTTCAACAACGCCCTCTTCAACGGTACGCTTGGACAAGGATAGCATGGAGTGGTTGCAGACAATCTGACACTGGTATGCACGCACAGTTGACGGTGGTCACCGCGCGATCAAGTACACCCGTATGGGAGGCGTGGGCAAGGACATCTACAACGAAGGCACGCACATCAACATCCCCTGGTTCGAGACACCCATCACCTACGACGTGCGCGCCAAGCCGCGCAACGTGGCCTCGCTCACGGGCACCAAGGACCTGCAGATGGTCAACATCACCTGCCGTGTGCTGTCGCGCCCGCGCGTCGACTCGCTGCCGCAGATATACCGCACGCTGGGGACGGACTACGACGAGCGGGTGCTGCCCAGCATCGTGAATGAGGTGCTCAAGAGCGTGGTGGCGCAGTTCAACGCCAGCCAGTTGATCACGCAGAGAGAGAATGTCAGCCGGCTGGTGCGCGACAACCTGGTGCGGAGAGCGGCGCGCTTCAACATCATGCTGGACGACGTCTCATTAACCGTAAGCCACGCCCCCGCTCCGCTCAACAACCACCCAAGCTAATCCTCAATCTCTCCTCCACCAGCACCTTGCCTTCTCCCCCGAGTTCACCGCCGCTGTCGAAGCCAAGCAGGTCGCGCAGCAAGAAGCGCAGCGCGCCGCCTTTTTCGTCGACAAGGCACGCCAAGAAAAGGCCGCCAGCATCGTGCGCGCGCAGGGTGAGGCGCGCTCCGCCGAGCTCATCGGCGAGGCCATCAAGAAATCCCGCTCCTACGTCGACCTGCGCGAGTTCGAGAACGCCAAGGCCATCGCCACCGTGCTCAACCAGGGCAGCAATAAGGTCTACCTCGACACCGAGGGGCTGGGCCTCAATATCAGCAAGACGGGGAATGACCGGGGAGGGAGCAAGTGAGTGGATCGAGGGACGGAGTTTGGGAGAAGGGTGAGCGGATGAAGCAAAAATTCTGTGTTACTATGAGCATAGCGTGAGCGCTGAGGGTCGGGCCCGGTTCTTCTGTCGCGGTGTGTATGTACAACTCACAATGCGGGTCTCTACTTCCTCCTCTGTGCACACCCTGTTTCACGCGCTGGGCTACGGGATCGAGATGCCCTGTAGGCCGACTCTGGACTACGACTGTGGACTTCGCCCCGTACCTCGGGTTTCTATGCGATACTCTAGCAGACCGAAATCGGAGAGTCGCTACTCCCGTTTCCCTATTGTGTGGTAGGACAGAATGCTCTGGCCAACATACCTGGCCAGGCTGTTTGGGCTTGGGACCCAACCTACGGTATGGAAGGATTCTTCGTAACAGAGGGATCGATTCGAGACGGTGCTCTGCAATTGTTCAAGCGATTCAGATGGACATCAAGGGCAAATTCCTTCTCCTTCCGAGACGAGACTGGGAGACATGTGGGGTTTTTCCTGCCTTCAGTTGGCAATCTCACCCAACACCCATGCTTCTATCCTGCTAATCCCCTCCTTCCCCCTATTTCTTCCCCTCCCAAGACAAGCCTCGCTTCGAAGCGCTGACATCGCTCGTCTCAGGCCTCGCAGGATGTACACGCATCATGCAGTCTTCAGGCGCCTTTCGCGCGCCGCAGTGCTCACAGCACTTAGCTGCGGCCGTATAGGGAGTGGAATCCCAGTACACGACGGTGTCGAGGCAAGCGCTCACAAGCTTCAACAGCCCGTTACCGTCGTCTGGCGTCTCGCCAGGGAGATCGATCACGGCGCGAATTTTGCAGGGGCACCAGAACTGCCACAATTTGAACTGGTCGACCATGAATTTTCCTTGCACCACTTCAGTCTGTGGGAGCAAAGGCATGGTCCGCTCCATATCGATGCTGCCGTCAGCGCACAGCCGCGCCTCGAAGGAAATCCGCTCGTGCGTCGTGGCGGCCGACGTCGTGAGCAGCACTTTACGCAAGACCTTGACGCGCGGGCCCAGCAGACCCTCTCCGCGACGTACTTCTCCTCCCAGCCGTACGTGTGGCGGAGATCCCAGTTGTTGCTCCCCTAGTGGGCGCGGAGCACTTCGAGGGGCAGCGGGAAGCTCACACGGGACAGAACGGGCTTGGACATCTGGTAGTGCGTCACGACGTTGTTCAGGGTGCGACGTGGCCAGACTTTGATTGTTTGGTTCCGGTCGAAGACGAGCTCGTAGATGTGGTTGCGGAGCTTGGGGGGTGGGGGAGTTTGGAGAAGCCGGGAAAGCCTGGCTTGGGGGTCTTGGTAGCTGGGGATGTACCGCCTTGGTTTGCGGCGGAGTGGGTGCGCGGTGGAGAGGGGAGGAACGTCCATGATGCAACGGTGATGCCTCGTGCAATTGCCCATGGTGATAGACGGGACTCAGCTGGTGGAGTGAGGTGTGGTGAGTTTAAGCTGACGGCACACCCGGGTGAAATGGAGTGAAAGGCTGCTCACGGGAACAGCCGCAGCTCTGGGTCATGAGGAAGGAGCGAGTGACGTGACGCCTTTGGAGGAATGGATGTCACCTAACAGACGGCGGTGGAAGTGCGGCCATCCAAGTAAAATTGCGTGCTCCAAACAGTGAGTTTTCAGCAGTGAGACATGTCATTGGGGCAAGAATGCAAACAAGCCCGACGGATTCTAAGTGAACCTCGAAAGTTACTGGCACACCGCCTTTCAACGTCAATCCATTGTGAGGCAGTGTCTCGGACCTCACTGTCATCCGCATGGGGTTTCACAACGACCGTTTCGAAATGCAGGTCTAAGAGCTTCCATTGCTTGCGATTTAAAGACTGAACTCTCAATTCATAAGCAGATCCTTCTAAGGGCTGGTAATCGTGGAGAGTGCGGCTTTCGAAAGCTGTCTCCAAAACACTTCTTCGGCCCCAGAATTGATGCAAGAAGCGAGAGAAATATAAACTCTGCTCTTTAGTTAGTCTTTGCTCCTGGATACGCTTTCGATGCGCTCGTGGCAATAGCATTGGCAGTGGCAGTGACGTTCCTCGCTTGGGTCGGAGTTTTCTCTGCTGGCCATTCGGTGCGTCTTATCCAGGACAAGAAAGCGCCAGCTTCGGTTTAGGAAACTTGGACCTCCGCAGGTGTCTTTTGGCCCATTCGGCGTGCGCCACATCACGAGCTACCCCGAGGTACATAATGCTGGGCAGCCAGATGTCTAGCTTCTTGTGGCATCTTTGGCATTCTCATGGGGTTCGGGATTGCTCTCTGGCTCTGGTCGCTTCTGCGAGCTCCTTGATGACGTGGAGAACGAGCCTGCCATCCGCCACGGAGTAGCGGATGGAGACGTCCATGGCCCTCCTCAGCCGGTAAACACACGATTCCTCCTCAACGTCAGAATCCATGCGAAAGGTGGCGGCGACTTCGAAGGTGCCATCTTCGCGCGTGGACATGTCGAGGTGGTATCCGGTTTTGCTTCGCTCGAACCTTCCGCGGCGCAAGTACTGAGCGTTGTTCCCGAGTGTGTCGCGCCACGTTTCACTCCAGTGTGGTTTGGTCTCGGACTTGAAGCCACGGCCAGCACAACGGCCGTCGAAGGCGAACAGATTGCAAACATAGTACATGGGCCTGGTCGTTGTGCGCAGTCGCTTGTTCATGTGGAGGAGGCCTGGTGGGGGTGGATGCAGCTTCCAGACGTCCTTCTGCGCAGTGCGTTCTTTCTTCTTGAGGACGGAGTGCGGCTTGATTGGTCTCTCCCCGACGACAACTAGCGCGCAGATGTAGTTGAGTAGCTCGTCAGGCATGTCGAAGAGGCCATTGCCGGTCTTCGATGGATGCTCGGGCAGCGATGGTTGTTCGGGTTCTGAAGTTTGTTAGCAAGAGTCTCGTTTAGAGCCGCAAGAACTCAGTGGCCTCTTACCTTGAAATCTAGCATCGATCGCCTCGACGCGGACTGATTGACCGGACGCCATGATGCTGGACAGTCGTTGGGCAGCGAACAATTTCGAAGGTCGCAATTTAGAAGGAGGTAGAAGTTTGCACGCACGGCCGGACTTCAGTTGGCATCACTAGGAAAGGAGGCCTCGGTCTTTGACAACGAACGCCCACGAGATGACGCACGCTTCTCTTTGCTTTTTCCCAACAGAGTCTTTCAGCTAGTCGATGTAAATTCGTCTCCAGGCACGTCAATGCCCCGGAGCTTTTGTTTGTAACACGGGGTGCTCCTAGATTGCCCGGGCCTTGTTCATACGACAGGAACAGAGGGAATTGGCTCCTACGAGCTGAGCGTGTGATAGAACTCGCGATGATCAATCTATTGCGGTATGCCGGTCATTGTGCAATTACGATAGGACGGACAAGGCAAGGAAACAATTCTTAGCTCGAGCTGTTTGAAGGCTTGATATCTACCCTATTTGCTAGGGCATTCCCCGTTCCACGCAAGACTGCCACGGTATGAAGTGCCTTCGATCCAAGGAATCGAATAAAACACTGGCCCCATCGAAACTCGATCGAAAACGGATCAATTCAAGACCAAGAACAGAACATCATTTCACTCGCTTTCCAGCTTCTCCTCCGTCACTTTCCCTAACCCCCAAATTCAGAGCCCATCATATAGAGAGCGACGCCGAATGGTAGTTCAAGAAAATCTTGCGACAATGCGGACACCGGATGTTGTCCCGCTCGATGTGCAACCTCCAGGAGACGACCATCATTGCCAACAACCAGTTGCCATCCTTTTTCTCCGCGGACGTGACCAGGCCGCATGCATTGAGCGCACACACGCAGAAGGCCTTGCTTCTCAACAAGGGATGCGTCTTGTGCATGTCATTGCAGCCGACCACATTGACCGCACCTTTGGAGTTGAGGGAAATTTGTATCAGGATGTACGCTGGAACACGGTTTCTGACCCACCATTGCTTTGGATTGTGCCAGATGACCTGCCTGACAATCACCTGACGCAGGAATCGAGCGTTGTC
The DNA here is from genome assembly GCA_004216415.1 of Aeminium ludgeri. Lineage (NCBI taxonomy): Eukaryota > Fungi > Ascomycota > Dothideomycetes > Mycosphaerellales > Aeminiaceae > Aeminium > Aeminium ludgeri. Next base: position 9,800 of record SGQK01000044.1, on the reverse strand, counting down.
GCCGAGAAGTTTCCTCCACAGCCAGAACCAACGCGGGTGATGCACGGGGCTCCGACGACCATCGACGACGGTGTCGAGATCAAAGTGGTTGCCGGCGAAGTACATGGGCAGGACTTCCTTGCGCATCTGCCTGTTCACGAATGCCAGGCCGGGCTGTTGGGCGTGCAGGTGGTAAAAGTTGAGGTTGCGCTCCGTGAACCACCACTCTTTGCACGAGGAGGTGAATTCGGGGCGGATGGGCTCTTCGTAGACGACTGCCAGCTCTGAAATGTAGTTGCGGATCTCCGCCGGGAGGGTGAGAAGGTTTGGCACGGGTTTGAGTTCTGGATGTTGTTAGGAGTTGATGGGGTGATGAATGCGAATTCGGGATTACTCACCGCGGAATAAGGGGTCCCCGCCTGGCGGACGATATCGCGTGATCAGGCGACTGCGATCCATTTTTCGTAACTGCATTGTCAGCGAGTGTAGCAGGTTTCAGTTGAGAAGAAGGGCGAAAGAAATAACGGGATTGCTCGGCACAAGCATTGTGGCACGGGGTGAAGGAGTGGGAAGGAGCGAACCTCCGTCATGTTAACTGCCCACACGGAAGGAGCGAGGGTAGCTTTCACGTGCATGTCTGGTCCCGTTGAACGAGAGTGAAAGAGGTTGCACAGACCCTCCAAAATAGATTACCCCCCTCGCAGAATCGTTGAAATCAGCTTGCTAGTTCTCATCTCAGCTTAAAGATAATATGCAGTACGCCCTATAGGTAGGTAGCGAATGCGTATTCCCTCGATGAAAGCGCCTGTCCTCTGTCTTGGAGGATCAAGCACCGTCTTCAGGAAATGGAGAGGGCTTACATCTGATTACTTGACGGCCGGTATTTACTACGACCAATCGCTTGTCGGATGACAGCTAGGAGGGCCAGAAAACGAGACGGAAGGTCTAGGGGTGGAAGGTAATCTTGGCGATTGAGTTGTTAGGGCAGTCCTTGAATTCGTTGCCGTTTGCTTTCGATAGAAGCGACGGGGAGGGACCCAGGCTGCTTTAACATAGCTTCATTTGCACTGAAGTTTCATGCTGGTCGAGGCCCAAAAACACCGACACCAGAAACGAGACCGTCTCAATTTTGAGTGAAACCAAACTCAACCGAGTACTATGGCTAGAGTACCCGGTCCGACGCTCTCTGGAACGCAGTGGTTCGCCATTGTGATTTCGCCGTGGTGATCTCATCCAAGACCCCAACCGCCTTGTGTGACATGAGGAGAAGCCATATTCCGCCGCCTCTTCTGCTTCGATACGAAGGGAAATGGTGAGTTGAATGAGAGATTATATATCCCCAGTGGCTATCTCTCTTTATAAAGCACCTACCATTGAGCTTGACTTGAGCTTGCGTGGAGCCATTCGTTCCACACCTACTGATAGTTCAGTGTGCAGAAGAGTCCCTAAGACAACCTCATGCGGACTTTACTTGGCCATTCAGAATCGTCACACTCACTCGTTCGTCCATGCTGAAGTGGCATGTCCACTGGGAGTCAAGCAACAAAACCTCAGCACCCTGGTACTATCCACCAGTCTGAATGCCATAGCGAGTGGTGTCCGAGATAATGGTGGTATTCGCAAAGCTTCCAAAATGGTGCACTCGATCTCAAGTGGAACGAGACGTGTCCGAAGCTGGACGGTTCGAGTCGTACGTGTGCGCCTGGTCTCAATCGGTAATCAAGCAGTCGCTTTGGAATTCTTCGTCCAGTTTCATCATTGGAAGTAGACGGTAAGAACTCTAGCCCCGGGCAAGACGAAAGAGCCGCAGAAAGGGAATGCTATGCCTCTTGCTGCGTTGGTGATGTGAGGTTACTGGACGCGCCACGCGGTCGGTCGGAAGTCGGACAAGATCCGTGCGCTTCGGTGGATTGTGTCTCGGCGGAGGTAATGTAGTGCCAGATGAAGTACATAATAGATGGAATGCACACATGCAGTAAATCGAGGACTAAAGGATAGCAGCAAGCACGCTGTACACAGGAGGAAGTTTTTAGCGACGTGATACATGACGCTCGTTGGACGGGATGCGGCGCACAGATCGCTCATGCGGTGCCGACATCAAGGTCTCGACCATTTTATATGGAGACCGATGTCCAGCACGACGACGGCAAGGGCACGCTCGAGGCGCGGTACTACTCGCTCGCCCGCAAAATTCAGGGTCTCGCATGTCGCCCTGAACGTTTCTTAGTAGAGACTCCCGTCGGGACCCCTTGGCGGAAGCTTCCGTGCGCGCCTTGCCCGACGTCATACCTGGCACTTCATCCGACCTAGGTGACCACACGACAGCACCGCACCTTTTCCCGCCCACGACGTCGACTGCACCCGAGCACCCCGGCCACCGCCTACATTGCGATACGACCCCCGATTGCCGATGCGTCTCCAGGCTCTCTCCACCAAGGCGCAGTGTCCTCCTCTATCCATCGCCAGCGCAGGCGCGGGCGACGCCCTCTGAATGCGCGATGAAGCCTTCTCAGGCGCCGCAGAAGTCGTCTTCAGCGGCGCGCCAGCAGAAGGACCGCGATGACCTCCAGCCCGAAGGCATGAGGCCCGCTGATGCGCCCCCTCAGCAGTCAACGCGGCCCAGACTTCCCCCCGGGCGACTGTCGGACATCTCGCAAGAGCTCACGGAGCACGGCGACGAGTCGGGGCAGTCCGCAGAGAGTGCCGACGCGTCTGACGACAATGGAGGGGAAGAAATGGGACAGCCAAAGACTGCATCGCAAGGAACGGTGGGCTCGGGCAAGGGGGTCAGTCCAGCTTCAGAGGGCGAGCGGCTGAGCACGTTGAAGGACGCCGTCGACGCCAAGCTTCTGGTTCAACAGCGCATGCGCCGTAGCTATGGCTCGACGAAGCAGGAAGGTCCGCATCGGGTGTCGCCCATCAAAGAGGAGGACGCCGCCTCTTCATCGCCATCGCAAAGGACCGCCAGGTCGTCCGAGAGCCCGGATACGGGGATCATGCGCGTCAACTCGTCAATGTCAACAGAATCGACGGAATCCACAAAGACAATTCGCGCAAGTGCGGCTGCGACTCCTGCAGGTATGTCCATGTCCGGCGCACAAGCTGGAAAGCTCAATTGCTTGTCTCCAAACAAAAAGGCGCAAGTCACTCCTGTGTGAGAAGTGATCCTGAGTTCAACGTGGGGACCAGATAACGATGCTCTTATCCGTGCACAAGTGATAGTCTGAAAGCATCACGGTGCTCTCCTTCACTACTGAAGAAAACTTTGCTGACCTCTCCAACAAGGCAACTTCCCCGCACGAACACCCTCTTACCCCTTTCCGTACGTGCCTGGAACGCCCAAAAATTGGTCCTCGCAATTCCATCAACCTTTCATGTCGCTGTCACCCACCACAAGCGCCATGCCCAAAACCCAGCGTGAGGGTCAGGGAGATGCTGGCTCGAACATTCGTTCGGGACCGAGCACACCTGCTGCCAACAATGCCAGCTTTCTGCCGCCTGGGACGATGTCGCAAGGGCCTGAAGATCTTCGTTATCCTACGCCCAACATCTACAACATGGTCCTTGAGTTGAATGCCGAACCTGGAATGGAAGCTTGGTGGGCCACTGTGACGAATCTGATGCATGACAACTTCAACGCTGAAAGAGCGGTACTTGTGATGCCGCAAGATCCGACTGATATCGAGAATGTGCCCTGGGGTCAGAAGGCGACCTTCAGCATGAATGGTCCGGAGGAGTTTGTGCCGCATCGCACCGTCGTGGAGCAGACCTCGCAGTCGTCTCAAGCGAGAGCGGGACAGCCCAAGGCCGACGCTGCGCACGAAAGTTCTGCTCGATTCGCGCATGAGGAACGGCAGCAGAGACCGCTTGCTTCAAATCTGCGACCAAGACTTGAAACGCGGCACTCCTATGCCGGTCCCATCGGCGGAACCACTCAAACTTTTGGCACTCAAATGCCCAAAGCACCTCCGGGACGGCCTGCTGGTCCACAGCGTACCGTGACTCATGCTGCAGGCATGTCAGGGGCCCCAGGCCCGGATCGGCCATTTACGAGACGCTTGACGTCCAACAGCACCTTGCGCCACGGTTCGATTAGTGATCCAGAATTCAGTAGTCTCGGTGGTAATGGAGACGCAGGGCCTTTCGCTGATGTGTTTGAATCATTGCGGCCCATCGACCACGAAGTCCGTCCATTGATAGAGACGAGCGGTGTTCAGCGGGTGCTTGACCGAGGTCGACTGGTCACTGTGACGCGTGACTACGGGGGCGAGTCCTCCGACGGCTCGAGCAATGCTAACAGCGTGCCCGAAACTTCGAGCCAAAGCGAGACGGGGCAGTCAACCCCTGGCGCCGTGCCCAAGCGGTCAAGCAAGGCACTTGGCAATTATCGCAGTGTTTTCGCATCCGACAACACCCCCTCAACTCTCAGAGACTACGAAGAGTACGAACAGTATCCCGCATCACCTTGGTCGCAATCGCCCGCTCCATCTCCCGCTCTTCAAACAGATGAAGAGACGAATCCGTTTTTTGCTTCTGAGGAGCAGCAGGTGGAGGACTCGTTCAATCCTACCACCACGCCAAAAGACTACACGGCTTTCGGTCAGGTCGAAGCGATTGGTGTTGATCATGCTAGCACTGTGATCCACATCCCACTGATACATCCCACAGTGTCGCAGCCAATGCAATCGCTCAGGACTGAGCCTCGATCCGATCACCAGCCGGGTCCTCCTAAGCGTAGCAATACTTTGGACATGGAGAGGAGGGCCCCAATTGCCGTGCTATCTGTGCTCAGCTCTGATGTGCCATATCCCCACAACTTGACTCAATGCCTCAAGCTGCTGGGCCCTCACTTGGCAACTTCTTTGGCCATTCAGCAGCAATTGGCAGTTACGGGCATGCATGCCGCTTCAATCCGCCATCGAAGGACCGCGTCCGGGCGTAATGTGAGCAATGCGCCTATGACGGTCGAGCCAACCTCTCTAGAGGATATTGTGCACGCCCAGATAGAGCAGGCCCCCGGTTCGTTCTCAGGTAGCGTCACCAGCCCTTCGGACTATTCTGGTCATTCAAAAAACAGCCCATCTGGGTCCCTTGCTGGCACTCCAGGGTGGGATCCGGCGTCGCATGGCTGGAACGTCAGCCGGTCACTGGCGAGCACGCCGTACGCCGCAACAGAGACCGTCGACAACTACTTTGAAGCCAAGAAGCGATACGGTCAGCGCAGCTTCAGCAACACCAGCGCTCAGATGCAAACGCCGCCCAGGCAAGCCAGAAAGCAGACCAGCTCTGACAACAGAGGCAGCGCGACCAAAGTTTCTCCTCCTGGCGACGAGGAAGTCAAGCAGCCCCAAAGCGAGCGGAAACCTCGTACTGGAATCTCGAGGAAAGAGGAAAAGTCCCCCCCTCGACCTGCCTCTGCGAGCGAACATAGCCCAGGTCGGCTTCCGGAGCCCCTCTCGCCTATGCGACCGGGGATGCATCATTTCCCTCGAACAAACGAGCACTTTGCAGAGAGCAAACGACATTCTCAGCTTCATTCGTACGGCGCCGACTTCCACGCCTCGTTTGGAGGGCTTCCTTCAGCTTCGATTGTGGAACCTAGTCGGCCCACCATACTAGGACATGCGCGAAAGTCATCCAACGCGGAAGACATGCCCCCGCCGTCGGAGCGTCTGCTTAGAACGATGATCGATTCAGTCCCGGTCCAAATCTTCACCGCCGAGCCCGAGACTGGCCGCTTGAGCTGGGTCAACTCCAAGTTCCTCATCTACAGAGGTCAGGAGGCTCGTCAAGTACGCAACGACCCCTGGCAAGCCATACATCCCGATGACCGGGCCGATTTCAATGCGACTTGGAACCGGTCACTCAGGACAGCGCAGCAGTTGCAGCAAAAGGTGCGCTTGGAAAGATTCGATGGCAGCTACCGTTGGTTCTACGTCCGCGCGGCGCCCCTCAAGGACAAGCGCCAAAAGATCGTGCACTGGATTGGAACCATGATGGACTTCCACGAGCAACACATCGCAGAGGCAAATGTTGCAAAGCAGCAGGAAACGGCTGCATCGGAGGCGAAGTACCGGACGCTTGCGAATTCGAGCCCACAGATTGTGTTTGCTGTCAACAAGGCGAGTGGAGTGACTTTTTGCAACACTCAATGGCTCCACTTTTCTGGACAGGCAGAAGCACAAGCTCTCGGTGTCGGTTTCATGGACCAGGTCCATCCAGATGACCTTGGGAAGTGCAGGCTGCCCACATTCGACGAGGGCTCTAACAACCCTCGGAATGTTCCGACATCTGTTCCTCCAAACCTCAGGCGCAAAGCGTCAGCCTCTGTAGAATCGACTGCGGCATCTAGCAGCGGCTCTTCCGAGACCGAGAAAGGGACGCCCGGCCAAGAGTCCTCTTCTCCCATGACTTCACACATGCCGCAGCGGAAGCTCTCGGAGCTGGCGAGTACGGGCATCTTGAAAGTGACGCGCGACGCAGATGGACGGCCTTCTTACTCTACGGAAGTGAGACTAAAGTGCAAGGACGGCGATTACCGCTGGCATCTTGTTCGCGTCCTTTTGGCAGAGCCAATGCTCCAGAGCGCGCTAGAGGAAGAGACTTGGTATGGAACTTGCACGGACATCAACGACCACAAGACGCTCGAGCGCGATCTCAAGGAGACCATGGACGAAAAGTCGCGCTTCCTCAGCAACATGTCGCACGAGATACGCACGCCCCTGAATGGCATTACTGGCATGGTGAACTTCTTAATCGACAGCAGTTTGACTGCCGAGCAGATGGAGCATGTCAACATTATCAGAGCGAGCACCGAGGGCCTTCGCGGGCTGATAAACGACATCTTGGACCTATCCAAGGCTGAGGCTGGGATGATTCAGCTCAGTCTAGACTGGATGTATGTGCGGGCACTCATCGAAGAGGTGAACGACTTGACTTCGGCCATGGCGATCGACAAGGGGCTGGAACTCAACTACATCGTGGAAAAGAATGTGCCGGCCCAGATCAAGGGCGACCGATTCAGGATCAGGCAGATTCTATTGAACATCATCGGCAACGCGATCAAATTCACGCAAGTTGGCGAGGTATTCGTACGATGCAGCATACAGACGGGCGAAGAAGGAGAGCTCGACAAGAACGAGCTGTACGTCAATTTCGACGTTGTTGATACTGGCCAGGGCTTCACCGAGAAGGAGGCGAACCATCTTTTCAAGCGCTTCAGTCAGATCGATGGCAGCAGCACTCGCCAGCACGGCGGTACCGGTCTTGGTCTGGTCATTTCACGCCAGCTTGCGCAACTGCACGGGGGCGACATGAGCGCGAAGGGGGCGCCTGGAGAAGGCGCAACGTTCACCTTCTCGATCAAGACCAGCTTGCCATCCAAACACGACAAACCTGTGCCCGCCGTGCCCACTCCGAGCGGCACCATGATCCCGATCCTGCCATCGCCCCCGAGTCCCGCACAGAGCCCGGGACAGCCGCCAGCACAGAAGCCTACCAACCAGTCTCTAATGCAAATGACGGCTGAAGCTCAAGGCAAACCGTCGCCGAGGTTCTCCGCAGAATACACGCATACGCCATCGCCGTACGCTTCCTCATCGGAGATGGGCCGGGACTCGCCCTCGTCTGCGGGCTCGGATCCGTCGCTCAAGTCAGCTGTGCGCACCAATAGCATTCGCTCAGAACGATCTTCTGTCTCATCTGTCATGCCTGTCGGCAGCCCACCGATGAAGCTATCGCTCCCTGGCGACCAGAAGCCACCAACACCAGGCTCCACCACCTCCGAGTCTATCTCGACGACTTCTTCTGGAGAGATGGAGAGGGCATCAAGTTCCGAGCTCACTCCCCAAAGGGCGGCACTTCCGCCAAAGATGTATTCCATCCTGGTGTTGACCCCCCTTCGGTACAGCCGCGAAGCCACGCTCCACCATATCGGCGAAACCCTTCCCAAGAACATCCCGCACCAAGTCACGTCGCGCGAAACGCTCGCCGAATGCCAGCAGATGATCTCCGGCCCGGATCCCGTCATCTTCAGCCACATTGTCGCGCTGCTCAAAGATGTCGACGAGATCGTCTCGCTTATGGACCATGTCCTGCCCTCTCCCGCCCACTCCACTACCGCCATCGTCCTGATCACGGACCTGGTGCAGCGCCGCAAAATCATGGAAGCCGCGCCGCAGTACAAGTACGCCGAGCTGGCGGCGTCATTGCGCCTGCGCTTCGTCTTCAAGCCGCTCAAGCCCTCGCGCTTCGCCAGCATCTTCGACCCGCAAAAAGAGCGTGAGATGAGCACCGACCGCAACCATGACAGTGCGCAACAAGTCGCCCTTACGCAGAAGCAAGTCTTCGACCAGGTCGCCAAGCGCCTCGGCAATAAAGACAAGCGCGTGCTACTCGTCGAGGACAACCGCACAAACCAGCTCGTAAGCCCTCCCCCCCTCCCCTCCTTCCAGACCCCCCTAAAAGCTAACGTCCTCCCCTCCTTCCCCCTCTCAGGTCGTCCTCAAATTCCTCGCCAAAGTCTCCATCACCGCCGAAGTCGCCAACGACGGCGTCGAATGCACGGACAAACTCTTCGCCGCGCCTCCGAACACCTATTCCATCATCCTCTGCGACCTGCACATGCCCAACAAAGACGGCTACCAGACGTGCAAGGAAATTCGCGCCTGGGAGCGTGCCCGCGCCGCCAAACATCTGCCCATCATCGCTTTGTCCGCCAATGTGCTCGGCGATGTCTATCAGAAGTGTGTCGAGGCGGGGTTTAATAGCTATATGACGAAGCCGGTGGAGTTTAAGGAGTTGAGTACGGTGCTGTGAGTCGCTTCAAAGTTTCCTTCAGGAGGGGGGGTGGCAGAAATGAGCGGGTTTTCGCTGACGTACGATGTGATCTAGGATGACTTTCATGGACCCCTCGGACCCCAGCAAACCGCACGAGTTTATGAAGGCTAAGGGCCGCCGTCGCAGCGTTGCGCCTGCGCGCTGAGGGGGGGGTATACTGATGTCTACCTCCTCCGCACGACGGCATGGGGGCATGGGGGCAAGGGGCGAACGCCCGGACTTCACATTCATTTTCTTCGGTTTCTTCTTCTGTGAGCGCTTAGCGACGGCGCGGCGTCGCTTCTTTTCGAACTTTTCTCCTGCTTCTTCTCGCGTGCGTGTTGCGTCACGGCACTGGCTCTAGGGCGGGGGTCGTCGGGTTGGGGGCGAAAGGTGGAGGAGGGAAGGGGGGCGGCGGCGGGGTTTAGAAGGGGGGAGTTTTTTTTTTCTTGCCGGCGCGCGGGCGGTGTTGGCGCGTTTCTATGTCATGTATTGGTAGAATAGTTTTTTCTCTGTACGATTAGCTTTGTTTCGTGCGATAAGGAGTTGAGGGCGAGTTGAGGGTGAGGAAGGGGGGGGAGGTTGTCGTAGCGAGGCGTAAATTGTCCCGTTTTTCAAGTTTCGACCGCGTCACGGTCAGTCCTCTCGATGACGATGGGTATCGGATGTGGAAGATAGACCGCAAGGACTTGCAAGGACAGACAGAAAGGGCCTGTGCAAGTGCCAGTTTTCTCGGCGAGGGCTTGGTGTGCAGTAAGTAAGTAACTTTTGTCAGGAAGCCCCGTCCCCCCCCTCGCGGTTTGAGAAAATGCTTCCCGAATTTGGATTTGTTTTTCCAGTCTCCACCACACATACACACACGCACACACAGAGCGGGGACTTTTTTTTTTTACTTTTTTCCAACCTAGAAGAACTAAGCCACGATATCCAGGGAAGGGGGCTCAGTGCATCTTCTCTGTACGCGCTATGTGTGTGTTTAGGGGGGGGGGGGGGGGGGGGGGGGG